>JAZEWT010000028.1:2628722-2643637 GCA_036362905.1 Mordacia mordax
TCGGACCTCCTCGGACCTCCTCGGACCTCCTCGGACCTCCTCGGACCTCCTCGACGCGGCCGACGTCTCTCCGCAGACTCTGGCCCTCGCGAGGTGTCTTGCGGACCTCCGCGGAGGAGTTCGCCTCTTCCAGACGACGACTTCATCGGCAGAAGGACCGCCTCATCCGGGAGGCGTCACCGCACGCAGCGTCGCGATCCCCCGACTCCTCGCCAGAGAGACTCGGTCTGCGTGCAATCTGGTTGCCTGCAACTAAATCTCTCGTGACGCTCGGAAATCTTCGCCATCGGTTGTATGCCATATGGTTGTGTGCAATCGGCTGGCACAGGCGGTTGCGTGCAATCGGTCGTGTGCAATTGGTCGCACGTAATTGGTTGCATACAATTGGTTACCGCGGAAGGTTACGTCCAATCGGTTGCATACAGTTAGTTGCCACGGAGGGTTGCGTGCAATCGGTTGCTTACAATCTGTTGCGTAAAATCGGCTGCTTAAAATCTGTTGCGTACAATCGGTTGCTTACAATCTGTTGCATACAATCGGTTGCGCGCAGTTGGTCACGCACCATCGGTTGCGTGCAATCGGTCACGTGCAATCGGTCGCGTGCAAACGGTCGCGTGCAAATGGTCGCACGCAGTCGGTCACGCGCCACCAGTTGCGTGTAATCGGTCGCACGCAGTCGGTTGCATGCAATCGGTTGCCGCGGAGGGTTGCGCGCAACCGGCTGGTCGCTAACGATCCCCACGGGGGGTGGGGGTGGAGCTTCTCGCGTGAGGGGGGGGGCGTGGCTCGAATGGGGGCGTGGTCATACTTTAGTCACGCCTGTTCCAAATCGCCAGGCCCCCTCCTCGGGGCGCACGTGGAGAGCATCTGTGAGCAACAGTGGCTGCGGATTGACAGAATAAAGATTGAAATCATCCAGCAGTGGATGGATCGTAGCTGCTGCTGTTGATGACTATGGACGCATTGTTGAGGCTCGCTCTCGAGGAGAAGCTCTTTTGGGATCGGAGCGCCCAGCGTTCCTCCTTCTCTTCCGAGCAAATTTTCCAACAACAAAATATACAAGAAATTCAATCTACAATCTGTACAAGCATTTACACAACCCGTGACCCACATCCCCTTCAATACAATGTATTACTTATAATACGCCCACATTCAACAAGATTCGAGATGATGCATACCCTGACTCAATGTATGTGATCGAGACAGTATACAATTTATACAACTGTGTACAGATGAGGTCTTGGGGAGGGGTGGTAAGATCCGCAGAACAAAAGACAAGTTGAGGTGTGAAACGGAGGATCCCCCGAGTGTCTGTGCACAGAGCCCTGCCCCAGCGCTCCATGCGGAGCCGCGCCTTGATGAGGCCTTTGGTCATCATCGCTAACGAGGAGCTTTCACCCCCGTCACCCTGCAGCAGCAGCTCCTTGCGGGTCTTGTAGATCGCGAGCCTTGCCTGGGCGAGGATAGAGTTCGTGATGCTGTTGTGGTCACCCGCGGTGGGTCGGGATGCACAGTAGCCGCACACGATGGCGCTGCTGTGGGACGGCGCCACCCGGACTCATGAAGATGCCGCGCAGGAACCGAAACAGCGGGCGCAGTCGCTGGCATCCGAGGAAATGGTGAGCGAGGTCCTCTCTCTCTCCGCAGTCCACGCAGGCGTCCAATGTCCTGGTCCTCTTCCCAAAGAAGAGGGAGAGGAGGAGGAAGAGGAGGCACACTCGGCGACACGGCTGTCCAGTGTTAGAGATAGATAAGAGCAGTGTTATAGATAGGAGACAGTGTAAGAGATAATTACACTTTTAGAGCGATTTTCGCACGAGAGTCAAAGCTCTCTTGTTACAAATCTGAGCTATGGAGAAAACGGCATGTCAACAACAACATCAGAGCAATTCAATTGAAAATCAAATGATGGCTATAATTTAGAGAAAGGCATAAATTTTACGATAAAAATAATTGTTCAACAAACGAAGGAAGGAATAAGTATTCCTGAGCAGGTGCAGGTCGGCAGTGAGCCATCATCCCAGCATGACAACAGTGAGCCGCATCAACAGTCCTAGCCAGAGAACTTGAAAGCCTTCCGGAACAAGTGAGTCTTGAGATGAGATTTGAAGATTCCCAGGGACTCAGCTGACCGAATTTCCAATGGGAGTTCCACAGTCTGGGAGCAGCGTGCGAAAAGGCTCTGTCACCCATCGAACGGAGGTGCAATCTGGACACATGCAGCAAGCAGCCCGTATTGGAGGATATAGGTTGTCGTGTTGAGGGTGCTGAAGTAGGTGACGGATGTATTTCTGAGCAGCGCCAGTGAGAGCCTTGAAGGTGAGGAGGAGGATCTTGAATTCAATCTTGTATTTAACCGGTAACCAGTGGAGAGACATCAGTATTGGGGATATGTGATCGTGGATAGGTGTGCGAATGAGGACTTGAGCAGCCGCATTCTGCACACGTTGGAGACGATTGATCAGGTAGGCAGGGGTGCCAGGGAGCAGTGCATTGCAGTAATCGATTCGTGAACAGATGAATGTATGTATTCTCTTCTCAGCATCAGAGGGTGACAGGATGTTCTGCACTCTAGCTATGTTTCTGAGCTGCCTATATTTCTGAGATGGAAATAGGCTACCTTCATCTTGTTGATGTGTGTCTCGAAGCTGAGTGAGGAATCAAGAGTCACTCTTAGACTCCGGACTGCCTTAGCAGCTTCAATGGTCTGCCGTCAAGCATCAATTGGATAGGTTCAGCCTTGAACAATTGGTGTGGGGTTCCGACAAGCAAAACTTTTGTTTTGTCTCCATTTAGTTTTAGGAAATTTGAATTGAACCAGGCCTGCAAAGTTGACAGTGAGGACGACATGCAGAGACCAGACGCATTGATGGATGACTTTGTGTGGATATAGATTTGGATGTCATCAGCTTAACAATAGTTGCTGATATTGAGGCTGCGCAGGATATGGCCAAGAGGTTGTAAGTAGATGCTGAAGAGGAGTGGGCGGAGAACTGAACCCTGAGGAACTCCAGACAAAACTGGATGAATTCCTGAGTTTTGTCCTCCGAGGCTAACAAACTGCTTCTTGTCGGAGAAGTAGGAACTCAACCAGTGCAGGGCACAGCCAGAGACCCCTATACTCTCGAGTCAATCAAGTAAAATTGGGTGATCAATGGTATCGAAGGCAGCGCTCAGGTCCAGGAGGAAAAGAATACTTGGCAAGTCTTAAATCAGCAGGGACGAGTAGGTCATTAACTACTTTGACCAGAGCAGTTTCAGTTCTCTGACCGAATCTGAACCCATATTGGAAAGGATCGAAGAGGTCATTGTTGAGAACGTGTTTCTGAAGTTGTGCGGCTACTGTACATTTAAGGACCTTAGAGGAGAATCGTAGATTTGAGATGGGGCGGTAATTATCAGCAATGTTGCAATCAATGCCAGTTTTTTTTAAAGCAGAGGGTGAGCTGCTGTACGTCTGAATAGTGGGGGAACGATGCCAAAGTATAGTGAGTTATTAAAGAGATTATTGACGAAAGTGGCAAGGGATTTGAAATTTGCCCGAATGATTTTGGATGGGAAGGGGTCCAGGGAGCAGTTTGTAGGCTGAGATCTGGTATCTAATGAAGAGACATTAGATTCTGTTAACTCGGAAAATTCCAGGCATTTTGAGATCAAGGTAGGTGGAGGAACAATTATTGAGATATTGGTTGCCAGTTGAGGCTGGGTAGAGATACGGTGAGTTTCGTTTTTTTTGCGAGAAAAACTGAATCAACTGATCCGCCTGATCTTTATTAATGAAGAGAGGTGAGGGTGAGTGACTGGTTGGATGAAGGAGCCTATGAATGGTCGAGAAATTAATCTCTGGCTTGTTGCAGGTATCAGTCAGAATCCTGGATAGTGGTTGGTACGGGCGCAGTCAAGTGCCTTCCAGTAGCGGTTGAGCTGTTCCTTAAAGATTTGACCATGAACGGTGAGACCAGATTTTCTCCACGTCCGATCGGCCCTGCGTGCATTCGCGTTGAGATCCTGGAGTTCAGCAGTGTACCAGGGGGATGGTTTTACGCCTGAGACACAGCATGATTTTAATGGGGCCAAATCATCCCGTATGCTTGATAGCAGGCCGTTGTAAGTTTCTGCTGTCACATCAGAGGCAGAGTGAACTGAGGCGGAGAGTGAAGTACTGTTGATTGCTGAGGTGAATATGTCTGGAGTGAGGGCGTTAAGGTTTCGAAATTTCATTTGGCACTTGGAGATGGAAATGGGAGGCGGTACTTGAAGATTAAACCACACAGCGGAGTGATCAGAAAGACCAGGATCAGTGATGGACAGGTTGGTTACTGCTATGCCCCATGAGCAAACCAAGTCAAGACTATGGCCGCATCTGTGAGTGGAAGATGTCACGTGTTGAGTGAAACCAAGTGAGTTCAGAGTGGCCATGAGATCCCTTGCAAGAGGGCTCTTTAGAGAGTCAACATGAATGTTGAAATCACCGAGAATCAGGATCCTTTCAGAACTGGAGCACAGCTTAGAAAGCAGCTCAGACAGTTCATTGACAATAAGTGGAGGCTCCAGGTGGGCTTTAGAGCAGCACCAACTTCACAGGTTGAGCCGACCTCCAATCCAGAGACATATGAATTGAAGGCTAGTGACGGAATCGGTCAGATGTCGGCAGAAACAAGGTGGAGAACTGCAAGGCTGCTATCGCGGTCATGGAAACGAGCCTTCTGATGGAGTGCAAAGTTCCACGGTAGAGCCTGATTCAATGTGAGAAAATCATCTTAATGGTGCCAGATCTCTTAGGCAGAGCAGGTCCAGACTGTTGTCCGAGATCAGTTCAGCGATGAATGGGGCTTTTAACGTGTTCAGAGAGTGCACATTAAGCAGAGCAAAGTGGTTTCTGTTGCAGTCAATTTGCTTGCTGGAAGAGGGACACTGACCAACAGTATTTTTTGCAGGCAACCTTGAGCTGCAAACGGTCTAACTTCTTGTTTCCTCGGTAGCCGATGTGTAGAGCTTAATACGAGGATGGGGTAGAGAAATAAGTTGTAGGCAGGTTAATGGGTTTTTTGTTGCCAGCGCCCCGATGGATGTCACGAGGGCATCGAAGTATCATCAGCTCACGGTAAATGGCCAGAAGGTTGGGGTTACAAGGAACTGATGTAGGAATCAAGCTGTTTCGAGCTGCGTGTGTGTAGGTGATCATATCGAATAGGGGCCGGAGCCCACCGCAGGAGACACGGGGCGTAAGGAAGGGCCACACCCAGGATGCGACGCCAACATCACGGGGCACCTCCCCTGGTGTCATTTACTCAACAGGCCAATCAACCTAGAGATTGGCGCATCCCTGAACGGTGGGAGGATTGGATGAGTCACAGTGTTAGAGATAGGAGCCACAGTGTTAGAGATAGGATCCAATGTTAGAGATAGGAGCTAGTGTTAGATATAGGCGAGAGTGTTAGAGATAGGAGTCACAGTGTTAGAGATATGAGCCAGTGTTAGAGATAGGAGTCACAGTGTTAGATATAGGAGCCAGTGTTAGAGATAGGAGTCACAGTGTTAGAGATAGGAGTCACAGTGTTAGAGATAGGAGCCAGTGTGAAAGATGATAATGGAACCGTCTCGAGCAGGACCTTCTCTCTGTGAGGAGGTGCAGATGTTACCGCTACACCGACCCTCCCTGTCCCCCCCGAGAGAGGCACAAACACAAGACAACAACAACCGCTGTTCGCCACTAAGTGGCGGTGATGTCACCACGGCGCCTGTGCCAGGCCAGGTGCACACTGAAACCACGTGAATTGTCGAAGCCTGGCTAATAGGAAGTCACGGGACAGACCCATTTGTTATGGGCTGCCTGACTGACATGACTGGCAGATGCGCCACCTGTGCTCCCGACTGGGCCAACTCGCTATGGTTTACCCACCTGGCGCTCCGCTCGTTGTTGTGAGCATCGCTTCTCCGCCCTTTGTTGTTGTTGGAGGGCGATCGCCTCCAACTGCGCCGTAGCATCCTTCACGATCCTCCTCCACAGAGTTCGATCTTGACACCGCTGGTACCATCTCATCTCATCTCATTATCTGAAACCGCTCAATCCTATATAGGGTCACGGTGAGACGGAGCCTATCCCGGAAACACACCCGACGACGGGACGCCAGTCCATCGCCGGGCATTGCGGGACAATTTTAGTCTGCGAGCCAATCAAACTATCCAGGAGCATGCTTTTGGACTGTGGGAGGAAACCGGAGTACCCGGCGAAAACCCACGCGGACATGGGGAGAGCATGCAAACTCCACACAGAAAGGCACCCGAGCCGAGAGATTCGAACCCGGGACCTTCTTGCTGTGAGGCGTCAGCGCTAACCACTGGGCCACCGCGCCACCCCAGCTGGTAGCAGTCTTCAGCAATTCCCCTCAGCTCCAGGTCCTCTTGTGCCACATCAGTCCATCTCTGCTCCAGCCCGTGCCGTGCCCGTTTAGGCCCATCTATCCGGCCAAACAGAAACTGCTTGGGCATGCGGTTGTTGGGCATGCCGGCTACATAACCTAGCCACCGCAGCCTCATCTGCCGGAAGAACTCACTCATTTTACTTTGTCGAGATCTTTACAGAATTTGTAAGCTCTTCACTTGGTTAAAGCCAGGATGGATCGTAGATTGGCCAGCCGTAAAGTTTCAAATTGGCGCACATGTGCCATCAGGAGTTTCACGTTTTTCAAGCGTATAGAAGAGAGGACGTGATTGCAGCTGAGAAGCTTCATGTGGAGCGACTGGCCAGGCAACTTCTACACCGCCGATGAAAAGATAATGCCGCCGCCTGACTGATCTGGAGTGAGACCACCACTGCTGAACAGTACCCGGCCATGAACACACCGCCTAGGTATGGAAATTTCTCCACTCTCTCCACAACTGCCCCATCACTCATAGAGAACTGAGGAAGTGTCGTGTTCGGTGGCACAAAATACCCAGGCAGGTGCTTGGTGTTGGTGGGGTTAATGGTGAGAACCCACCTCTTCGCGCATGCTTCAGGGTCCATAGCACCTCCTCAGAGTGAGCGGCAACGAAATAATCATCAGAATACACATTATTTGGCCAATAGAGAGCAATACCTTGACCGTCCCCGGGTATCGATCAGCCTCCAATTGCATCTGTACCAGATGGAAATTCCACTGGAACATCCATGGAAAGCCTCTCGAACTACGTGGTCAAAAAGTATGTTAAATAATGCAGGATCCAGAGGGCGGCCCTGTCGTAACGGAGAATGGCTCAGACTCCCGACCACGTCGCTGTACCTGGTCTTGTCCACCAACATGAAGGTCCTTAATGGTTGTCAGCAGAAAAAGCATGAAGGACGACCCACAGCCCTCGCCTACCCATGGTATAATAGGCCTTCACCAGGTGAACAAAGCAGAGATGCAGGTCTTGTTGGAATGTCTTACACATTTTCTATAGCAGCCGGACATAAAATATCTCATCTCATTTTATTGCCAGGAACCGCTTAATCTTTTATCGGGTATTTCTTGTCCCCAATGGAGGATTGTCCACCCCTCCTGATGTCAGGAGTCAGAACCAGTCCATCGGACCTCCTGTATCCCATAGAGGTCAAGGTACGGTACCGGTCCAGCTCCCACAGAGGAGTGGCAGCCTCTCCTCTGCAACGAGCGTTCGAATATTCCACGTGGCCACACGCAGCGGCTTTTTGTTGTTCCTGGAGGAACCCCGAGGGTGGGAACTCAGTTTTTTTGGCTCCACCAAACGGCGTTTGATCAGGAGACGTCATGGACACCTGTCCCCCCGGGGGCTCCGGCACAAGCTATCGTTTTTAATCTGTGGTTTAGTGGTAATTAAATTGAAGGTGGAGTGGTTACAAGCCCCTCGCACCCAATCACAGCCCTCTTGGCCGCTGTGATGGCTGTGAGCACAGCCGCCACAGCGTGACCAACCGGCACCGCAAGGAGGAGGGGGGGTTCTTTTGCCGGACGAACCTCCACACAGGTGATGGCACCGAACCGAGGAGTCGAACCCAGGGGCTTCTTGCTGTGAAGCGACGGGAGTGACATCCTCATGCCCCCATTGTACCAAGACCACATCAACACCGTTCCACCTCCGTGTCCCCACGTGCCCCAACAACATCCCCACCGTGCTACCACCGTGGCCCCAAGTGCCACAACAGCACCCCCACCGTGCCACCACCGTGGCCCCACGTGCCCCAACAGCACCCCCACCGTGCCACCACCGCGTCCCCACGTGCCCCAACAGCACCCCCACCGCGTGCCCACATCGCGCCACTGATAACAGCTGTTTATGTGGAGCCATGGGGCTATTTCCTGTGCCCACGCGCGAATTCTCGGAATGTGACCACGCAGTCTCTAGCAGGTAGCTGGCTCAGGTCCCGCTAGCGAGCAGCGCCTATGGAAACTGGCACAGCACACACATATGGGGTGGGTGGCCAGCACCGCGCCCGGCCGCCTTTGTCTCCCCATTTGCTGATGTGTACACTCTGAATCAGGTACTCGTTTGAGGCTGAGTCGACCTAGGGGAGGCCATGGGCCGGTTCAGACAATCGTCACTTGTGTTGGCCGTGACTGAGAATCGAACTCGGGTCACAGCCGGGTTCACACAACAACAGCCGTTCCCTGCTAGGTGGCGGTGAAGTCCACGCTGTCTGTGCCAGGCCAGGTGCACTTGAAGGCTGTCACGCGCAGTGTCGAACGCCCTCTGCCAGGAGATCACGGGACAGACCCAGGTGCCATGGGTGGTCTGACTGATTTGACTGGCAGATGCACTATTTGTACTCCCCACTGTGTCGTCTTGCTGTGTTTTAGCTGCCCGATGCTCCACTCGTTGTGAGCGTCACTCCTCCACCCTCCGTTGTTGTTGAAGGGCGACTGCCCTCCAACTGCCCCGTTGCGTCCTTCACGATCCTCCTCCTCCACAGCGCTCGATCTTGACACCGCTGGTACCAGTCTTCAGCGAATCCACTCAGCCCCAGGTCCTCTTGTGCCACATCAGTCCACTTCCCACGATTCCCAACCTTATTGCAGTATGCCGTTAGCTGGTGACAGCCTACCGCCCGTTGCATTCATGGGGGTCTGGGTACAAAAGGCTCATTAACCCGCTCATGATCGATGTCCCTACCCCCATTCCTGTACCACTCCCTACATAGCTGCTGCCCAGGAAGCAACAAATTAAGCCTTTGGCAGCACAGCGTTGGTTGCTGACGATACCGCTGGTCACCTTCCCTCCAACACGCACATTTTATGCAAATCAAACCCGCTTTGCCCTGATAAATTTGCATTCTCTAAATACAGGAAAAAAGCCCCACTCATTGCTGAGCTGATCTTGGACAACTTGGACAAGCCCAAGATCCTCTTCTTGATCATCCATCGACTCCTTCATCCACTCAGTCACTCACCCTCACCTCTCTTCATTAAAACAAAGATCAGGCAGATCAGTTGATTCAGTTTTTCACCAACGAATTAAAAGTCCAACGCATCTCTATCCAGTCTCAACCTTGATCCACAACGTGAGCAATTGTTCCTTTTCCTTTCTTGATCTCAAAACTCCTGGAATTTTCCGAGTTAACCGAATCTGATGTCTCTTCATTAGTTACCAGATTTTGGCCTACAAGCTACTCACTGGACCCCTTCCCATCCAAACTCATCCGTGCAAAACTTCAAATCCCTTACACCACTTTCATCACTCGTCTCTTCAACAACTCACTTCGCTCTGGCATCATGTCCCCCCGATACAAATGTGCAACAGTTACCCTTCTCAAAAAGTCTGGCCTCGATACCAACATCCCTGATATTTATCACTCCATCTCCAATTTACTATTCCTCTCTAAGGTCCTTGAGTATGCAGTAGCCGTGCAACTCCAGACACTGCTCTGGTCAAAGTAGTTAATGACCTACTCGTCGCTGCTGATGAAGGCTTGCTAAGTATTCTTGTCCTCCTTGAACTTGAACGCTGCCTTTGATACCGTTGACCACCTGACCTTATTTGAGCCACTGGAGGGTATAGGGGTCTTTGGCAGTTGCCTACATCAGCTGAGCTCCTACCTCTCTGACAGGAAGCAGTTCGTCAGTCTCAGAGGATGTAACTCAGAGACCCATCCTGGTCTGTCTGGAGTTCCTCAGGGTTCACTTCTCGGCCATTCCTTTTCAGCATCTACAATCAACCACTTGGCCATATCCTGCACAATCTCAATCTCAGCCAGCATTGCTGTGCCGATGACATCCAAATCTCTATCCACCCAAAGCCATCCATCAATGCGTCTGGTCTTTGCATGTCGTCCTCACTGTCAACTGTGAAGGCCTGGCTCAATTCACTAAATGGTGACACAACGGAAGATTTGCTTGTCGGAACCCCGCACCAATTGTCCAAAGCTGAACCTATACGATTGACGCCTGACGGCCAGACCACTGAAGTTGCTGAGGCAGTCCGGAGTCTAAGTGTGACTTTATTCCTCACTCAGCTTCGAGACACACATCAACAAGATAACGAAAGTGGCTTATTTCCATCTCAAAAATATAGCCAAACTGTGCAATATCCTGTTACCCTCTGACGCCGAGAAGCTAATCCATATCTTCATCTGTTCACGAATCGATTACTGCAATGCACTGCTCCCTGACACCCCTGCCGACCTGATCAATCGTCTTTAACGTGCGCAGAATGCGGCTGCTAGAGTCCCCACTCGTACACCCGTCCACGATCACATATCCCCAGTACTGATGTCTCTCCACTGGTTACCGGTTAAACACAGAATTGAATTCAAGATCCTCCTCCTCACCTACAAGGCTCTCACTGGCACTGCTCCGACATACATCCGAAACCAACTTTAGGCATCATCAATCCAACCTCTCTGATCCTCCAATACTGGCAGCTTGCTGCATGTGCCCAGGTCGCACCTCTGTTACATGAGTGACAGAGCCTTCTCGCGCGCTGCTCCCAGACTGTGGAACTCCCATTGGAGATTCGATCACATAAGTCCCTGGGAATCTTCAAATCTCGTCTCAAGACTCACTCGTTCCGTATGGCCTTGAAGTCCTCTGGCTAGGATTGTTGATGCTGCTCACTGTCGTCGTGCCGGGATGATGGCTCGCTGTTGACCTGTGCCTGCTCAGGAACACTGCTTCCTTCCTTTGTTTCAGATTATATTACTTTCTCATATTAAGCCTTTCGTTGATTTATAGTCATTCTTTTACTTAATTGATAGACTCTGATATTATTGATGATTGCTTCGAAAAGCTGCTCTCTCGGGACAGCCGCGTCGATGGCTCTCTCTCCTCTCCTCGCGACGTTTCGCCTCACACGTTGGAGGCATCTTCAGGCGAAGTGTTCGTGTGCGGCTTCTATTGTCTCCTTATATGTGTGGGTGTGATGCGTGTGTTCTTTGTTGTGTGAGTATTGTTGACATGACGTTCTCTCCACAGCTCTGTGCAGCGCTCTGTGACCCTAGGGTAATAAGCGTTCTGGAAATGCAATTATTATTATTCAGTCCGCGCCCATTTAGCCCCTCTATCCGGCCAAACAGCAACTGCTTGGGCATGCGGTGGCTGGGCATGCGGGCTACATGACCCAGCCACGGCAGCCTCGCCTGCGGTAGGAGCTCACCAATGGGCCTTTGTCCAGATCTTTAGAGAATTTGTGAGCTCCTCACACGATCGAACCTGGTTCAACCCAGGATGGATCGTAGGCAGGCCAGCCGGCAAGTTTCGAATCTCCCCGTAAACAAACCCACACACACACAGAGTTGCGTTGTCATACACACGCTCACACGCGGTCCACGTTCCATGGCTGGCAGAGTGTTTGATCGGCCAATCGGAGATCTAACCTCGACATTGAACCCAAGCCCCCGTGATAACGGGCAGTCCAGGCCCTGGGGGAGTCACCGTCTATAAAGGGGAGACTGCCGGGGCAGCGTCGCGGGATCACTGGTACTCGCGTCTCGTCCTATCTCGCTCAGCAAGTCTCGTGTGAGATTCACGGCGGGTGGGTGACTGAGTGAGTGTGTGGGTGAGTGGGTGTGTGTGTGTGAGTGGGTGAGTGTGTGGGTGTGTGAGTGAGTGTGTGGGTGTGTATGTGAGTGAGTGGGTGAGTGTGTGGGTGTGTGGGTGAGTGTGTGTTGTGTGGGTGAGTGTGGGTGAGTGTGTGTGTGTGGGTGAGTGGGTGAGTGTGGGTGAGTGTGTGTGAGTGGGTGAGTCGGTGAGTGTGTGGGTGGGTGAGTGTGTGGGTGAGTGGGTAACTAGGTGAGTGTGTGAGTGGGTTAGTGTGTGGGTGATTGTTTGGGTAACTAGGTGAGTATGTGGGTGAGTGGGTAACTAGGTGAGTGTGTGGGTGAGTGGGTAACTAGGTAAGTGTGTGGGTGAGTGGGTAACTAGGTGAGTGTGTGGGTCAGTGTGTGGGTGAGTATGCGGGGAGCGGTGGCACAGCGGTTAGCGCACTGAGCTACAAACTCGGCTACCTGAGTTCGAATCCTGCTCAGGGCCAACATCAGTGACGATTTTTTGGACCGGTCTTGGGCCTCACCTGGGTCGACTCAGCATCAAATGAGTACCTGGTGCAGTGAGTAGTAATCATTGCCACTCGGGAGACAAAGCGGCCGGGCGTGATGCTGGTCACCCACCTCCCCGTGTGCCGTGTCGACCTTCATAGGTGCTACTCGCTAACGGCACTTGACCCTGCAGTCTGCACAGGGACCTTTGTCTTTGAGTATTTGGGTAACTGAGTGTGTGGGTGGGTGTTTCGGTAACTAGGTGAGTGTGTGGGTGAGTGTGTGGGTGAGTGTGGGTGAGTGAGTGACTCGAGGAGTGTATCACTCCGAACTCTATAGGTGAGCGTGTGGGTGAATGAGGCGCTTGGTGGTGAGTGGGTGAGGAAGTGGGTGAATGAGGCGCTTGGTGGTGAGTGGGTGAGGAAGTGGGTGAATGAGTAGCTTGGTGGTGAGTGGGTGAGGAGGTGGGTGAATGAGTGACGAGGGGATTATTTGAGTAGGTGAGTGAGTGAGCGAGGGAGTGAGTGAGTGAAAGAGTGATCAAATAACTCAGCAAGTCCTGGATTTGGGAAGTCAGTGGATCTCGATGTGAGTCTACGAGTCTCTATGAGTATATGAACCTGTCTGTTAGAAATCTGTAGATCAGTATATGGATCTCTATGTCACTCTATGGGTCTCTGTGCGATGGGAGTCCGTGGGTCTCTATGCGATAGGAGTCCTTGGGTCTCTATGCGATGGGAGTCCGTGGGTCTCTATGCGATGGGAGTCCGTGTGTCTCTATGCGATGGGAGTCCGTGGGTCTCTATGCGATGGGAGTCTGTGTTCTAATAAAGCGCTGCTCCTTGCCTTCCTCAGCCAGTGGAATGATGCAGGCGACCCAGGTGTTCGTGGCGCTGTCCGTGTTGATGTTGCTCTGTCAGGTCGCTCCTCCAGCAGAAGGTGAGCGTACTGGGGATTGAACCCAGCAGTCACAGACGGTTGGATCTGGACTCAGTCACAGCCGGCAAGGGGGCTCTGGATCGGTGCGAGGGGCTGTCAGCTTGGGCCGGAGGCCCCGAGGGAGATAGGCGTTCATGACGTCTTCTGGCAAAATCCCACGTTCGACAGCTTGCTCCGGATGAGAGGCTGCCACTCCCCTATCGGGAGCTGGACCGATACCACCTGGACCTCTGTGGGATACGAGAGGTCCGGTGGACTGGTTATGGCTTCAGTTATCACGAGGGGTGGTGAGTCCTCCACTCAGGACAGGAAACTGTCAAACAGGGAGTGACTCTTCTTTTGAATGCAAGAATAGAGATGGTGCAGTAGCGTGGTGGTGAAGTATCGAAACCTATGACTTTCAAACTGCTCTGGGGTCGCCTGCCTGTAAATGGGAGACGAGGGATGGTGGCGGTGGTGGCTTATTCCCCCACTGAAGACGAACATCATTGGAGGCTGATGAGTCAGATTCCTTGTGACCTCCTGTCCTAGGTGTTGGCTAAAGTGGCCCCTCGGGATAGAGTCCAGTTTGCAAAAGCCACACATATTTGTGGCAAAATATGCAAACAGGTAGCTTTGATAACGTATGCATTGTAATGATGTAGGTTTTCACGGCTCGATGCATGATGATTGCTTCGAAAAGCTGCTCTCTCGGGACAGCCGCGTCGGTGGCTCTCTCTCCTCTCCTCGCGACGTTTCGCCTCACACGTTAGAGGCATCACACGTTAGAGGCATTATGCAGGTGTTAAGATCTTAACACCTGCATAATCGCCAGATACGGTAAAACCTTTCTAATCTTATATATGGTTCTCTGTTGGCCAACCACTTTATCTGTGCCGATGATTTGGTGATTGAGTAACGGGGCAGTTTGTCCAGAGGTTTCCACACCTGGCAAGTGTGCTTATGGCCGGTTTTGTTTGAGCAATTTGAGTAGAAGCCACCTCAGTCCGACATGGGTGCAAATTCCTGATGATGCCGATTGTAACTATCAGCGACACGTCGACCTTCATTATAAATCTTGTGGCTTTGCTCTCCAGCGCGCTGGTGCTGCTGAGAGAGCGACGAATTGGCACGTTCTGTTCACGTGACAACAACCTTACTAACTGGCTGTGGTCGGGTGGAGAAGGGTTTACAACAATGTTTTGCGTGACCTAATAAAAAAATGGATTTCATGTGTATGTGTATATATGTGTATGTGTGTGTATATATCTGTATGTATGTGTACATGTGTGTGTGCGTGTATATATGTGTGTGTATCTGTATATATGGGTGTGTGTATCTGTATATATGTGTGTGTATGTGTGTATGTGTATATATTTGTGTGTAATGATGTAGGTTTTCACGGCTCGATGCATGATGATTGCTTCGAAAAGCTGCTCTCTCGGGACAGCCGCGTCGATGGCTCTCTCTCCTCTCCAGCGCATAGTGTAGATAAGCAACACAAAATCGATTTTGATAAAATACGAAT
>JAZEWT010000028.1:2755458-2765847 GCA_036362905.1 Mordacia mordax
CCCACTGTCTCCGCGTGAAAATTTGGGTTCGGCGAGCCTCTTGCACGGAAATTGATCGGCGTCACCTGGGATCACGAGACGCGCAAATCCAAAGGGATCTGGAAGCTGGGATCAGGGCAGGTGGAACCGGGTACTTGACGGAGCTGGACCGGGGTCTGGGTCTGGGGAGCATTGAGCCCGGCTGAGTGCCGATTTCATCCCCAGACGGAGAAGACCATCTTGTTCCCGCCCGGGGCGAAGAACGTCACCCTGCTCCTGAGCGAAGCACGGGAGGTGGAGGCGAGAGTCATTCTCCTGGTGGCTGAGTGAGATCATAACCCACGTGCAGCACCCACTCCCCCCGCCCGTGCCCTTGTCACCCCACCATGACCTCACTTTGACCCCCCCCCCGTCCTGATCCCAATGCGGGGTCGTGACCCCTCCGCCTCCTGAGTGAGGATGTCACCTTCGTCGCCCACATTGTCGTTGGGGACGGTAGGGGCGGGCGCGATGATCGCGCCCGCCCCCTCGTCGTGAAAAGAAAGTCCGGCCAAAGGTGGTTCGGTTTCTGCCTCGGGAGCCTTTCTCTGTGAAGTTTGTGTGTCTCCTCCTGTTCTGCGTGGATTTCCTCCGCGTTCTCTGGGTTTCTCCCACAACTAGTGCGGAGTTTATGTGTTTCTCTCTCTCTCTCTCCTCCTGTTCTGCGTGGGTTTCCTCCGGGTTCTCCGGTTTCCTCCCACAACTAGTGTGGAGTTTGTGTGTCTCTCTCCTTCTGTTCTGCGTGGGTTTCCTCTGGGTTCTCCGTTTTCCTCTCACAACTAGTGCGAAGTTTGTGTCTCTCTCCCTCCCCCCTGTTCTGCGTGGGTTTCCTCCGGGTTGTCTGGTTTCCGCCCACAGCAACAAAAAAATATGTTACACAGTGCATTGTTATCGTTACACAGTGCGTTGTTATCGTTACACAGTGTGTTGTTATCGTTACACAGTGCGTAGTTATCGTGACACATTGCGTCGTTATCGTTACACATTGCGTAGTTATCGTTACACATTGCGTAGTTATCGTTACGCATTGCGTGATCGGTACGCATTGCGTTATCGTTCCATATTGCGTTATTGTTACACATTGCGTTATCGTTACACATTGCGTTATCGTTACACATTGCGTTGTTATTGTTACACATTGCGTTGTTATTGTTACACTTCGCGTTGTTATCGTCACACATTGTGTTGTTATCGTGACACATTGCGTTGTCATCGTCACACATTGCGTTGTCATCGTTACACATTGCGTTGTTATCGTTACACATTGCGTTGTTATCGTTACACATTGCGTTGTTATCGTCACACTTTGAGTTACCATGACCGCCACTGCCATGTGACGAGCCATCAGCGATCTTTGTGACATCGTACGTTCTCTGAGTCATTCTCTGAGTCATCCTCTGAGTTATCCTCTGAGTCATCATCGGAGTCATCATCTGAGTCATTCTCGGAGTCATCCTCCCTCTGAGTCGCTGTGTCTCCGTGTTTTCTTCTCGTTCTCTGACACATCCTGGCTGAATGTACACACGGCGACCGTACACTCGGTATACATGGTACACTCAGTACACAAAATACACACAGCACACACACAAAGCACACACAGAAAACTCACTACAACAACAATCACCATTTGCCACGAAGTAGTAGTGACGTTACCACAGGGCCTGTGCCAGGCCAGGTGCACTTTGAGGCCACGTGAAGTGTCGCAGGCTCACCGACAGGTCATGAGGCAGATCCACGTGCTATGGGTCGCCTGACTCACGTGACTGGCAGATTCACCCCCTGTTCTTCCTACTCTGCCAACTCGCTGTGTTTTATCCGTCCGGTGCTCCGCTCATTGTACTGAGCACTATTCCTCCATTGTTGTTGGAGGGTGACTGCCTCCAACTCCCTCGTAGCATCCTTCATGATACTCCTCCACAGAGGTCGATCTTGACACCGCTGGTACCAGTCTTCAGCAATTCCGCTCAGCTCCAGGTCCTCTTGTGCCGCATCAGTCCATTTCTTCTCCAGTTTTGGCCGCGCCCGTTTAGCCCCTTCTATCCGACCAACCACAAGCTGCCTGGGTATGCGTTGGCTGGGCATGCGGGCTACATGACCCAGCCACCACAACCTCGCCCGCCAGAAGAGCTTACCAATGAGACTCTGTCCAGATTTTTCGAGAATGTGAGCTCACACAATGCAACCTGGCTAAACCCAAGATGGATTGTAAGCAGGCTACTAGGAAAGTTTAAAAGTGGTGCAGATGTTCTGCCAGGGGGTTCACATTTCGCAAGCGTAGAGAAGAGAGCACGGATAGGCTCCGGCTCACCGTGACCCTATATAGGATTAAGCGGTTTCAGATAATGAGAGATGAGAAGATTCAAAGCTTCGTGTCGAGCGGCAAGCCAGTTTCCACACAGTGTTACGCAGCCGATGAAACGATGACGCCGCCCAACTTATAGTGATAACTCCACTGCTGAACCGGAACCGGCCATAAACATTCTACCTAGGAATGAAAACTTCTCAACACTTCACAACTCCCCCATCGCTTTAGGAGAGCTGATGGGGTAGAGTATTCAGTAACATGAAATACCCAGACAGGTGCTTGGTTTCGATGGGGCTGATGGTAAGATGCCACCTCTTTGTGACATTCTCCAGGTTCAACATCAGAACCCCCAACTAGTGCTCAGTGTGAGCGGAAAGCACAGAAACGTTGGCATATATAACATGGTTGGCCAATAGGGAGTCATGTCTTGACCATACCCAGACATTGATCAGTCTCCCATTGTACCTCTACCAGATGGGAATTCCACTGGAATATCCATGGAAAGCCCGTCGAACTACATGGTCAAAAAAAGATGTTGAATAATGTAGGAGTCAGAGGGCATCCCTGTAGAACCCCGCAGGGAATGACTCTGACTCCTGACCATGTAGCTTTTCTCGAGCTTTACTCGAGCTTGTCCTACATCATGAACGTCCTTAGTGACAGTGAGCAGAGAGTGAGGGACCCCGAAAGAATGAAGAACAACTCGAGCCCTAGCTCACTGATGGTATCGTAGGCCTTGACCAGGTCAATAAAGCAAAGATGCAGGTTCTGTTGGAATCCCCTATATCTGCTGTAGCAACTGGACAGAGTATGGCGTCTGTGCAAGACTGCCTTGGCCTAAAACCACATTTGGGTTCTGGAAGCCTCTTCTCAGCGTGCTTGGCCAGATGACTTTGAATGAGCCTTGCCAGGACCTTTCCCGGCCTCATTCTGAAGAGCAAGATGCCCCTCTAATTCTTACAATCAGTGCTCCCCCCCCCCCTTGAAGAAAAGGGGGATCACCAGGGCATCCTTTCAATCCTGCAGAACCCCTCCTGTGCTCCAGACGGTTGTAACGATGTCGTATAATGTAGTCTGCAAACACCACCTTTCTTCAACATTTCATTTTGTAAATCACCCCTGCCCAGTGTTTTTCGCGGTCTTATGGTCTGGATCGGCATAAGGACTTCTGCTTCAAGTGATACCTCTGCTAACTATTCACCGGGGGTGACTACTTCTGATATGTGAGGCACCGCAGCCTCAGCAGGGTCATACCCCTATTGTTCCAAGGTGTTATCTCAAAGTAATGTTTAGCATAACCTGTGAACATGTTCCTGTGAGTCGAAGATTAGATCACCATTTTTTCCTTTAAGGAAGTCAATAGGTGCGGCATTGCAAGTCAGTTTTCTAATGGTATTAAAAAGTAGCTCGTGATCACGGGTACTTGGAGGCAGACTCCATCTCTTTAGCAGTCTGCGACCACCATTCATCCTTGCAGCTCCGCCCAGCTCGTGAAACTCTGAGCGAGGGCTGCAGTAAGCCTCCTCATTCTCGGGCATGGAATGTTCGTAGATGGTGAAAGTGAGCCTGCTGCTTTCACTCAGCTAGCTGAAACACCTCCATCAGCCATCATTTTTGAGGTCTGAACCGTGTACCCAGTGCAGCCATTTCAGCTGCATGAACCACAGCCCTAACCTCACCCATTTCTCTTCGGCATCAGAAGGGGGTCGTTCATCGTGTCGTCACAGCATCGTCATCATGTCGTTACGGCATCATCATGTGTCGTCACGGCATCGTCACTGTGTCGTCACAGCGTCGTCACCGTGTAGTCACCGTGTCATCACCACCGTTTCCCATGTCGTCACCATGTCACCACGGTCTCGTCATCACTGTTCACCATGTCGTCACGGCGTCGTCACAGAGATTCATGGCATCGTCATCGTGTCGTCACCGTGTCATCACTGTGTCATCATGGCATCGTCACCAGCATTCACCGTCTTGTCAAGGCAACGTGAAGGTGTGTCGCTGCATCATCACCACCGTTCACCGCGTTGCAACGGCGTCGTCACCACCAATCACCGCGTCGTCAGAGTGTCGTCGCCACCGTTCACCGTGTCGTCACAGTGTCGTCACCTTCGTTCACCGCGTCGTCGTGGCATCATCACCATTTACCGTGTTGTCACGGCGTCGTCACGGCGTCACCACCATTCACTACCGTTCACTGCGTCGTCGTGGCATCGTCACTACCGTTCACTGTGTCGTCGTGTCGTCATCACCACCGTTCACCACCGTTCACCACAGTTCACGGCGTCGTCAACCCCGTTCACAGCGTCGCCGCGTCGTCATCACCACCGTTCACCACCATTCATCGCGGCATCATCACCACCATTCACCGTGTCGTCGTGGCATCATCACTGCGGCTCACCGCGGCTCACCGCCGCGTTGCAGGGCAGAGGACGCGGCCACAGTTTACCGGGACGCGGCACAACTCAACATGACGGGCAGCGGCTACGTGTGGCTCGTGGGCGAGCGTGAGGTCGCACCCGCCGCACTCGTCCACGCGCCCGAAGGTGGGGCTCTCTGACCCCGCCTTGACCTCCACCGTGGTCTTTCTGACCTCACCTCGATCCCATCCTCGACCCCATCCTCGACCCCATCCTCGACCCCAACCTCAACCCAACCTCGACGCCAACCCCAATCACGCCCCCAACCCCAATCTCGACTCCATCTCTACCCCAATCTCTACCCCAATCTCGACCCCAACCTTGACCCCAACCTCGACCCCAACCTCGACCCCCATCTCAAACCCAACCTCAACTCAACCTCAATCCAACCTCGACCCCAACCTCAACCCCATCTCAAACCTAACCTCAACCCAACCTCAACCCCCATCTCAAACCCAACCTCGACCCCATCTCGACCCCCCCCTCCCCCCCCGTTGCACCGTTGCAGGACTGCTGGGCCTGCAGCTGCTGCACGGAGCCAACGAGAGCGCCCACATCAGGGACGCGGTGGCTCTGCTCAGCAACTCCATCAAGGAGGCGCTGGAGAAGGAGAACGTGACTGAGCCCCCGCGCGGATGCGTGGGGAACACAGCCGTGTGGAAGGGGGGGCTCACACTGAACCGGTGAGTGTCTCTAACACTTGTTCCTATGTCTAACACTGGCTCTTATCTATAACACTGGATCCTATCACTAATACTGGTTCCTGTCTCTAACACTGGTTCCTATCTCCAACACTGGCCCCTGTCTCTAACAACATCCCATTCATACCGACCCCACTTACCAGCTTATGGACTCTCCGTGTAGGTACCTGCTACTCACTGAGTCCACGTGTGGACCTCCTGTCCCCGTGTAGGTACCTACTACTCACTGAGTCCACGTGTGGACCTCCTGTTCCCGTGTAGGTACCTGCTGTCCGCGAGCCTCAAGGACGGACTCACGGGCTGTGTTGAGTTCGACGAGGAGGGCGACCGCCGCCACCCCGAGTACATCATCGTGAACCTGCAGGCTGGGAGGACTCTGGTCCCTGTTGGCACGTGGACCGAGAAGGACAAGGTGGGCCATGCACTCTCCAGAGTGTCGCTGAGTGTCAGGGAGTCTGTACAGTGGTAACGTCCGCGCCTGCCTGCCTGCCCGCCTCCCTCCCGCCCTCCCGCCCTCCCGCCCTCCCGCCCTCCCGCCCTCCCGCCCTCCCCCTGTCACTCCTCGCCCCCTCCCTGCCCCTTGCCCCTCGCCTCTCCCTGTCCCTCCTCTCCCATCTCCCTTCCCCCCCCCCTCGCCCCCCATCTCACAGAGAGAGCTCGAGTTTCTCTGTTCTCTCTCTCTCTGTCTATGGGCATTACTTTAATTAATCTGTTCTGATGTTGCTGACATGCCATTCTCTCGACAGCTCTGTGCAGCGCTTTGTTACCCTCGGGTGAAAGGTGCTTCAGAAATGGCCACATGATTATTATTATTCACCACTACTCACCGCTGCTCACCTCTACTCACCGCTACTCACCGCTACTCACTGTAACGCCCAAGCGCCAGCACCTCATGACCTTAATCTCTGACCCCACCGTGACCCCACCGTGACCCCAGGCTAGGGTTAACGGCAGTGACATCATCTGGCCTGGAGGAGGGACCACAGTTCCGGACGGGTTCAAGATGTCAACCAAGCTGAAGGTGAGGATCCCTCGCAGCAGGAACCGCTCACCGATGGGAGGACGCTGGAGATGGTGACAGTGATGGTAATGGTGGTGGAGATGGTGGCAGAGGTGGTGGAGCTGAGTGGACTCGCTGAGAGACTGGTACCGGCGGTGTCAAGATCGACCTCTGTGGAGGAGGATCGTGAAGGACGCTACAGGGCAGTTGGAGGCAGTCGTCCTCCAACAACAACGGAGGGCGACGTAACGGCACTCACAACGAGCACAGCGTCAGGCGGCCAAAACACTGTGAGTTGGCACAGTAGGGTGCGTAGGCGGTGCGTCTGCCAGTCATCTCAGGCAACCCATAGCACCTGGGTCTATCCCGTGAACTCCTGTCAGCGAGCCTTCGACACTTCACGTGGCTTCAAGGTGCACGTGGCCTGGTACAGGCACCGTGGTGACGTCACCACCACTTAGTGGCGAATGGCGGTTGTTGTTGTTTCTGTTAATGGTGGTGAGGGTTGTGTGTGTGCTCGGCCATGTCGATGGTGGCGATAGTGATGACGGTGCTGCTAAAGACAGCACTGACGATGACGGTGACTGCGTTGACGATGATGACGTTGTGATGATGTCGCCAGATCGTCACGATTCACCAGGAGCCATTCGTGTACGTGAAGCCGACGCTCAAGGACGGGACATGTAAGAAGGAGCTGACGATCTTCGGGGACACGATACAGAAAGTGATCTGTATGGGGCCCAACAACACCCTCCCAGGTGACACAACAACCGCGCAACAGATCAACCACACGACCACACGACCACAACACAACACAACCACGTGCCTGTGTGGTGCCGGCCGCCCACCCACTCGTGTGGTGAACCGGTCTTCGTAGTTGCTGCTGCTTGATACCAACAGCACTTGACCCTATGTGTGACGAAAATCGGGGGAGATTTGTCTGTGTGTGCATGTGAGTGGGTGAGTGAGTGGGTGATGGAGTGTGTGAGCAAGTGGGGGAGTGTGTGAGTGAATGAGAGAGTGAGTGAGTGAGTTTGCGAGTGGGTGAGTGGGTGAGTGAGAGGGCGAATGAGTGAGTGGGCGAGTGAGTGAGCGAGCATGAGTGCGGGAACGTGGGCGAGCGTGTGAGCGAATGGACAAGGGAGCGAGTGAGTCAGCAGGGAGAGCGTGCGAGCAGGCGAGCGGGTAGAGTGAGTGGGTAGAGCAAGCAGGCGTGCAGGCGGAATGAGCGGGTAGAGCATGCGGGTAGAGCGAGCGGGTAGAGCGAGCGGGTGTGCGAGCAGGTGAGCAGGTAGAGCGAGCAAGCGAGCGGGCGTGCAGACAGAACGAGATGGTTGAGCGAGCGGACATGCGGGTAGAGTGAGTGGGCGTGCGGGTAGAGTAAGTGGGTATGCAAGTAGAGCGAGCGGGTGTGCGGGTAGAGCGAGCGGGTATGCGAGTAGAGCAAGCGGGTGCAGTTAGCGGGTAGAGCGAGCGGGCGTGCAGGTACAGCGAGCGGGTAGAGCAAGTAGGTAGAGCGAGTATGCAGAGTGAGCGGGCGTGCGGGTAGAGTGAGTGGGCGTGCAGATAGAGCGAACGGACGAGCTGGTAGAGCGAGTGGGTAGAGCAAGCGGGTAGGGTGAGCGGGCGAGCGGGTAGAGCGAGGGGGTAGAGTCAGTGGGCTTGCGGGTAGAGTAAGTGGGCATGTGGGTAGCGTGAGCGGGCATGCAGACAGCGAGCAGGTAGAGCGAGAGGGTACAGCGAGCGGGCGTGCAGGTAGAGCGAGCGAGTAGAGCATATGGGTAGAGTGAGCGTGTAGATCGAGCAGGCGTGCGGGTCGATCGTGCAGGTAGAGCGAGCGGGCGAGAGGGTAGAGCGAGTGGGTAGAGTGAGCAGGTAGAGCGGGCGAGCGGGTAGAGCGAGCGGGCGTGCAGGTAGAGCGAGTGGGTAGAGCAAGCGGGCGAGTTGGTAGAGCGAGTGAGTAGATTGAGCAGGTGTGCAGGTAGAGCGAGCGGGTAGAGCGAGCGGGTTGAGTGAGCGGGTGTGTGTGTAGAGCGAGTGAGTAGCGCGAGCAGGTGGAACGAGCAGGCGAGTGGGTAGAGTGAGCAGGCGTGCCGGTAGAGCGAGTGGGTAGAACGAGTGGGCGAGCGGGAAGAGCGAGTTGGCGTGCGGGTAGAGCAAGTGCGTTGAACGAGCGGGCGAGCGGGTAGAGCGAGCGGGTAGAGTTAGTGGGCATGCGGGTAGAGCGAGCGCGTAGAGCGAGTGGGTGTACGAGTAGAGTGAGCGGGTGGAGTGCGCGGGCGAGCGGGTAGAGTGAGCAGGTGTGCGAGTAGCTCGAGCGGGTAGAGCGAGCGGGCGTGCAGGTAGAGTGAGCAGGTAGAGTGAGCGGGTAGAGCGAGCGAGTAGAGCGAGCGGGCAAGCGGGTCGAGCGAGCTGGTAGAGTGAGCGCGTAGAGTGAACGGGTGTGCTGGGAGAGTGAGTGAGAACAGTGAATGGGTCGAGGGAGTGGGTGAGCGGGTGGAGTGAGCGGGCGAGCGGGTAGAGTGAGCGGGCATGCAGGTGGAGCGAGCAGGTAGAGCGAGTGGGTGGAGTGAACTGGAGTGCAGGTGGAGTGAGCGAGCGTGCAGTTCGAGTGAGCGGGCGAGCGGGTATAGCGAGTGAGCGGGTTGATCGAGCGGGTAGAGCGAGTGGGCATGCAGGTAGAGTGAATGGGCGTGTGGGTAGAGCGAGCGGGTAGAGTTAGTGAGCGGGCGTGCAGGTAGAGTGAGTGGGTGGAGCAAGCAGGACGAGTGAGCAGGCATGCATCTAAAGCGAGTGGGTAGAGCGAGCGGGTAGAGCGAGTGGGTGTGCGGGTAGAGCGAGCGGGTAGAGCGAGCGGGCAAGCGGGTAGAACGAGCGGGTAGAGTGAACGGGTGTGCGGGTAGAGTGAGCGATTACAGTGAATGGGTCGAGGGAGCGGGTGAGGGGGTAGAGTGAGCGGGCGAGCGGGTAGAGTGAGCGGGCATGCAGGTGGAGCGAGCGGGTAGAACGATTGGGTAGAGTTAGCTGGTGTGCAGGTGGAGTAAAGTGAGTAGGTAGAGCGAGTATGCGTGCAGTTGGAGTAAGCGGGCGTGTGGGTAGATTGAACGGGACGAGCGAGCGGGCGAGCGAGTAGAGTGAGCGGACATGCAGGTGGAGCGAGTGGGTAGAGCGAGCGGGTGAGTGGGTAGGGCGTGTGGGTTGAGCGAGCGGGCGAGAGGGTAGAGCTAGCGGGTACAGTGAGCGGGTGTGCAGGTGGAGTGAGCGGGCGTACGTGTAGAGCGAGCCGGTAGTGAGCGGGTGAAGTGATCGGGTAAGTGGGTGAGTGCCTGAGTGAGTGAGTTGGCCGGCGTGTGATGCCTGTGAGCGAGCGAGAGAGCGAGCGAGAGAGCGAGCGAGCGGTCGGGCGCGTGGGTGTTGCATTTGAACGTGCGGGGGAGTGAGCACGCGAGTGAGCGTACGATTGAGCGCGAGGACGAGTGAGCTCGTCTGCGAGCGAGCGTTTGAGCGAGCACGCGGGCGAGCCTGGTGTCGTCCCAGCGGTGGAGTGATGGTGGCCGCCGCTGCCTGCGTGCGGTCCGCTGTGTCGGGGCAGGGCGACCGATTGTCCCCCAGTGCTGCTACGGCTTCTGCATCGACCTCCTCATCCGCCTGGCTCACAATCTCAACTTCACCTACGATGTCCACCTCGTGCACGACGGCAAGTTCGGCACTCAGGAGAGGGTGAGTGGCGACTGCTCGCTCGCCCGCATGCTCGCTCGCTCCGCTCGCTCGCTCCTCCTCACTCCTATGCTCCCTCACTTTGCACACCCGCACGCACACCCTCCTACCTGTCCTTTCACCCACCCGTTCATCTGCCCACTTGTTCGCTCGACCCCCCCCTCCACTGACCAATGCTTCCCGCTGGCCCCACCCACTCACGAGCCCCACCAAATTGCCCCACCC
>JAZEWT010000028.1:2770129-2781158 GCA_036362905.1 Mordacia mordax
CCCCCCAAGTCTCCCCTGATCTCTCCTTGCCCCCCTCATCCTTCTTCCCCTCTCGCCCCCTCTCGCCCCGCTCCCTCGGAGAGCAGGAGATTCCACGCAGCACACTCGACTCGTTTATGCAGCCGTTCCAGAGCACACTGTGGCTCCTTGTCGGTCTCTCAGTGCACGTGGTGGCCGTGATGCTCTACCTGCTCGACCGCTTCAGGTGCGCGCACTGTACACGCGCGCTGCGCGCGCACAGCATGCACTATACGCACTATACGCACTCGCTGCACCCACCACACGCACAGTACACACCCATTCCATACATGTACCGCGTGCACTGCACTCGCGCACTGCATACACCGCACGCACTACACACACCGCGCACATGCACTGTACACACTGCACGCACTGTACACACCACGCACACGCACTGTGCACACCGCGCACATGCACTGTACACACCGCGCACATGCACTGTACACACCGCGCACATGCACTGTACACACCGTACGCACTGTACACACTGCGCACATGCACGGTACACATCGCGTACATGCACTGTACACATCACGCACACACACTGTACACACCGCACACACACACACTTTAACACCGCACACGCACCGCATACACCGCGCACACGCACTGCATACACCGCGCACACGCACTGTACACACCGAATACACACACTCTAACACCGCACACACACTGCATACACCACGCACACGCACTGTACACACCGCGCACATGCACTGTACACACCACGAAATGCACTGTACACACGATGCACTGTACACACTGCGCACATGCATGGTACACACCGCGTACATGCACTGTACACATCACGCACACACACTGTACACACCGCACACACACACTTTAACACCGCACATACACCGCATACACTGCGCACACGCACTGCATACACCACGCACATGCACTGTATACACCGCACACACACGCTCTAACACCGCACACACACTGCATACACCACGCACATGCACTGTACACACCACGAAATGCACTGTACACACGACGCACTGCATACACCACGCACGGCACACACCACAGACTGTACACACCGCAACGCACTGTAACACCATGCACATGCACCGCACACACCGCGAACATGCACTGTACACACAGCACACGCACTGTACACACCACGCACTGCACACACCACGCACGGCACACACCACACACATGCACAGTACACACCACGCAATGCACTGTACATACCGTGCAACACGCATTGCACACACGCACTGTAACACCGCACACGCACTACACACACCGCGCACATGCACTGTACACACCACGCACATGCACTGTACACACAACGCACTGCATACACCATGCACAGCACACACCACGGACTGTACACACCGCAACGCACTGTAACACCACGCATATGCACTGCACACACCGCGAACATACACTGTACACACAGCACACGCACTGTACACACCACGCACGTGCACTGTACACACCACGCACTGCACACACCACGCACGGCACACACCATGCACATGCACCGTAACACCACGCACATGCACTGCACACACCACAAACATACACTGTACACACCGCGCATATGCACTGTACATACCACGCACTGCACACACCACGCACGGTACACACCATGCACTGTACACACCGCACACATGCACTGTAACACCGCATACGCCCTGCATACACCGCGCACATGCACTGTACACACAGCACACGCACTGCAACACCGCACACATGCACTGCACACACTACGCAACCGCACTGTACACACCGCGCAACAAGCACTGTTCACACTGCACACACGCACTGCAACACCGCAATGCACTATACACATCGTGCACATGCACAGTACACACCGCACGCATGCACTGTACACACCACGCAACGCACTGTACATACCGCGCATAAGCACTGCACACAAGCACTGTACACACTATACACACTGTGCACACGCACTGTGCACATTACGCACATGCACTGTACATACTGCACGCAAGCACTGTACACACTGCACACACTATACACACTGTGCACACGCTATACACACTGCACACGCACTGCAACACCGCACACACACTGTACACACTGAACACACTTTTCACACTCCGCGCACATGCACTCTATACACCACGCAACGCACTGTACATAGCGCGCGCGCTGTACACACCGGACACACCCACTGTACACACCGCACACACCTACTGTACGCACTGCACAAGCACTGTACACACGCACTCCACTCTCACACTGTATGCACTGCACGCACTGCAAGCACACGCTCCACACACTCGCTCTGCATAGATACCTGTACCACACAACTTTATGTATGCACACCTCTGTATACACATGTACACACACACGACCCCCAAGGAATAAGTCTGCAGGTTTGCAGATCATTTCTATGAGGTCTTAGGGGAGGAGGACCCCCTCAGCCCAGAAAACACCATGGTACAACATGGGGGAGACCCTGTTGGGTCTGTGGTGCCTCAGATAATGGAAGAAGTAGCCACCGCTTGTGAGCAGCTGACAGAGATGCCACCTATAGAGGAAGTACGTAAGGCGATCCAGAGCCTGAGACTAGGAAAAGCACCGGGCAGAGAAGATCTTCCAAATGGTCTGCTGAGGGTAGGTGGTGTTAGTCTGCAGACTGTCCTGTATGACATCATTGTAACTGTCTGGAGCACAAGACAGGTTCCGCAGGAATGGATGGATTCCCTAGTGGTCTCCGTCTTTAAGAAGGGAGACTGCACCGATTGTAATAACCATACGTGGCCTGAAGACGCATGTGACCTGTGTAGCCGGCGCCAACCTGCACCGTCTCTCTATACCCAACGACACGGCTGCCGATCGCACAAGAGACTGCAGACCGGTGCCTAGGCCTGCGAGAATGTCAGACACCAGGTGAACTCAGCGCACGTGAGTGCACACGTGGCGAGGAGGGGGTGATTCTGATGGTAATGTTGTGTGTTTTGTAAATCCCCCTCGCTCTCCGCATGCACCGCTCCTGGTCCACCGACACTCGTTACTTTTTCTCCACCACAAGAACTTGATTCCACACGTATCTTCTCTCGAAATGATGATATTTATTCACTCTGCAGACACGGCACCTTCAAACACACCCACCAACACACGTAGTCACATCAAGTCTCCACAGCCCTCTCTCACGCTTCACTCACACTCAGAAATTCCGCGCACCAAAGATGGTCGCCGCATGCAGCCATGTGCACTCCGTGGCAAATCCCACAAAAGATTCCCCCCTCTCTTGAATAACAATACCTCCATCGAACCGCTTAACACCACGTACCTTCAAACACACCCACCAACATACGAAGTCACATGAAAACTCCACAGCCCTGCAGATTGTACACATATATAATTTTATATGTGCAGAGCTCCAGGGCAAACGTTCTCCCCTCTATCACGCTTCACTCACACTGAGGGACGCTGCCGCAAGGGTGGGCGTGTTTCCCTGTACGGTGGGGGCGGGTGTGATGCTGACACTTCAGCATTTTAATATGTGCGACCATGCATATGTAGAATTCATTACCATAGCCACCAGTTACACCTGGCACAGGTGCCGTGGTGATGTCACCGCCACCGAATGGTGAATGGCGGTTGTTGTATCTATATACGGGTGTATGACAAATTTACAGATCCCCGTATACCCTAAACTGACTCTAGGGCCAAGTGCTGTTGGCGAGCACCTATGAAGGTCGACACGACACACTTTATCTTTTATGATGGCTACGCGGACCTTTAGATTAGGTGGGCGGTGGATCGGGATTCTTTTTGTCAGCAGGATGGGTAGCTCCTCCCAGACTGTCGACTGGTTTGGGTTGGTGTAAGAGCGATTGAAAATGCTCAGCCCATCTCCGAGTGATTTTGGGCGTCGGTGTTTTGTGAGAGCGGTTTGATCAGAACGGCTGGCAGATCAGAGAAAGCCACTTTGTGGGTCGTATTTGGTTATTGCAACGCGGTAAAAACGATAATTTTTGTCTGCGCGGGATTGAATTTCTGGTGCCTTGAAGATTCACCGCTCGTTTTGCGGGTCTCGCAAACAACTGTGCACCTTTCTGCTCGGCTCCGGTTACATCCTCTTCAACGGTTGAGGAGTCGGGCTGCGGAGAGTGGGCTCACTCAGTCAGCTTACACTGTCCGCAGAAGTCGCGAGAGTTCTCGTTCTGCAAGGCCCGCAGCTTCTTGCTGTTGCAGTCGACGTTGTGTTTTCTACTTTTTTTAAGTCTTAGCCATTTATCGTTTGATGTATACTTGCAAATCAAGTCAAGCTCTTTGAATCGTTAATCAACAAAACAGAACTCTTGCATCCAGCAATTTTTGATGGGCAAAAACTCGATTACTTTATCGAAACCGTTAAGAGGTGTAAAGTTGTGGACTGGTTCATATCTAACTAGGCATTGCTCCCTATAGAGGTGAAAATGTCAAGTCAGCTCAGTGCATGTCTGGCATCGGGAAAATATCGCCCCCATCAGACTGAATAAATAGCAATTTGAACGGATCGTTTCTATGGCGGGCCCAGGATCGGCTTGTCACCGATCTTCAGACTTATCACGAGATTGTATTGTCATACGAGTAATGCCTGCGTGCAAAATATCAGCTCTCCAGCTTTATCGGAAATGCTTTAATTTAGTGCTCAAAAATTTTAACCTTCACAGACATCCCCCAATGTAAGTTAACTAAAAGTGGGTAAAATAGTGTCGGGTGGTGGAGGGTTTACGGTGAACATTTTTTACATGACCTCACCCAAAAAATGGAATTTATCAGCAACAACAACACCCGCCATTCACTACTAAGTGGCGGTGACGTCACCACGGCGCCTATGCCAAGCCATGTGCACCTTGAAGCCACGACGTGAAGTGTCGCAGGCTCGTGGACAAGCGGTTTAGTGTTAAGGGCTGTCTGACTGAGATGACTGGCAGATGCAGCACCTATGCACCTGTACACATACACATCCACACACAGACACACACTCAGACACACACTCAGACACACTCACACACACACTCACACACACACACACTCACCTGTACACACACAGACACTCAGACACACACTCAGACACACACACTCAGACACACACACTCACACAGACACACAGACTCACACAGACTCATTCACACAGACACACACCACACACAGACACACACCGCACACACACACACACCGCACACAGACACACACTCACACACACACGCACACAGACACACACACACCGCACACAGAGACACACACTCACACATACACACACACACATGCACACAGACTCACACACTCGCACAGATTCACACACTCACACAGACTCACTCACACAGACTCACACACAGACACACACACATACACACAGACACAGACACACACAGACTCACCCTATGCAGCAGAGTTTCTGTGTTGGGTTCTGTACCCAGCGCGCTGACCATAACCCCGCGATCCATTCTGCAGATCCATGCCGTCTTGCTCCAGCAGCCCCCTCTCCTGCACTCCATTCCAGTGCGATCCATGCCAAGGTTTCTCCGGGGACCTCCTCCCACCCCCATCCCATGTCCCATCTCCAATCCGAATCCGATGATCCGCCGATCCATTCCGACATTCCATCTTGAAGGTAACGGGTGACTCAAGCCGGCGTGTCTCCGCGTGTCTCCGTGTGCCTCCTGGTGTTGTCCCCGTGTCCCCCCCCCCTCCCTCCAGCTGCAAGAGTGTCGGTGTCTCCGCCTCCTGCATGGCTGCCTTTCGTCCCTGTGCCCCGTATGTCTGCACACGTGTCCCCAGTGTCTCCGTGCATTTTCCCGTGTCTCCACACGTGTTCCCGTGTATCCCCGTGTATCCTCGTGTGTCTCGTGTGTCCCGTGTCTCCGCGCGTGCCTCCGTGCGTCCCGTGTCTCCGTGCGCGCGCGCACCGTGTCTCCGTGCGTCCCGTGTCTCTGCGTGTCTCCACCTGTGTCCACCTGTGTCCCCGTTTCTCACTTGGCCAGGATGAGCAGTGTTGACATCGAACTAACATCTCGGCTGTGTCTCCGCGCGTCTCCACATGCCTCCGAACATCTGCCCCCATTTCCCGTCCCTGTCTGTATCTCCCTCCGTCTGCCCACCTCTCCCCACACGGTCTCCCCACGTCTCCTCCACACACCTCCGCAGCCCGTTTGGGAGGTTTAAGGTGAACAGTGAGGACGAGGAGGAGGATGCACTCACCCTCTCGTCAGCCATGTGGTTCTCCTGGGGAGTTCTGCTCAACTCTGGCATCGGAGAGGGTGAGCGTGGGGATTATTATTTCATCATCATTATTATTTATTATTAATATTGCGCGGCACGGTGGCCCGGTGGGTAGCGCTGTCGCCTCACAGCAAGAAGGTCCCGGGTTCGAATCTCGGCTCGGGTGCCTTTCTGTGTGGAGTTTGCCAGTTCTCTCCCCGTGTCCGCGTGGGTTTCCGCCGGCCACTCCGGTTTCCTCCCACAGTCCAAAAAACATGCTGCCACATAGGTTAATTGGCTCACAGAATAAAAAATGCCCGCAGTGCCCGGTGATGGACCGGCGTCCGATCGTGGGTATGTCCCTGCCTTGCGCCCTGTGTCTGCCGAGTATAGGCTCTGGCTCATCGCGACCCTGTACAGGACTAAGCGGTTTATGACTATGAGATTAGATTATTTTTATTAATTATTATTTAGCAGTCGCTCTTATGCAGGACGACTTGCATCACTATAGAGTAATAGTGAGGGAACTACAGAGAGGGGAGGGGAAGGCAGCCATGCAGTGAGGCAGCGACAACATTTGCCCGATGCTGCATTACATTGCCATGTTATCAGCTGGTTCATTAGTAAAAAAAATTTGGATTTGGGAGGAAACCGGAGTACCCGGAGGAAACCACACAGAAAAGGGGGAGAGAGAGAGAGAGAGACACACACACACGAACTGTGCACTAGCTGTGGGAGGAAACCGGAATACCCGGAGGACGCCAACGCAGATCAGGGGGCGAGAGAGAGAGAGAGAGAGAACACACACACTGCACACTAGTTGTGGGAGGAAACCGGAGTACCCGGAGGAAACCCACACAGAAGAGGGGTCGAGAGAGAGAGAGAAACTCCACATAGAAAGGCAACCATAGCAGGAATCGAACCGCCTTGGGCCGCACTTTCTTTCTGTGAAGCGCAGATGTTATTTCAGCGCCACCCTGCGCCAGGGATGGGGTGGGGCGGTGGCACAGCGAGCAGCGCTGTCGCCTCACAACGAGCAGGCCCCGGGTTCGATTCCTGGCTCCGATGCCTTTCCGTGCTGAGTTTGCGAGTCTCCTTCTCTCTCCACGTGGGGTTTTCGCAAGGTATTCCGCTTACCTCCCACCGTCCAAGGTCACACTGCTGCCTAGGTTAATTGTTCAGCAGAGAAAAATCGCCCCCTATTGCCCTGCGATGGACTGGCATCACATTGTCTCATCTCATCTCATTGTCAGAAACCGCTTAGTCCTGTACAGGGTCGCAGTCAGCCGGAGCCTATCTCGGCAGACACAGGGCGCAAAGTAGGGATATACCCACGATGGGACGCCAGTCCATCACCAGGCACAATTTAGTCTGCAAGCCAATTAACCTATGCAGCGGCATGCTTTTTTTTTGGACTGTGGGAGGAAACAGAAGTGCCCGGCGAAATCCCACGTGAACACGGGGAGAGAACTCGCAAACTCCCACAGAGAAAGCAGCGCCCGAGCCGAGATTCGAACCCGGGCCCTTCTTGCAGTGAGGATGCGACAGCGCTACCCACTTAGCAGATCTCCCTTATCCTGGCCAACTTGCATTGTGCACGCACGGGCACTGATTAAATAAATGGTGTCGAGAGCGTTTGAAGATAGGCGAGTGACTGGTGGCGCAGCGGTTAGCGCGCAACCACTACACAAACCTGGCTGCAACTGTCGGGTCACTAAAGACCTCGACACCTCGGATCTTCTTGTGACATGATGGGCGACCTTCCCACAGAGCTTACACCACGACTTTGCAACTGTATAGTGATGTTTATTTCAAAGCAACAAGCAAGCATAAGATGGATATAATTCTCCAATACAAGTACGGAGCAACATAAGCTGTCAGCGGCTAGAAAAAACGTGACTCAGACTCTCCAGCAGCAGGCTTTGGGACTCACTCCAGCACCCATGTTTCTCCCGGCAGACTGGTGTCTTCCAGTTAGCTGCCTGTCAGAGTCGCTTGGGTGCTCGAAGGAATGAGTGAGTGAGTGAGTCCCCTCCGCTCCTCGAACGGTGCCCTTTATCCAGTTTTTCTGTGGGATGTGTCTAACTAAAAAACCTCTCAACTCAGCATTGTCATGTCCTTATATGTTTGGGTTCCGCTTTGCAATTATTTTTATTCGTCTCCCACCGCACTCTCTCAGTGGTTTATTTATCCTTGGCTGGACCCCCCCCCCCACACATAACTCTGGCTGCACCTGGTTTTCTTATCCTATTTTAATTAGCTTTTTTATTATATGGTCATCCCACTTGTTATCTAACTTTGGCTGGATTCCCCTTTTAGCCTTCTGGTTTCACTCAATGTCATGAAAATTCTCCTCAAAAGCATTCAAAGAGGTCCCCCACGTACACGAAACAAAGATCCCCCTGATAGCCTTCACAGATTATTGGGGCAATGTGTTCTTAGCGGGGCTGGTGTGGCTCATGTCACATCTGACCAACTTTGCACGACCAACTTTTGTCGATGTATCCACATGCGGCCCCCACACAACCCGAGTTCGGTTCCTGCTCCCCTAGGTCGATTCAGCCTTAAATGAGTACCTGGTGCGCTGTGTAAACATTGCCGCTCGGGAGACAAAGGCGGCCGGGCGTGGTGCTGGTCACCCACCCCCTCCTCGTGTGCCGTGCCGACGTTCATAGGCGCTGCTCGCTACCGCGCACTTGACCTTACAGTGTGGTAGAGGCTACACGGGGAAGCTTTGTCTGCGGTGCCTCGGCCAAATAGCCCCAGGGCACCTGCGTCTGTCCCGTGACCTCCTTATCAGCGGGGCCTTCGGCATGTCAAGGTGCATCTGGCCTGGCACAGGCGTTGCGGTGACGTTACCGCCGCTTAGTCGAGTACAGCGGTTGTTGGTGGCGGTGAAGGTGATGTTGGTGATGATGATGGCGATGTGGATGGTGATGCGGATGATGTTGATGTAGGTGATACTGTTGATGTTGCCGATGATCTTGATGATGTTGCTGTTATTCTTGTTGACAACGATGTTAATGTTGATGTTGATGACGATATTGATGTTGATGACGATGTTGATGATAATGTTGATGACGATGTTGATGATGATGTTGATGTTGATGACGATGTTGATGACCATGTTGATGACGATGTTGATGACGATGTTGATGACGATGTTGAAGTCGATGTCTGTGTCTGTGTCGATGTCGATGATGATGATGTCAGTGTCGATGATGGTGATGGTGACGGTGACTGTGCCGGTGTCAGTGCCGATGTCGGTGTCGATGTCGGTGTCGGTGTTGAAGTCGATGATGATGTCGATGTCGATGTCGATGATGATGTCGGTGTCGATGATGATGTTGGTGTTGGTGTCGGTGCCGGTGTCGGTGATGATGTTGGTGTCGGTGACGGTGCCGGTGTCGATGATGATGTTGGTGACGGTGTCGATGTCGATGTCGATGTCTGTGACTGTCGGTGTCGGTGATGGTGTCGGTGTCGATAATGGTGTCGGTGTCTGTGTCGGTGATGGTGTCGATGTCGATGATGATGTCGGTGTTTGTGATGGTGTCGATGTCGATGATGAAATCGGTGTCGGTGATGGTGTCGATGTCGGTAATGATGTTAGTGTCGGTGTCGATGATGATGTCGGTGTCGATGTCGATGAAGATCTCGGTGTTGGTGTCGATGATGATGTCGGTGTCGGTGTCAGTGATGGTGTCGATGTCGATGGTGTCGGTGTCTATGATGGTGTCGGTGTTGATAATGGTGTCGGTGTCTGTGTCGGTGATGGTGTTGATGTCGATGATGATGTCGGTGTTGGTGATGGTGTCGGTGTTGATGATGATGTCGGTGTCGGTGTCAGTGATGGTGTCGATGTCGATGGTGTCAATGTCGATGATGGTGTCGGTGTCGATAATGGTGTCAGTGTCTGTGTCGATGATGATGTCGGTGTCGATGATGATGTCGGTGTCGATGATGATGTCGGTGTCGGTGATGGTGTCGGTGTCGATGATGATGTCGGTGTCGATGTCGGTGATGATGGTGTCGGTGATGATGTTGTCGGTGTCGATGGTGTCGGTGTCGATGTCGATGTCGATGAAGATCTCGGTTTTTGGTGTTGATGATGATGTCGGTGTCGGTGTTGGTAATGGTGCTGGTGATGGTGTCGGTGTCGGTGTCGATGATGATGTCGGTGTCGATGATGATGTCGGTGTCGGTGATGTTGGTGTCGGTGATGTTGGTGTCGGTGTCGATGTCGGTGATGATGTTAGTGTCGGTGTCGATGATGTCGGTGTCGGTGTTGGTGTCGATGATGATGTTGGTGTCGGTGTCGATGTCGATGAAGATCTCGGTGTTGGTGTCGATGATGATGTCGGTGTCGGTGTCAGTGATGATGTCGGTGTCGATGATGGTGTCGGTGTCTGTGTCGGTGATGGTGTCGGTGTCTGTGTCGGTGATGGTGTCGATGTCGATGATGATGTCGGTGTCGATGATGATGTCGGTGTCTGATGATGTCGATGTCGGTGTCGATGTCGATGATGGTGTCGGAGTCGGTGTCGATAATGATGTCGGTGTCGGTGTCGGTGACGGTGTCGATGAAGATCTCGGTGTTGGTGTCGATGATGATGTCAGTGTCAGTGATGGTGTCGATGTCGATGATGTTGGTGTCGATGATGATGTCGGTGTCGGTGATGGTGATGGTGTCGGTGACAGTGATGGTGTTGGTGTTGGTGACGGTGTCGATGATGGTGTCGGTGTCAGTGCTGGTGTTTGTGTCTGTGTCGGTGTCGATTTCGGTGTCGATGTCGGTGTCGATGTCGATGATGATGTCGATGTCGGT
>JAZEWT010000028.1:2921631-2933850 GCA_036362905.1 Mordacia mordax
ATAGTCTGTACGTATACACTCTCTATAGTCTGTACGTATACACTCTCTATAGACTGTACGTATACACTCTCTATAGACTGTAGGTATACACTCTCTATAGACTGTACGTATACACTCTCTATAGACTGTACGTATACACTCTCTGTATAGACTGTACGTATACACTCTCTGTATAGACTGTACGTATACACTCTCTGTATAGACTGTACGTATACACTCTCTATAGACTGTACGTATACACTCTCTATAGACTGTACGTATACACTCTCTATAGACTGTACGTATACACTCTCCATAGACTGTACGTATACACTCTCCATAGACTGTACGTATACACTCTCTGTATAGACCATATCGGCCCTTCGATATTTACACCGAGGTCGGTTCCATAGCAAATCAAGCGCAGGCAGCGATGGATCTTCAAGGACGGATTTTACAAACGTCTCGTCACGGTGCTCGCTGTGATGAGAGCGGACGACCGTCTGGCCACAGGTAATTCATGATAATTAGCCACGGATAAGGGACAGGAAGCCACGTGGTTAGCAGGCGCCAGACACCGACTACTACACGTGTTACGATGGTGCTGGGAAACTGATTAACGGCAGGTTTTATTTTTTTAAGTATAATTTGTGGGAGGAAACCGGAGAACCCCGAGAAAACTCACGCAGAACAGGGGGAAAGACACACACAAACTCCATACAGAACAGCGCCAGAGGTGGGAGGCGAACCGCCTCTGGAAGAATTTCTGTCTGAGGAGGCGCGGGTGATGTCAACCGCTGCCTAGACCCCCTGGTAGGAGTAGAGTTGGGAGCCACAGTGTTGGAGATGGGAGTCTCAGTGTTAGAGATGGGAGTCTCAGAGTTAGAGATGGGAGTCTCGGTGTTAGAGATGAGAGTCACAGAGTTAGAGATGGGAGTCAGAGTTAGAGATGGGAGTCTCAGTGTTAGAGGTAGGAGCCAGTGTTAGAGGTAGGAGCCAGTGTTAGAGATGGAGTCACAGAGTTAGAGATGGAGTCACAGAGTTAGAGATGGAGTCACAGAGTTAGAGATGGGAGTCACAGAGTTAGAGATGGGAGTCACAGTGTTAGAGATGGGAGCCACAGTGTTAGAGATGGGAGTCTCATTGTTGGAGATGGGAGTCTCAGTGTTAGAGATGGGAGTCTCAGTGTTAGAGATGGGAGTCTCAGAGTTAGAGATGGGAGTCTCGGCGTTAGAGATGGGAGTCTCAGTGTTAGAGATGGGAGTCACAGAGTTAGAGATGGGAGTCACAGAGTTAGAGATGGGAGTCTCAGGGTTAGAGGTAGGAGCCAGTGTTAGAGATGGAGTCACAGAGTTAGAGATGGGAGTCACAGAGTTAGAGATGGGAGTCACAGAGTTAGAGATGGGAGTCTCAGTGTTAGAGGTAGGAGCCAGTGTTAGAGATGGAGTCACAGAGTTAGAAATGGGAGTCACAGTGTTAGAGATGGGAGTCACAGTGTTAGAGATGGGAGTCTCAGTGTTAGTGATGGGAGTCACAGCGTTAGAGGTGTGAAGTAAAGACCTTCTGCAGGACTTTCTTACCTTGGAACCGATCTGGTTGCCGCATTGGCCGGCTTGGATGTGCACGATCTCCCTCATGACTCAAGAACCCAAGACTCCGTCGAACTTCAAGAATTTCAGTAGCGGTCCCAGCGCTGAGCCCTTATATAGCCCACATCCGTATCCTTCCGCACCGCGACGCGGCCCCACCGCGCCCACGGCGGATCACACATTCCCAGGCGCGTTCGGTCTATGCGTATCCCTCCGCCGCACTGCGATCCACTAATCAATGAAATAATTAAGCCAATCAAGAACACTCTAACCTTTGTTAATTACACTTTAAAAAAATTAACAAGTGGTTACAGGCATTGTTTATGTGAATTAAATTAGGGCTTAGTTTTAGAAGTTGAATTGTCTTCTACCGAAGTCTGCCCTTTGTTCTTTAAACCGAGGGATTATTTTGCGTGTGAAGCTATGTTCTCTCAGCTGTTCGGGGCTCTGATTGATGCCGACAGCTGTCAACAGCCGGAGGAGGAATGCGATTGTACGTGGGAGCGGTGGCTCAGCGGTTAGCGCGCTGGGGCCGCAAACTCCCCAGCTAGCCGAGTTCGAATCCCACCGAGGACCGGTTGGCAATTTTTTCCGAAAGCGGTCTCGGACCTCCCCTAGGTCGACTCGGCCTCAAATGGTCGGCAGGGGGTGACGGCGCAGCGATTAACGCCCGCGCCTCACAGAAAGTTCCTGCCCGAGGCGGTTCGATTCCCGTCTCGGGCAGTCATTCTGTGTGGCGTTTGCATGTTGTGAGTTCCCTCCGGGTTCTCCGCTTTCCTCCCACAACATTCACGAATTGGCCGATAGGATCATAGCGTAGACATCGCAGTGGCTGCCTCCCCCACCCCCTGAAACTCTGTGCTTTCCTCTGTAAGGATGCTAAATCGCTCTGGATGAGGGCGTTTGCAAAATAACAATTCGTAATAATTTCTAAAATACCTATCACCCTAGGGTCACAAAGCGCTGCACAGAGCTGTGCAGCGAACGGCGCGTCGGCAACGACATCAGAGCAGATCGATTAAAAGTGAAATAATGGCAATAAATCAACGAAGGATTTTAAATAAGCATTTGTTAAACAAAGGATGACTGGTTCCTGAGCAGGCGCAGATGCGTCGCAGCGTTCTCTGACTTTGTATCAAAGTTGACTCCGGTACCAGCGTCTCTCTCTCTCTCTCAGTCACCTCGTCTTCACCTCCTGCTCACCGTGACGTCTCACCTCGTCCTCAACTCGTGCTCACCCTGACGTGTCACCTCGTCCTCACCTTGTCCTCACCTCGTTCTCACCTCGTCCTCACCCTGACGTCTCACCTCGTCCTCACCCTGACGTCTCACCTCGTCCTCACCCCGTCCTCACCCTGACGTCTCACCTCGTCCTCACTTCGTCACCTAGTCCTCACCTCGTCCACACCCCGAGGTCTCTCCTCGTCCTCACCCCGTCCTCACCCCGAGATCTCTCCTCGTCCTCACCCCGAGGTATCACTCCGCCCTCACCTCGTCCTCACCCCATCCTCACCTCGTCCTCACCTCGTCCTCACCTCGTCCTCACCCCGTCCTCACCCCGTCCTCACCTTATCCTCACCTCGTCCTACCCCGACTCACCCCAGCTTCGCCGTCACCTCCGACTCGCGAGGAACGCTGCTGCCCCCCCCCCATCATCATCATTGAGATGATCCGAGATGATAGTCACGAACTCGCAGGGTCGAGGTCACTGGTTGTGGGAGTCAAGGTGACGTAGGCAGGGGTTAAGGTCACCCGCTGTATGTATCAAGGTCACTTGCTGTAGGGGTTAAGGTCACTTACTGTAGGGGTCAATGTCGGTTGCTGTAGGAGTCAAGGTCGCTTGTTGTGGAGGTCAAGAGAGAGAACACACAAACTCCATACTAGTTGTGGGAGTAAACCAGAAAACCCGGAGGAAACCCACGCAGAACAAGGGGAGAGAATGCACAAGCGCCAAGGTGGGACTCGCACCGCCTAGGCCAGGACTTTACTTCTGTGAGGCGTTGATGTTACCCTGCCGCCATGTGCGGAGGTGACCGCGTGGATTTAAGGTGAGCTGAGCTCCCGGGAATCATCTTCAGATCCCGCGTCTTACTCCTTCCGTAGGGCCTTGAAGCCCTCCAGCCGGGGACTGTTGATGCTGCTCACCGTTGTTGTACTTGGGTGGGGGAGCGGTGGCGCAGCGATTAGCGCGCTGGGCTACAAACCCAGCCATTCGAGTTCGAATCTCGCTCACGGCCAACACCAGTGACGATTTTCCGAACCGGTCCTGGGCCTCCCCTACGTCGACTCAGCCTCAGATGAGTACCTAGTGCAGTGTGTAAACATTGCCACCCGGGAAACAAAGGCGGCCGGGCGTGGTGCTGGTCACTCACCCTCTCGTATGCCGTGTCGACCTTCACAGGTAATCGCTAAGTAGTACTTTACCCTAGTCTGTTAAGGCTATACGGGGCATCTTTGTATTTGTACTTGGATGATGGCTCGCTGTTGACCTGCACTCTCTGAGGAACAATTAATGTATTATTTTATGTCCTTCATTGATTTAGAGTTTTAGACATTATTTTACTTTCATTGATCTACTCTGATGTCGTCGTTGTTGACACACCGTTCTCGCCACAGCCCTGTGCAGCGCTTTGTGATCCTCGGGTGAAAGTCACTTGAGAAATGCACGGAGACTCGAATGTATGTCCGGAGCCTAGGTGTCACCGTGGATTCATCTTATTCTCTCTACATCTCTCTCTCTCTCTCTACATCTCAAATCGATGTCGCACGTGCAGGTGTCACTGCTTAGTCCTATACAGGGTCACGGTGAGCCGGAGCCTATCCCGGCAGACACAGGGCGCAAGGCAGGGATACACCCACGAGAGGGACGCCAGTCCATCGCCGGGCACTGCGGGGCAATTTGGCCTGCGAGCCAATTAACCTATGCAGCAGCATGCTTTTTGGACTGTGGGAGGAAACCGGAGTGCCCGGCGAAAACCCACGCGGACACGGGGAGAGCATGCAAACTCCACACAGAAAGGCACCCGAGCCGAGAGATTCGAACCCGGGACCTTCTTGCTGTGAGGCGACAGCGCTAACCACTGGGCCACCGTGCCGCCCTATGTGTCAATGATTAAACATCCGCAAAGTCAGGCAGAGTCCGCTCAGCTCTTGCTCCAGGCTTTAGTTTCTGTCCAGCCTGGACAACTGCAACGAACGCTCAGCTGCTCTGCCTTTTAAACGCGCTCCGTTCGTTTCAACGGATCTGCAATTCTGCTCCTCGTCTCCTTTCTCGCTTTTCCCGTTCAACGCATCGGATTCAAAGCACCGGTTCCTACCCGCCGCTGTCCCCACCGGTCTGCTCCCTCCTACCTCTTGCGCTACCATCTTTCCCCCCACCCTCTCTCCGCTCAGCAAGTTCCCGGTAGTCTAGTCGCACCACACATCCGCTCTCGTCCGGATGGAGCATCGCGGGGCCTGCACGTGGCCTGGCAAACCGTGCAGTCGGTCACCTCGGCGACCACAGCCATGAAAACCCCACTAAGGGAGCGAAGAAAAAGACCTTTATGCCAGGTGTCAGGCCACTGGTATTCATCTCATCTCATTGTCAGACACCGCTTAGTCCTGTACAGGGTCGCGGTGAGCCGGATCCTATCCCGGCAGACAGAGCGCAAGGCAGGGATATGCCCACGATGGGACGCCAGTCCGTCGTCGGGCACTGCGGGCAATTTAGTCTGCAAGCCAATGAACCTATGCAGCAGCGTGTTTTTTGGACTGTGGGAGGAAACCGGAGTGCTCGGCGAAAACATGCAAACTTCAAACAAAAAGGCACCCGAGATTCAAACCCGGGACCTTCTTGCTGCGAGGCGACAGCGCCACCCACTGGGCCACCGGGCCGCCCCGGCTGCTGGTAATGTTTATTTGAAATGTATTCGTGATGCGATGCAAGTCGCCCCGTGTAAGGACGTCTAAACAATAATTAATAATAAGTCTCTGTGAGTCTGAGTTCTCTATGCGAGTCCAAAGCCGGGATTAGCACGCGGAGTCCCGCAGCACCATGGCACGGCCGTTACGAAACCGCTCACCCGAACCCAGCCGCTTCAAACTACGAGAACTCGAGCTTCTTGTACAGACCAACACCGCAACGCTCACGCAACTGGTCGATAGAATGTTTTATTTCAACAAAAATATACATTTATCTCATCTCATTGTCAAAACCGCATAGTCCTGTACAGGGTTGCGGTGAGCGGGAGCCTATCCCGGCAGACACAGGGCGCAAGGCAGGTATATACCCACGATCGGACGCCAGTCCATCACCGGGCACTGCGGGCAATTTAGTCTGCGAACCAATGAACCTATGCGGCAGCGTGTTTTTTTGGACTGTGGGCGGAAACCGGAGTGCCCGGCGAAAACCCACGCGGACACGGGGAGAACATACAAGTATATATATGTAATGGACACAAACGGGTGTTCAGGTCATTAATAAGAGGTAGTGGAAGGAATAGAGGGACGAGGAGGAGGAGCAGGAACAGTGGAAGGAGTAGGATGAGGCAGAGTACGAGTAGGATGAGGAAGAGTAGGTGTAGGAATAGAAGGAATATTATTTATCAGATGTCCTTATCCAGGGTGACTCACATCAAGAGGCTAAGTGAGGAAATCACAGAGAGGTGAGGGGAAGGTAGCCATGCATTCATCCAACGCCAACATTTGCCAGACGTTGCCTATCCCGGCCGACAGAGGGCGCAAGGCGGGGGGGTATACCCAGGGTGTGACGCCAGCGCATCGCAGGGCACGCTCTTTCTTTGGGGCAATTTACTCCGCAGGCCAATTGACCTCTGGCAAGAGCAGCGGTGTGTTTGGACGGCGGGAGGCCACCTACATCATTACACGACTGCCTTCCCCTCACCTCTGAGATTCCCCACTACACCCCTACAATGATGCGAGTCGCTCTGGATAAGGGCGCTTGGTAATTAATAATAATTAATTATGCAGTCACTGCACTGCCAGTGCTCAGTGACACGGCTACAGACTGTATAGACTGCTTGTACAGACTGTATGTGTATAGACTGTATATACTGTAGAGAGGGGGAGCCCTCAGTGACACGGCTATAGACTGTATATAGACTATAGGCCACATGTATAGCCTGTATGTGTATAGGCAAAAGATTGTACATATAGACTGTATGAATAGACTATGTGTAAAGACTATAGAGGGGAAGTGATCAGCGACATGGTCATCCCGAAATAGCAGCCTTTGTACGTAATCGTTATTTTAGCAAAACCTCATCTTCCCGGGCGCTCGTGACTTCGTCCTGCTCGGAGTTCCCGACGGAACGCACGCCACCGCTGCTCCGGCAAGCGGGCGGCACAGAGTTCCGCCGCCGAGTCACTGGACCGAAACCTCCCTGGGACAGGATGCAGGGCGGGGGGAGGGGGGGGGGCTCGGCGGGAGGGCGTCCGAGGTCGAATCGGCGACTCCTCAAGGTTGAGAGGAGCCAGAGTTTTGAGGTGGTTCGGGCTGCTGGTGACCACGTCCACAGGCGACTCCAGCAGAGCGGTCCTCTAGAGGGCTTGCCCCATGGGAGTCTGGTGGGGCTGTGTCTCTAGACTGGAAGCGTCTGGGAATCTCTCAGGAGGAGCCGGAGTCCGATGTCTGCTCCGCACTACTCAGCGTGCCAATGCCTTTACGTTGCTCCTTTTGCCCATAAGCGGAGGAGTGGTGGCTGCTTTGGAGTTGGGTGTCAGAGATGACGACGACGACACGGACACGGTGACCTCCGCCAAGTGAGGATGAGTGAGCGACCCGTCGAGTTGACCCGACGGCCGCCCGTCTGTGCGGGGGGCGCGGGGGGTGGGGGGATGTGCGGGCGAGTGGACGCAGGCCGGGCGCCGCGGGGGAGAGATGCTCCCTCAGCTTTTGCTCGAGTCTTCGGTCCCCTCTCCTCCCATGAACTCCAGACCGTCCAAGGGAATGTTCTGCTCCTTGATGGCTTTCTGCGAGGGGCAGGAGGAGGAGGAGGAAACGGGCCAGGTGATGCGGGGTGCGTGCAGACACCATAATCATAATAATAGTACTTCTAGAGCGCTATTCACCCGAGGGTCACAAAGCGCTGCACAGAGCTGTGGAGAGACCAGAGCATCAGCAACAACAACAACATAAGAACGGCAAATCAATAATAACATCTTTTTGTTACAAATCTAGGCAGTGGAGAGAACGAGATAACAACAACAACGCAGAGCAGCTCAACTGAAAGTCAAATAATGGCTATAATTTTGAGGACTTAAAATAAGCGACAAAAAAAATTGTTCAACAAACGAAGGATGTAATAAGTCTTCCTGAGCAGGCGCAGGTCAACAGCGAGCCATCATCGCGGTACGAGAATATTGTCGTGCTGGGATGATGGCTCGTCAGAGGACTTGAAAGCCTTACGGAACGAGTGAGTCTTGAGGCGAGATTTGAAGATGATTCCCAGGGACTCAGCTAATCGAATCTCCAATGGAAGGGAGTTCTAGAGTCTGGGAGCAGCGCAGAGCGAGAAGTCTCTGTCCCGAAAGAGCTGCTCTCGAAAGCGATTTTCAAGAAAAACCAGGCAATGTAACTATGTAGGTTTTCACGGCTCGATGCGCGATGATTGCTTCGAAAATCTGCTCTCTCGAGACAGCCACGTCGATCGCTCTCCCTCTCTCCACCTCGCGACGTTTCGCCCCCACACGTTAGAGGCATCAGCAGGCGCTTTATGCACGTCGCGATGGAGGCAGAGAGGGAGCGATCGACGCGGACCCAGGTTCGAATCTCGGCTCGGGTGTTGCTTTCTGTGTGGAGTTTGCATGTTCTCTCCTCGTGTCCGCGTGAGTTTTCGCAGGGGAAAACGGTTTCTTCCCACAGTCCAAAAACATGCTGCTGCATAGGTTGACTGGCTGGCAGACTAAATTGCCCGCAGTGCCCGGTGATGGACTGGCACCCTATCGTGGGTGTATCCCTGCCTTGTGCTTTCTGTCTGCCAGGATAGGCTCCGGCTCACCACGACCCTGTACAGGTTCATGCGGTTTCTAACAATGAAATGAGATTTTACTTTAATCGATCTACTCTGATGTTGTTGTCGTTGCTGACATGACGTTCCCTCGGGTGAAAGTCGCTTTAGAAATGCAAACGTTTCGATTATTAAAACTATAACGTGCGCCGCGCAAATCACACAGACGCGGAGAGGAGGGGGCTGGGGTGACACCACGTGGGGTCAGATGTCACCCCCGCGTAGGCAATCTGCCTCGTCATGCAGAGTGACTTACAGACTCAACGCACGCAAACAGCAACATGGCAGGGAGTCTGCGCAGCGGTAACGTCGGCGCCTCCTCACAGAAGAAAGTCCGGCCCGAGGCGGTTCGACTCCTGCCTGGGGTGGCTTTTTTACGTGGAGTTTCTCTCTCTCTCTCTCCCCCTGTTCTGTGTGGGTTTCCTCTGGGTTTTCCAGTTTCCTCCCACTACTAGTGTGGAGTGTGTGTGTTCTCTCTCTCTCTCGCCCCCTGTTCTGTGTTTCCTCTGGGTACTCCAGTTTCCTCCCACTACTAGTGTGGAGTGTGTGTGTTCTCTCTCTCTCCCCCTGTTCTGTGCGCATTTCCTCCGGGTTCTCCGTTTTCCTCCCACAACTAGTGTTTAGTTTGTGTTTGTGTGTCTCTCTCTGCTCCTGTTCTGTGCGGGTTTCCTTGTCGTACTCCGGTTTCCTCCCACATCTCAAAAAAACCTCATTAATCGTAACGTAACGTCTGGCAAAATATTGGCGCCGGCTGAACACACGACTGCCTTCCCCTCACCTCTCTGATTCCTCACTACACCTCTACAATGATGCAAGTCGCACTGGATATGGGCGTCTGGTACTTAATAATAATTGATAATTATGCAGTCATTGCACAGTGACAGTGCTCAGTGGCACAGCTACAGACTGTATAGACTGGATCTACATACTGTATGTGTATAGACTGTATATACTGTAGAGAGGGGGAGCTCTCAGTGACACGGCTATAGACTGTATAGACTATAGGGCACATGCAGGCCACATCTCATTGTCAGAAACCGCTTCGTCCTGTACAGGGTCGCGGTGTGCCGGAGCCTATCCCGGCAGACACAGGGCGCAAGGTGGCGATATACCCACGATGGGACGCCAGTCCATCACCGGGCACTGCGGGCAATTTAGTCTGCAAGCCATTAACCTATGCAGCAGCATCTTTATGGACTGTGGGTAGAAACCGGAGTGCCCGGCGAAAACCCACGCGGGCACAGGGAGAGAACATGCAAACTGCACACAGAAAGGGTCCCGAGCCGAGATTCGAACTCGGAACATTCTTGCTGTGAGGAGGCGACAGCACTACCCACTGGGCCACCGTGCCGCCTTGGCGTCTGGTAAATAATGATTAATTATACTATAATGAATAATAACAGCGCCCGCGTTGGTCACACGGTGGTGCGTGCGGCACTGATGCGCAGGGGCAACGCCCACGACTCCTCCTCCTTCGCTGTACGTATACACGGTGTCCACGCCGACGCTGAGTGGGGTTTTCATGGCTGTGGTCGCCCAGGTGACCGACTGCACGGTTTACCGGGCCACGTGCAGGCCCCGCGATGCTCCATCGCAGGGCGTCGGGAGGGGGGGGGGTACGATTTAATCGGCCATCAATTAACCTGCTCGTGTTTCTGGGACGGTGGGAGGAAAACGGAGTACCCGGCAAAAACACACGCGGACGCGGGGAGAACGTGCCAACTCCGCCACGACTCCGAGAGACCAGATTCTGTCTGAGGCAGTTCGATCCCTGCCCCGGGTGTTTTTCTGTGTAGAGTTTGTGTATTCCCACGGCCCGTTTTGAGCGGAATTACTGTCAGTTTCTCCGGTTTTCTCCTAGAACTGAAAAAAACAAACACATTATTAACATTAATTGTCCGACAACATCGTAACATTTAGGTAGCAGTGTCTGACGGGATGGCACGGTTGATTAATAAATGATTGTTAGTATATTTTTTAGTTGTGGGAGGAAAATGAAGAACCTATATAATAATAATTGCACTTCTCGAGCACTTTTCACACGAGGGTCACAAAGCGCTGCACACAGCTGTGGAAAGAATGGCAAATCAGAAACAAGAAAATGTGTTTAAAGTTACAAATCTGAGCTGTGGAGAGAACGGCATGTCAACAACAACATCAGAACAGTTCAACCGAAAGCCTAATTACGGCTATAATTTAGAGAAGGACGTAAAATACGCGATAAAAAAATAATTGTTCAGCAAACAAGGGAGGAAACCCACACAGAACAGGGGGAGAGAACACAAGCTCTACACGCAAAGGCACCTGAGATAGAGATCGAACCGCCTCAGGTAGGACTTTCTCTCTCAGAAGCACAGATGTAACAAATACGCCACCATGATAGATGTTGGAGCTTTATTGTTACAGCAGAAAATACCCAGTGCGATTGCAAGCTCTCGATTCGGGATTCCTGCGATAAAATACTGGCTCCTATCGCTAACACCGACTCCTATCTTCAACAATGGCCTCCTAACACTTGCCTCCTATCTCTAACAATGGCTCCTATCTCAAACACTGGCCTCCTATCTCTAACACTGGCCTCCTAACACTTGCCTCCTATCTCTAACAATGGCTCCTATCTCAAACACTGTTTCTTATCTCTAACACTGTGACTCCTATCTCTAACACTAGCTCCTATCTCGAACACTTGCAAGCTGTAGATGTGAGATTCCTACCAAACAACAAACTTCTGCAAACACGACGCAGAAAACCCTTGCGTGCAATCTCTAAAAAATTAATGGAACTCGAACCGTAACCGGTAACACTTAATATTCCGCAAATAAGCAAACTCGTAACGCTAACGTGTTTAAAGATGTACGTGAGCGTATAGAGGGGTGGCACGGTGGTGGCTGTGCAGCGGGTAGCGCTGTCGCCTCACAGCACGAAGGTCCCGGGCTCCATTCCCAGCTCGGGTGCTTTTCTGTGTGGCGTTTGCGAGTTCTCTCTCTCTCTCTCTCCCCGTGCTCGCGTGGGTTTTCGTCGGGTACTCCGGCTTCCTCCCACTGTCCAAAGACACCCTGCTTGCCGAAGGTTAATTGTGAAATATTTTTTAAAAACTAAAAAAAAACCGTTGTTGCTGATTTGTCGTTCTTATCTCGTTGCGGATGTGCTGTTCTCCCAGCAGCTCTGTGCAGCACTTTGTGGCCCTTGGGTGATGAGCGCTCCAGAAATGTAATAATTGTTATTATACGATTAATATTAAATTAAACCATTTCCCAATATATGTATTATACACCCTGATTATTTTGCATTTACATTTTATATTTGAAAGTCTGATTATTTTACTTGTTCTGCAACGTTGTGTATATATAAAAAAAAACCAAAATGTTATTGCTGCTGATTTTCCGTTCTCTACCGTTATTGTTGACGCGCCATTCTCTCCGCAGCTCTGTGCAGCGCTTTGTGACCCTCGGGTGAAAAGCGCTCTATAAATGCAATTATTATTATTCTGCGGAGCAATTTGCCACCCAGTGCCCAGCGATGTACTGGCGTCACACCCTGGGTATAGCCCCCCCCGCCCCCCGCACCTTGCGCCCTCTGTCGGCCGGGATAAGATTCAGCTCCCGCGCGCCCCTGTACAGGATTATTGGTGGTAATGAATT
>JAZEWT010000028.1:2974245-2994216 GCA_036362905.1 Mordacia mordax
GGTGTGTGTGTGGGTGGGTGGGTGGGCAAGTAGGTGGGTGGGCAAGTGAGTGGGTGAGCGGGTGAATAGGTGGGTGAGCAGGTGGATAGGTAGGTGAGCGGGAAGGTAGGTGGGCGGGTGGATGGGTGAGTGGGTGGGTAAGTGGGTGGATGAGAGGGTGAGTGAGCAGATGGGTGAGTGTGTGAGTGGGGAGGTGGTGGGGTTGGGGTGGGGGTTCCGGTTTTCTCACCTGTTCCCACGACTCGAGCATAAGTAGAGGGAGGAAGATCCGCATGTAGGCTTCGCGGGACGGGAACTCCAGAGGCACGCTCAGGTGCGCGTCGCCGCCGTAAAGCCCGCCAGGAGGGCCGCCCTGCCCTCTCCGCAGAGCCTGCACGTCCCAGTGTAGCACCTGGTTCCGGGGGAGAGGGGGGGCAGCGGCATTAATAAATAATTATTATTTATCAGACGCCTTTATCCAGAGGTGACTCATCATAATGGAGGAGGAGCGAGGAAAGCAGAGAGCGGCGTCCGGGTCGAGAATCGAATCGGCGCCGATCCCGAACGGAGGTCGATCTCAATGTCGGCGCCGCTCTCACCTGGCTGATGAAGAACATCGGATCCGTGATCACGTGCCCCAGCCCGACGGGCGGCTCGTGACCTCGGAGTCCCCAACTCCGCTCATCCGGCGGGGCATTCGGAGGCTCCCTGATCGTACCACCCGCAGCCGCCGCCGTCCCTGCCGTCACCGCCGCCGTCGACCCCGCGCCCACCTCCGCCGCCTGCGGATCTCGGGCGGGGCCGCGGCAGTTGTAGCCGTTGTCGATGAGCGACTGGATGTCGCTCAGCACTGTGGGGTTGCCGCTGACGGGGAACGTCCGCGGGGGCTGCCTCCCCGCAGCAGCCACAGTGGCGGAGGCGGCCTTCGCCAGGGTCCCACCCCGTGGCCGTGTCGGCCCTGGCCCCGGCTTCGCGATGTCGCTGGTGAGCAGCGCGTTCCGTGACCGGCCCGGCTTGGCCACCGCCCTGGCATGCGGCCTGGGCGGCGCGGTGCCCGTGGCCGCCGCTGCGGCCTCGGGGGACCGGTTGCCGTGGCCTCCCGACTCGGGAGGGCCACCATATCCGCCGCCGTCCCCATCGTCGAGCTCCATGACGACGACCTCGCGCTGGGTGAGGTTCATCTGATCGGCGCCGGGGCTGCCGGCGTCACGAACCAGGTTGGATGGCGGTGGGCACGCAGCGGAGGAAACGGAGGCCGCTACTGCGCCACAGCTCTTCTCGGTGGCTTTCGTCAACGCCGCCGCCGATGGCGCCACCAACGTCGCCGTCGCCACCGCGACGCACGCTCCCGGTCGTGGCGGATCCCCGGCGATGCCGAGCGCAGCACGCGACGCCGTCCCCCCCACGCCGTCGTCATCGGAGATCCGGAACTCGTCGCGGTCGCTCACCAAGTATTCCTCCTCCTGGCTCAGCTGCGGGATTGGCGGTGACTGCGACAGCCGGAAGAAGTTTTCATCGCACGCCCCCTCCTCGCTGCCGCCTCCGTGACCTCCAGCCTCCGTGCGCCCCTCTATGCCCTCCGCGCCCCCTATGCCCCCCGTGCCCCGCTTCCCGCGTCCGCTCTTCTTACCACCGCTGGCGCCAGAGCAGACCCGATGCCGGCAACGCTGTCTCTCCCGACGGGCCAGCTCGCGGGCGTTGCTGCGCAGCTTCGGCTGCGGCAAAATCAGCCGGGCCTGGCGTGGCGCCTTGGCGATGCCGCTCTTGCGGAGGCACTCTAATCGCTCCAGGCTATTCTGAGAGAGGTCGGGCACCATGCGCCCCGGCCTCTTGAACCCCAGATGAATCGGCGCCTGGCCAATGATTCCACCGCTCGCGCCGCCGCCGTCGTGTGCACCCGAGCCGTTGGGCTTTTTGCAACAGTGCGGAGAGCCGGTGGCACGCGTCTCCGCCACCGTCCGCTCGGTGCCACTCCGCTGGGGCGCCGGCGTCAGCGTCACCACCACCTTCATTTTGGCGGGCATCGCGCCTGTACACTTCTCTACCGGTGCCTTGCCATGCCACTCCTCGGGCCGCTCGGTTCCCGACCGCTTGGTGAAGTAGCGTGAGGCTTTGGTGCTAGGCTGATCGTGGATGAGCACACCGGTGTCGGCAGCAAACTTTCTCTTTTTGCGCAGCGGCGGCGGCCGGGTATTCCCGCTGGGGCACTCGAGCCGGGAGGGCGCCGCCTGGATCTCCACGATGGCGGCACCGGCAACGGGGGAGTCGGCAGGCTTCCCGCGTGCCAGAGCGGAGCCGTCGCTTCTCGCCGCTGCCCCTAGCTCCGAGCGCGAATCCTCTAACTTCGTCTCGCCTCGGTCCTGTGCCTCCTCGTGTTCCCTCTCCCCCTCTCTCCTTTCCTCTTTCCTCTCCACCTCCCTCATCTCCTCTTCCATCTTCTCCTCCCTCCTCTCCTCTTTCCTCTCCTCCTCCTCCCGCTTGATGGCCAGGCTCTGCGACAGCTTCAGCTCGTCCAGCTCGAAGTCGTAGAGCTGCGAGTCCAGCGTCTCCTCGCTCAACAACTCCTCGTCCAGGTACTGCGAGAAGTCGGCGCCGTCGTCGAGCGTGTTGTCCGGGTCGAGCGCGCCACTGTCCCACTCGGGACGCTCGCGCATCGGCCTGCCATCGCCTCCCTGCCGCCGATCCGTCGGCGACTCAGCCGACGGTCGGTCGCCATCCCGTCGACCGGGCTGATGCGACGGCGGCGGCGGCAGCCGAATCGGCATGCCCGGCAGCTGGGCGCCCTCTTCAGCCGAGTCCGTGTCCGAAATGAGGACAATATCTATGGAAGACTTGTCCACAGCACCGTCCGGCAGGAAGGTGTTCTGCGTGAGGAAGAGGTCGTCCTCGTCCTCCTTGTCATCCAAGATGATTAGATCGACCGCGCTGCCGCGCTCCGAGAGGGACGGCTCGATCTTTACCGTCGAAAAGACAGCGCCGAGAGGGGATGCCCGGCTCACCGCCGCTGCCGCCACCACAACTCCGGCCTCCTTCTTCAGTGGCAGCGGCTGCGGTGGCATCAATTTGACCTCCTTAATCCCTGTCTTATCATCCTCCTCATCCTGTCCCCCAGCGCTAACGTTGGCGATCTCGCCGCAACCACCGGGGCTAGGTACCAGGGACAGGTAACGACGCTTTAAACACTGCACCATGCCATCGTCAAAACAGGGCCGGAGGGGCGACTTCTCCGGGGCGAGCGGGCGAGTGGCCCCACCGGTAACAACGCCGTCATTCTCGCCGACCTTCTCCTCCTCCGGCTCGTCCGAGCTGTTGCTCGTTTCGCCCGAGAGCCACAGCTTAAGGTTCGGCTGCTGCTGCTGCGGTTCTTGTATTGGCTGCCGCTGCAGTGGCTGTTTCTGCAGTTTGCCGGCAACGGATGACAATCGCGGCGAGAGGAGGATTTCGGTCCGCTTGGAGCGGTGCAGGTTCAGCTTCGCGACGACGTCGGTGAGGCAGACGACGAGCCGGTTGCGGCGTTCCGGCAACAGGAGCCAAGCCATGGTGCGGCCGCCGCCGCCGCTGCGCACGCTCCGGTTGAGGTCGTCGAGGAACGGCTGGCAGTCGCGCAGCCCGAACCGGCAGCCGTCCCGCAGTAGCGTACGCACCAGGTGCAAGCAGGCCGCGCGGGCCGCCGCCGCCGCCGCATCGGGCGGCGATGCGCACGCCGACGGCCCCGCGGCTGCGTCCGTCACGGCGCGCATCCAGCGGCTCGCGCTGCACCACACCAGCTGCATGCAGCCGCGCTTGTGGTGCAGCTGCACGACCGCCGCGAGCGTAAGGAGAAAGAGAGAGGCGGCGAGGCCGCCGCCGCCGCCATCTTGGGCCGTCAACGGGACCGCCCGCTCCAGCAGGTAGTGCATCACCTCACTGGCGTAGCCCATCCCGAACTCGTTGAGGTCCATGACGGAGCAGGCGAAGGGCAGCAGCCAGAGGAATGTGGAGTGGTAGCGCAGCAGCGAACGGCCCTCCTCTGTGGAGAGGACGTGACGCAAGGAGTCCATGTCCGACAGCACGCCGTCCGAGTCACCGGCGGATGGCGCGGCCCGGGACGGCGGGGACGAGAAACGAGCCGACGCAAATGGATGCACCCGCTACGGAGGGGGGGGAAGGGGGAGAACGGCAGGGAGATTGGGATCTGAATCGGTTCTCCTCTCTCCCCATAGTCCATGCACACCACGTCAAGTGCTTGTATGTGTGACTGTCTCTGCATTGAGGGTACTGTGGTGAATAATGTAGTGTATCGTGTAATGTTTAGGGTTGTGTACAATGTAGTGTATTGTGTAGTGTATAGGGTTGTGTATAGTGTAGTGTATAGTAGTGTACAGGGTAGTGTAGTGTATAGTGTAGTGTATAGAGTAGTGTATATTAGTGTATAGTGTAGTGTATAGGGTAGTGTATAGGGTAGTGTTGTGTAGTGTAGTGTCTAGTGTAGTGTATAGGGTAGCGCAGTGTCATTTATAGTGTAGTGTATTGTGTATTTGTGTATTGTATAGTGCGGTGTACAGTGGAATGTATAGGGTAGTGCAGTGTAGTATATAGTGGGGGTTAAAGTGTCGTGTATATTGGGGTTTATAGTGTAGTGTATAGTGATGTTTATAGCATAGTGTAGTGTATAGTGAGGTTTATAGTATAGTGTAGTGTATAGTGGGGTTTATAGTGTTGTGTATAGTCTCGTGTATACTGAGGTTAATAGTATAGTGTAGTGTATAGTGAGGTTTATAGTATAGTGTATAGTGGGGTTTATAGTATAGTGTAGTGTATAGTATAAGGTATAGTGAGGTTCATAGTATAGTATAGTGTATAGTGAGGTTCATAGTATAATGTATAGTGTAGTGTATAGTGGGGGTTTATAGTATAGTGTACAGTGAGGTTTATAGTGGGGTTTATAGTGCAGTGTATAGTGTCGTGTATAGTGAGGTATATAGTATAGTGTAGTGTATAGTGGGGTCTATTGTGTAGTGTATAGGGTAGCGCAGTCTTGTGTATAGTAGTGCAGAGCGTAGAATACAGGACAGTGTGTCATGTTGCATCCAGTAGTCTGTAGTGTAGTGTACAAGGTATCATAGTCTATAGGGTACAGTGGTGTGTAGTATATTGTAGCATATAGTCTGTGATTGTGTACAGTAGTTTACAGTGTAGAATATGGTGTCATGTATAGGGTAGCGTATCCGATAGTTTATAGCCGTGTATGGTGTATAGCCGTGTACAGCAGTGTACAGCGTACAGCTGTGTACAGTGTACAGCAGCCCTATGTACAGTAGCGTACATTGTATAGTAGCATACACTGTAGCAGCAAAGAGAGTATAGCAGCATAGAGTGCATAGCAGCGTCCTATATAGCAGCGTCCCATATAGCAGCATAGCATGTATAGCAGCGTAGAGTGTACTGTGGGGTATAGTGTACTGTGGCGTCCAATGTACTGCGGTGTACAATGGCTAGCAGGGTACAGTGTATAGCGGCATATAGTATATAGCTGTGTATAGCCATGTACAGTGTATAGCGGTGTATAGCGGTGTACAGTGTACAGCAGTGTATAGTGTACCATCTCACCTTGGAGCGGAGCTTGCTATCAGTCTGGAAGATCATCTCACCTTGGAGCAGAGCTTGCTATCAGTCTGGTAGACCATGTCAGCTTGGAGCAGAACTTGCTATCAGTCTGGAAGATCAATCTCACCTTGGAGCGGAGGATTTTATCAGTCTGGAAGATCATCTCACCTTGGAGCGGAGCATGCTATCAGTCTGGAAGATCATCTCACCTTGGAGCGGAGCATGCTATCAGTCTGGTAGATCATGTCAGCTTGGAGCAGAGCTTGCTATCAGTCTGGAAGATCAATCTCACCTTGGAGCGGAGCATGCTATCAGTCTGGAAGACTATCTCACCTTGGAGCGGAGCATGCTATCAGTCTGGAAGATCATCTCACCTTGGAGCGGAGCATGCTATCAGTCTGGAAGACCATCTCACCTTGGAGCAGAGCTTGCTATCAGTCTGGTAGATCATGTCAGCTTGGAGCAGAGAGCTTGCTATCAGTCTGGTAGACCATCTCACCTTGGAGCGGAGCTTGCTATCAGTCTGGTAGACCATCTCACCTTGGAGCGGAGCTTGCTATCAGTCTGGTAGACCATCTCACCTTGGAGCGGAGCATGCTCTCAGTCTGGTAGACCACGTCAGCTTGGAGCGGAGCATGCTCTCAGTCTGGTAGACCATCTCACCTTGGAGCGGAGCTTGCTATCAGTCTGGTAGACCATGTCAGCTTGGAGCGGAGCATTCTATCAGTCTGGTGGACCATCTCACCTTGGAGTGGAGCTTGCTATCACTCTGGTAGACCATCTCACCTTGGAGCGGAGCTTGCTATCAGTCTGGCAGACCATCTCACCTTGGATCGGAGCTTGCTATCAGTCTGGCAGACCATGTCAGCTTGGAGCGGAGCATTCTATCAGTCTGGTGGACCATCTCACCTTGGAGCGGAGCTTGCTCTCAGTCTGGCAGACCATCTCACCTTGGATCGGAGCTTGCTATCAGTCTGGCAGGCCGTCTCACCTTGGAGCGGAGCATTCTATCAGTCTAGCAGACCATCTCACCTTGGATCGGAGCTTGCTATCAGTCTGGTAGACTATTTGACTGCAGGACACGCCATTGTCATCCTCTTCCACCTCCGCATCATTCGTCCACCGACTGCGGGGACACATTCGCTGTCGATTCGTTATCGGGTCCCTCCAGCCAAGCTGGTGACTATCCCGGCAGACGCAGGGCACACAGCTGCACGAACAAACTCTCAAATCGCAAAACAGGGCGGCACGCATGGCTTGAATTGTGAGCAACGTAGTTTTAAAAAGAGGTTCACACGAAGAATCGATATTTAAAAACATGGCACGTTGTGTTGGAAATAGGAGTTAAGCAGAGACTGTATTAGCTGAGCTGACAGTCACAACTTAACATAACAGCCGGATCAATCTCTCATCTCATCTTATTGTCAGAAACCACTTAATCCTGTACAGGGTCACGGTGAGCCGGAGCCTATCCCGGAAGACACAGGGCGCAACGCAGGGATATAGCCAAGATGAGACGCCAGTCCATCACCGGGCACTGCAGACAATATAGTCTGCAAGTCAATTAATATATGCCGCAGCATGTTTTTTGGACTGTGGGAGGAAACCGGAGTGCCCGGCGAAAACCCACGCGGACACGGGGAGAGAATATGCAAACTCCACACAGAAAGGCACCCGAGCCGAGATTCGAACCCGGGACATTCTTGCTGTGAAGCGACTGCGCTACCCACTGGGCCACTGGGATCAATGTAAGACCATCTTAATTACCGTGTTGACTGCATCTCAAAACAACCGTCTTACCGTGTGTGGCATAAATAGCTTGAACGAGAATAATGAAATCGCTTTGTGAGCAATTATTAATTGATGAGTAATTACAGAGATTGTTCAAAGGCTCTTCAAGCCGTGTATAAAACGTGCGTCACACCGTCGACCGCTGAACAACACGGCGGGCACTACGACACAGCTCTGTGTTATTGTTCAATGCCTTAAAACTCTTGGCGAATAAAACAATTGTTCTGGTTTAGGCGAGTTATGCCGCACCCTGTATTACGAACGTCATTAAACGGCACAACGCACGTATCTAATAGCGGTAATGCAAACACAAAAATATAAATATTTTCCATTATTTCCAACGCAGAGCGTTGTCTCGAAGTAGAGGAAAGTGTCAGTTGCATCATGCGTCGATTAAATGGAGGTTCCGTTAGATCGAAGTGTATGTGTGCGTGTACCACTTTGTGACCCACGGGTGAAAAGCACTCTATAAATTAAATTATTATTATGAATAACGATATAACTCAAAAAGGGACTCACAGATATACAGAGACCCATAGAGACACAGAGACATATAGAGATACACAGAGACCCAGAGAAAATCACTCATAGACAGTTACAAAGGCACACAAAAGATACACAGAGACCCATAAAGACTCATTCGTATGTCACAGAGACACACAGAGATACACAAGTACCCCTAAAAACTCACTCATAGACAGTCAAACAGTCACAGAGGCACACTGAGATACACAGAGACCTATACAGACTCACTCATAGACAGTCAGAGAGGCACAAACACACACAGAGACACAAAGAGATACACAAAGACTCATAGCAACTTACTCATAGACAGTCACAGAGACACAGAGATACACAAAGACACACAGAGACAAACTCTCAGGCAGTCACAGAGACATACAGAGAAACACAGAAACCCAGAGACCCAATCACAGACAGTCACAGAAGCACACCAAGATACATAGAGACCCACAGAGAAAAACTCACAGTCACAGAGGCACACAGAGATACACAGAGACCCATAGAGACCACTCATAGACAGTCACAGCAGTACACAGAGATAGAGAGATCCACAGAGACAAACTCTCAGGCAGTCACAGAGACATACAGAGAAACACAGAAACCCAGAGACCCACTCATAGACAGTCACAGAAGCACACAGAGATAGACAGAGACCCACGGAGAAAAAGTCACCATCACAGAGGCACACAGAGATACACAGAAACCCATAGAGACTCGCTCATAAACAGCCACAGAGTCACAGAGACACACAGAGATACGCAGAGACCCATAGAGACCAACTCATAGACAGTCACAGAGGCACACAAAGATACACAGAGACCCATAGAGAACCACTCAGCTACAGAGACACGCAGAGATACACAGAGACCCATACAGACCTACTCATAAACAGTCACAGAGGCACACAGAGATACACAGAGACCCATACAGACCCACTCATAGACAGTCAGACACACACAGAGATACACAGACTCACCCATAGAGAGTCACAGAGACACACGGAGATACACTGAGACCCATAGAGACCCACTCATAGACAGTCTCAGAGTCACAGACAAACACACAGATACATGGAAACACAGAGACCTACTCATAGACATTCACAGAGGCACAAAGAGATACACAGAGACAGAGACCTACTCACAGACAGTCATAGGCACACAGAGATGCAAACCGGAATCGCGCCGGCGCTCACCAGCGCACCAGCTGCAGCTTGTCCACCTCCATGCGGTAGCTGGGGCTCGACGTGACCCTGTGGAACACGTGGATCGGGTCGACGGCGTATCCGCCCCACACCTTGGAGCCGAGCCGGTCGAGCAGAAGCATGAGGCACTGGAGCGCCGGCCAGAATGCGCTGCTCGCACCGTCTGCCTCGTAACGTCGCAGTTCACGCGCAGCGGCGGCGGGGGCGGGGGCGGCGGCCGTTAACACACGCCAAGCGGCGGGGGAGCGTCGACATGCCGGAAGGCTCGCCCACAAGTCACGGAACAAAACCCCATACAAACACTTGCTTCGTTATACACAGGCGTAGAATTGAAACCCGGTATTCACTAACTGCTGCGCCACCGCTCCCCACGCACGCACGCACACACATACTTGCTCCAACTGCAGTGAACGCTCTTGTTAAGAACTTTCGCTGCTGTTGCCATGCTTTGTTCCCTGGCGAGGCTTCTGTGCAGCCTCCCGTGTCCCCGATGGAGAGACAAAGACGGCCGGGCGTGGTGCTGGCCACTCACCCCGTTCAGGGTTCGTTTGTTGCTGTTACTTTGGTGCCGGCTGACTGCACGGCTGGCTTCCCTTCGCCTCTCTGTGGTTTCCTCGCTACTCCTCTACGATGACGTGGGTCTCCCTGGGATACAGGGGTCTCATCTCATTGTCAGAAGCCACTTAGTCCTGTACAGGGTCACGGTGAGCCGGAGCCTATCCCGGCAGACACAGGGCGCAAGACAAGGATATACCAACGATGGGACGCAAGTCAATCACTTGGCACTGCGGGTAATTTAGTCTGCGAGCCATTTAACCTATGCGGCAGCATGTTTTTTGGATTGTGGGAGGAAACTGGACTACCCGGCAAAAACCCACGCAAACTCCACACAGAAAGGCACCTGAGCCGAGATTCCAACCCGGGACCTTCTTGCTGTGAGGCGACAGTGCTACCCACTGGACCACCGTGCCGCCCGGATACGGGGGTCTGATAAATAAAAATAACAATAATTAATAATAATAATTCGTAATAATAATTATTATTATTAATTATTATTATTATGATTCGGATGCCCCCTGGACGCCTCCCTAGGGAGGTGTTCCAGGCATGTCCACCGGGAGGAGGCCCCGGAGGAGGCCCCGAGGAGGAGGCCCCGGGGAAGACCCAGGACACGCTGGAGAGACTATGTCTCTCAGCTGGCCTGGGAACGCCTCAGGGTCCCCCCAGAAGAGCTGGAGGAAGTTTCTAGGGTGAAGGAAGTCTGGGCATTGCTGCTTAGACTGCTGCCCCCGCGACCCGGCCCAGGATAAGCGGTAGAAAATGAATGAATGCATGAATATTATTATTAACAATAATAATTAATTATTATTATTAACAATAATTATTAATAATCATAATAAGAGCAGCATCCAGCATCCATCTACATCCCGCTTACTATCAACAGCCAGAGTGTCCTGTGGCCTCCGTGTTGCACTGTTGTTTGAGTCGCAATTGTACAGTGCGGCGTGTCCAGCGGGGAGGGGTAAGCGAGTTTCAACCTCCCAGTGCACCGGGACGGCGGGGGAGATGGGTCAACTTAATGCGGGAGGAAACCAGAGTACCCAGAAAAAATCCACGCGGACACGGGGAGAGAGAGACTCCCGAACTCCCGCGCCGTCTCCAAGCGGCTATCCCAAATGAGCTCGGGACTGGCGGGGCCTCACCGGCAGGTGACATCTCCAGCGTGTGCAGGATGGCTTGGAGGAGGTCCGCCTTCCGGTCGGGCCCCAGCAGGAGGCTCTCCATGGCTTGTTCCTCCAGGAGGCTGAGCAGCATGCAGATGCCTGCGGTGGACACACTCGCGCGGTGGGTCCCACGTAGGAACCCCCTGGTGGAAAATCTGCGCTGTTTAGAAACGTTCTGGCTCGGCCTGCCTACGATCCATCCTGGGTTTAACCGCATTGGATTGTGTGAGGAGCTCACCAATTCTCGAAATATCTGGACAAAGTTCCGTAGGTGAGCTCCTCCGGCAGGCGAGGCTGCGGTGGCTGGGTCGTGTCGCCCGCATGCCCAGCCACCGCATGCCCAAGCAGTTGCTGTTTGTCCGGAAAAAGGGGGCTAAACGGGTGCAGCACGGGCTAGAGAAGAGATGGACCGATGTGGCACAGGAAGACCTGGAGCTGAGTGGACTCACTGAAGACTGGTACCAGCGATGTCAAGATCGACCTCTGAGGCGGAGGATCTTGAAGGACACTACGGGGCAGTTGGAGGCAGTCGCCCTCCAACAACAACGGAGGGTGGAGTATCGACGCTCACAACAACGAGCAGAGCGCCGGGTAGATAAAACAGAGTGAGTTGGCAGAGTAGGGAGCGCAGGTGGTGCATCTGCCAGTCATGTTAATCAGGCAACCCATTTCCCTACACCTCCTGTCGGCGAGCCGTCGACACTTCACGTGGCTTCCTGGCCTCGCACAGGTGCTGTGGTGACATCACCTCCACTTAGTGGTTGTATGCACGTCGCCCTGGATGAGGGCGCCCGCTAGATATTAATAAATTAATAAAAGCCTTGCATGGTAGAAGACGAGAGACACTGAGAGGGAGGCACGGAGTAGTGTTGAGTGTCTGCGAGCCCGGTGGAGGAGGTATTGTTCGAGTGGTCGCTCGATTGTCGGGGCTTGTGATGAGCGGGTGGGTGAGCGGGTGGGTGAGTGGACGGGTGAGTGGGTGGGTGACCAGGTGAGCGGGTGGGTGAGCGGGCGGGTGCGCGGGTGGGTGACCATGTGAGCGGGTGGGTGAGCGATTCAGCAGATGGGTGAGCGGCTGGGTGAGCGAGTGAGCAGACGGGTGAGAAGGCGGGTGAGCGGGTGGATGAGCGGGCGGGTGAACGGGTGAGTGAGCAGGTGGGTGAGCGGGCGGGTGAGTGGTCCATTGCAGTGGTGACGCAGCAGTGAGCGCGCCGGGCTATGAACCCGGCACCTCGAGTTCGAATCCCGCTCACAGCCGCCAACGCTACAGACGATTTTCCGATGCGGTCCTGTGCTTCTCCTAGGTCGACTTAGCCTCAAACGACTACCCGGTGCAATGTGTAAATATGGGTACTAGGGGGACAAAGGCGGCCGAGCGTGGTGTTGATCACCCACCCCCTCGTGTGCCGTATCGATCTTCATAGGTGCTCGCTAACGGCACTTGACCCTACAGTCTGAGGCTGTAGGGTCATGTGGTTTGTCGCACGTGCAGGGAAAGGCTGTTCTGGGATGTGGGTGTGGATATGGAGAGAGTGGGAGGGCTGGCTGTAAATCGTTATCCTAAAAAAATATTATTAATTATTATTTATCAGATGCCCTTATCCAGGGCGACTCACATCATCATTGTGGAGGTGTAGTGAGGGAACCACAGAGAGGGGAGGGGAAGGCAGCCGTGCGTTCAGACCGGCACCAACATTTGCACAGTGACCCATAGAGACCTATTCATAGACAGAGACTGTCGATGAATGGGTCTCTATTACATCAGGACCGATTAATTAACGAGTTTTTTTTTTTAGATGTGGGAAGAAACCCAACCAGAACAGGTGGAGAGAGAGCGAAAGAATGCACAAACTCCACACTATTTGTGGGAGGAAAACGGAGTACCCAGAAGAAACCCACGCAGAACAGGGGGTGAGTGAAAGAATACACAAACTCCACACTAGTTGTATGATGAAACTGGAGAACTCAGAGGAAACCCACATAGAACAGGGGGAGAGAGAGAGAGACACATACACAAACTCCACACTAGTTGTGGGAGGAAACCGGAGAACCCAGAGGAAACCCACGCAGAACAGTGGGCGAGAGAGAAAATACACAAACTCCATACTAGTTGTGGGATAAAACCGTAGAACCCGAAAGAAACCCACTCAGAACAGGAGGAGAGAACATACACACTCCACACTAGTTGTGGGAGGAAACCGGAGAACCCGGAGGAAACCCACGCAGAACACAGGGAGAGAGAGAGACACACACAAACTCTACACTGGTTGTGGGAGGAAACCGGAAAACCCGGAGTAAACCCACGCAGAACAGGGGGAGAGAGAGAATGCACAAACTCCACACTTGTTGTGGGAGGAAACCGGAGAACCTGGAGAAAACCCACGCAGAACGGGGGGAGGGGGGGAGAGAGCGAGAGAATGCACAAACTCCACACAAGTTGTGGGAGGAAACCAGAGAACCCGGAAAAAACCCACGCAGAACACGAGGAGAGAGAGAGAGAGAGACACAAATTCTACACAAAAAAGAGCCCCAGGTGGGAATCGAACCGCCCAGAGCAGGGCTTTCTTTTTGCGATGGCGCGGACACTGCGTAGACTCCCTGATGATGATAATAATCCCGGGTAGGGTTGCGTGGGAAACGCGCGGGAAGGCATTAGGTTTCCGGGGCCTTAAAGATCGGACGTACGATCTTCCGAAAACCTTGGGAGGGAATCTGTGACGACGGACCCACCCAGCCAGTAGCTCTTGTGATCGGTCTGGTCAAAGAGGTGGAGCGGGAGGAGGAACAGCGGCGCGCCGGCGTCATCCAGCGCGGCGGCGTAAACGTCCGGGTTCGCAAACGGGTTGAGGTCGACGACCCGCAGGAGGCAGCCGATCACCTCAGCGAGGTCGTAGTAGTCGTCGCGGCTCACACGGCCCATGTCGCGCGCCGTCACAAGGGCCCACTTGCGCGCCTTGCGGGTGGGGGGGGTGGGAGAGGCGTTCAGTCTCCGAGTTCTCCGGTTACCTCCCGGAATGATTAAACCAACCGATAACGTGCCAGCTAGCCGCTTGACTCCCCCGGTGATCGTAAGTCTCCGAGTCACTCTCTCTACCCATACCGTGGACTCCAGAAGCAATGTGAACCACGCATCAAGCACCCTAATTCAGATTATACTTTAATCGATCGATTCCGATGTTGTTGCTGTTGTTGACATGCCGTTCTCTCCACAGCTCTGTGCAGCGCTCTGTGACCCTCGGGTAAAAAACGCGGAATAGAAATGCAATTATTATAATTATATCATTAGGTGGTGGAGGTGGCGTGCAGGGAAGTAGAGGAGCAGCGATTTCAGCTGCCCCGCCACCAAACCGGCTGCAAACCGAGTTCGATGCCCGCTCGGGGCCGCCAGCACCTGCTCCCTCACCTCCTCCCCCCCTCTCGCCCTCACCCTCCTCACCACCCTCCCCTCGCCGGAGACGTGATGGTGGGATTCGAAACATAGAGCGAAGGAGGCTGAATACTCGACCATGTTACTATCCCAGAAGAGCAGCTCCTGAGAGCAATTTCCACCGCACATTGCTTACCTGAACCGGTCTTTGGGCCTCTGATGGGTCAACTCGGCCTTAAATGAATACCTGGTGCCAGCGGTCCATAAACACTGTGACGAGTAAGACAAAGGCGGCTCGATGTGATTTTGGCTACCCACCCGTGTGTGCCGCCCCAGCTTTCGTGGGAGAGCTCGTTCATGATTACGAGCGTTCATGAGCGTGAGTGTTTGTGATCGCCAGTATTCGTAAGCGCGAGCATTCGTAAGCGCGAGCGTGCGTGATCGCAAGTGTTCGTGATCGCGAGCGTTCGTGATTGCGAGCGTTCGTGATTGCGAGCGTTCGTGATTGCGAGCGTTCGTGATTGCGAGCGTTCGTGCGCGTTCGTGATAATGAGCGTTTGTGATTGCGAGTGATCACGAGCGCGAGCGTTCGTGAGCGCAAGCATTCGTAAGCCGGAGACCACCTGTATGTACAGGATACGGCAAACGTCTTTTTACCGAAAAAAATTATAATAATGATAGCATTTATACAGCGCTTTTCACCCGAAGGTCACAAAGCGCTGCACAGAGCTGCGGAGAGAACAGCACAGCAACAACAACATCAGGACAGTTCAACTGAATGTCAAACAGTAGCAACAAATTATAGGACGTAAAATAAGTGATATTAAAGAAAAAGAAAATCATAATGAGATCACTTTGTGAGGAATAATATTTATAAGTTGTTACGGGATTGTCTCTTCCAATACGTTCAATAACGCACCTTTGATCGCCTGAACAACGTACTGCGCGATGGTACAGCTCTGATTATTATTCAACGTCTCGATGTGTTGACGATTGCTTCGAAAAGCTGCTCTCTCGGAACAGCCGCGTCGATCGCTCCCTCTCTCTCCCCATCACGACGTTCCGTCTCACACGTTAAAGGCATCCTCAGGCGTGAGGTGAAACGTTGCGATGGAGGGAGAGCGATCGACGCGGCTGTCCCGAGAGAGCAGCTTTTCAAAACAATCATCATGCATCGAGCCGTGAAAACCGACATCGTTACGTCTTGAAGTGTTGGCCACTCAAAACAACTATCCTCGGTAAAGTAACTCGTATTAGAAATGTTATCGAGGGTGAGGAAGGAGAGGGTGAGGGAGGAGAGGGTGAGGGAGTGTGAGGGAGGATAGGGTGAGGGAGGATAGGGTGAGGGAGGAGAGGGTGAGGGAGGCGTGTCGCCGGCTGACTGCATGGCTGCCTTCCCCCACTGCTCTGTGGTTTCCTCACACCTCCATAATGTAAAATCGCCCTTGATAAGGGCGTTGTTAAATAATAATAATGAATAATTATTATGTTTGGCCAACGATTGGGCCACACCTTGGTAGGCGAATCTCACCGACTCGCTGGGGTGCATCAACATGAGGTAGACTCCGGGCAACTTGTCGGCCGAGTCTACCCTGAAGGGGCGGTGGACACCTTCTAGGCGGTCGAGCCCCGTCACGAAGAGGCTGCCTGCAATGAACACACAGCGTGCCGATTAACCAAGAGAAGCCTACCCCGGCCAACAGAGGGTGCAAGGCTGGAGGAAAACGCAGGATGTGATGCCTGTACATCGCCGGCCAATAAATTACTCAGTAGGCCAACCAACCTAGGAAGCAATGTGGTCTTTGGATGGTGGGAGGAACACAAGAGTACCTGGCGAAACCCCACACGGGCACGCAGGGAGAGATAGAGAGAGAGACTTGCAAACTCCACGCAGAAAACAGCACTCGAGCCGGGAAGCGAACCCGGGACCTTCTCGCTGTGAGGAGACCCTGCCGCCCTTCTTTACCGAGAACGGAAGAAGCCAGCGGCGTTCAACCACCGAACGAGCACGCAACGCTCGCCGTTCAGCGCACCATCGCTGTGCGACGTGATTCGTTCAATGCACCGCCGCTGTGCAACACGATTCGTTCAATGCACCGCCACTGTGCGACACGATTCGTTCAATGCACCGCCGCTGTGCGACACGATTCGTTCAATGCACCGCCACTGTGCGACACGATTCGTTCAATGCACCGCCGCTGTGCGACACGATTCATTCAATGCACCGCCGCTGTGCGACACGATTCGTTCAATGCACCGCCGCTGTGCGACACGATTCGTTCAATGCACCGCCGCTGTGCGACACGATTCGTTCAATGCACCGCCGCTGTGCGACACGATTCGGCGATGCCGCTAAGGAATGCCTGACGATGCCTCCAACGTGGGAAACGAAACGTCGTGAAGGTGAGAGGAGGAACGCTCGATGATCTGGCCATCCCGAAAGGGCAGCCGTAGAGAGCAACGGTCTCATTCACAGCCGCTTGCTCCCCACTACGTGGCGGTGACATCACCACGGCGCTTGTACCAGGTCAGATGCATCTTGAGGCGATGGGAAGTGTCAGAGGTTCTCTGGCAGGAGATCAAGGGACAGGCCCTGGTGCTGTGGGCTGGCCGAGATGACTGGCAGAGAAGCCACCTGTGCTCTGCCAACTCGCTGTATTTTAACCGCCCGATGTGCCGCTCGTTGTTGTGAGCATCGCTCCTCCACCCTCCGTTGTTGTCAGAGGGCAAATGCCTCTAACTGCCCCATAGCGTCCTTCACGAACCTCCTCCAGAGGTAGATCTGGACACCGCTGGCACCAGTCTTCAGCGAGTCCACTCAGCTCCAGGGCCTCCTGTGCCACATCGGTCCATCTCCTCTCCAGCCCGTGCCTCGCCCGTTAAGCCCCCCTCTATCCGGCCGAACAACAACTGCTTGCGCATGCGATGGCTGGGCATGCGGGCTACATGACCCAGCCACCGCAGCCTTGCCTGCCAAAGGAACTCACCAATGGGACTTTGTCAAGAGCGTTCTAGAATTTATGAGCTCCTCACACAATCTAATCTGGTTAAGCCCGGGATGAATCGTAGGTAGGCTCAGACGGAAAGTTTCCAATCGGCACAGAAGTTCCGCCAGAGGGTCCACGTTTCCCAAGCATAGAGGAAAGAGGGCATGAGAGCTTCATGTGGAGCGACAGGCCAGGCAGCTTCCACACAGCGTTACGTAGCCGATTGTAAGGTAATGCTGCCCAATAATTCGGAGCGAAACCTCTGCTGTTAAACTGGAACTGGCCACAAGCACACTGCCGAAGTACATTTGCCCCATCACTCATGCAAAGTTGAGGAAATATAGTGTTTGGTGGCATAAACTACCCAGGCAGATGCTTAGTTTTGATGGGACTGATGGTAAGACCCCACTCCTGTTCGGACTAAGTGGCATAAATAACACATCTGGCCAATTGAAAGCCATCCCGTGACAGCGTATTAACCACACCCCACAACACACACACACACCACACAGCAACTCGCTCACACAAACACCCCACCTACACACACACAACAGCAACAACCGCCATTTTCCACTAAGTGGCGGTGATGTCACCATGGCGCCTGTGCCAGGCCAGGTGCACTTTGAGGCCACGTGAAGTAACAAAGGCTCGCCGACAGGAAGTCATGGGACAGACCCAGGAAGCTACGGGATCGCCTGACTAAGATTACTGGCAGATGCACCGCTATGTCTCCCTACTCTATGCCAACTCACGAACACCCACCCCCCCCCCACGCACAGATTTCGTGGCTGGCGAGCAGATGAGGGTGGTGCAGGATCTCCATGAAGGGCAGCTTGAGCGAGGCTTGAATCTCCACGACCGAGTAGGACGTCACCAACTGGATGTAGTCACCACCGCCGTAGCCGTCGCTCCCTCCACCGGCGCCACCATCGTCGCTGTCACCACCGCCGCCGCCGCCGCCGCCACCTCCTTCTCCCAGGAGTGATCGCAGCGGTCTCAGCACCCGAGCCTTCTCCAGCAGCCAGAGCGGCTACGCGAGAAGAAGAGGAGGCCAGGGGCCACGCGGCCTTCGGTCTTACATCCGATCCCCAGGTGCCTGCTGCTTTCTGTGTTCTCTCCCCCTGTTCTGCTTGCGTTTCCCCAGTCTCCTCCAGCAATTAATTAATTGGCCCATACCACTAGTTCGTGTGTACACCGAGTATCAGTGCCGGTGGTAATTGAATCACCTCGGGCAGAACCTTCTATCTGTGAGGAGGCGCGGATGTAAGAAGTGCATAGACACCCTGATAGGGGTAGTGATGGGGGCAGTGTTAAGAGATAGAAGCCAGTGTTAGAGATAGGAACAAGTGTTATAGATAGGAGCCAGTGTTAGAGATAGGAACAAACGTTAGAGATAGCAGCCAGTGTCATAGAAAGGAGACAGTGTTAGAGATAGCAGACAGTGTTAGAGAGAGCAGACAGTGTTAGTGATAGGAACAATTGTTAGAGATAGGAGCCAGTTAAGAGATAGGAACCAGTGTTAGAGATAGCAGCCAGTGTTAGTGACAGGAACCAGTGTCCGAGATAATAGCCAGTGTTAGAGATAGGAGACAGTGTTAGAAATAGCAGACAGTGTTTTGAGATAAGAGACAGTGTTAGAGAAGCAGATAGTGTTAGAGATAGGAGACAGTGTTAGACATAGGAGACAGTCTTAGAGAAAGGAGCCAATATTTGAGATAGGAGCTAGTGTTAAAAATAGGAGTCAGTGTTAGAGATAGAAAACAGTGTTAGACAAAGCAATCAGTGTTAGAGATTATTTATAATTATTATTTATCAGACACCATTATCCAAGGTAACTCACTATAGAGGTGTAGTGAGGAAACCCTAGGGAGGTAAGGGGAAGGCAGCCGTGCAGTCATCCGGCGCCAACATTTGCCAGACGTGGCATCACATCACAACATTTCCGGCCAATAAATTAACGAGCAATTTTTTTGTTTTGTTCCGTTTCCATGCGGGAGGTAACCGGAGAACCCAGAGGAAACCCACGCAGAACAACGCAAGTTGCCCACCCCGGTATAATGGCGTTTGACTAAATCTCATCTCATCTCATTGTCAGAAACTGCTTAGTCCTATAGAGGGTCGCGGTGAGCCGGAGCCTATTCCGGCAGACACAGGGCGCAAGGCAAGGATATACCCACGACGGGACGCCAGTCCATCCCGGGCACTTATGGCAATTTAGTCTGCAAGCCAATTAACCCATGCAGCAGCATGTTTTTTAGACTGTGGGAGGAAACCGGAGTGCCCGGCGAAAACCCACACGGACAAGGGACAGAACATACAAACTCCACACAGAAAGGCACCCGAGCCGAGATTCGAACCCAGGACCTTCTTGCTGTGAGGAGGCGACAGCGCTACCCACTGGGCCACAGTGCCGCCCGGTTTGATTAAATAATTAATAATAATTTAACAACCACTCGACAGCTCGACGCCCGTGCGGCACAAGTGGACGGTCGAAAAGCGGGGCGCTCCCCCCCCGCCACGTCGCCGGCCCTCACCGCGCGGAGGTGCGGCGCTGCGGCGAGCAGCGTGCGCCGCGCCGTGTGGTACACGGCGACGCATTCACGGCAGTAGAGCAGGTCCTCCTCGGCCTCGAGCGCGTGCCGCCCAGTCAGGCCGCCACTCGCGTACGTGCGCAGCAGCCGCACGGCGTCCGGATTCGTGCCTTCGTCCTCCTCTTCCTCATCGTCATCGTCGTCGTCGTCGCGCCGCAGCTGGTGGTACTGCCGCGGCGTGCACCAGTGGCAGGTGCTCATGGCGCCTGCGCAGGGGGGG
>JAZEWT010000028.1:3097490-3107672 GCA_036362905.1 Mordacia mordax
CACACACTCATTCACTCACGCACACACTCACACACCCATTCATTCACATTCACTCACACAATCACCCACCCACTCACACACCCACATTCACTCACACACTCATACACCCACTCAAACACCCACTCACCCACACATCCACTCAAGAACCCACTCATTCAGTCACACACCCACTCACATTCACTCACATTCATATTCAATCAAACACCCACTCACTCACTCACTCACCCACGCACCCAAACTCATTCACTCACTCACACATCCACTCACAAACACCCACTCATTCACTCACGCACCCACTCATTCACTCACACACCCACTCACACATCCACTCAAGCACCCACACATTCACTCACTCACCCACCCACACACCCACTCACTCACTTTCACTCACACACTCACACACTCATTTACTCACGTACCCACTCACACCCACTCATTCACTCACACCCACTCACATTCACCCTCACACCCACTCACACATCAACTCACAAACACCCGCTCATTCACTCACACACCCACTCACACACACTCATTCACTCACGTACCCACTCATTCACTCACGCACTCACACCCACTCATTCACTCATAAACCCACTCACACCCACTCATTCACATTCACTCACACACTCACACACCCAAACACCCACTCACTCACTCACTCATACACTCACTCACTCATACACTCACTCACCCACACACCCACGCACCCACTCAAACACCCACTCATTCACTCACTCACCCACACACCCACTCACATTCACTTACACAATCACATCCACTCAAACACCCACTCATTCATTCACACACCCACTCACATTCACCCACACACCCACTCCCCCATCCACTCACTCACACACTCACCCACTCACACACCCACTCATTCAGTCACGCACACACACACCCACTCATTCACTCACACACCCACTCACTCACTTTCACTCACACACACACACTCATTTACTCACGTACCCACTCACACCCACTTATTCACCCACTCACATTCACATTCACCCTCACACCCACTCACACATCAACTCACAAACACCCGCTCATTCACCCACGCACCCTCTCACATTCACACTCACACTCACTTACACACACTCATTCACTCACGTACCCACTCATTCACTCATTCACTCACGTACCCACTCATTCACTCATTCACTCACGTACCCACTCATTCACTCACGCACTCACACCCACTCATTCACATTCACTCACACACTCACACACCCAAACACCCACTCATTCACTCACCCACACACCCACTCACACATCCACTCAAACACCCACACATTCACTCAAACACCCACACATTCACTCTCACCCACTCATTCACTCAGGTACCCACAGACCCACTCATTCACTCACACCCACTCACTCACATTCACTCACACACTCATTCACTCACGTACCCACTCACACCCACTCATTCACTCACGCACCCTCTCATTCACTCACATTCACACTCACCACTCACACATCCACTCAAGCACCCACTCATTCACTCACACACCCACTCACATTCACTCACACATCCACTCAAACACCCACTCATTCACTCACCCACACACCCACTCACACATCCACTCAAACACCCACGCATTCACTCAAACACCCACACATTCACTCACTCACCCACTTACACACTCATTCACTCAGGTACCCACACACCCACTCATTCAGTCACGCACACACACCCACTCATTCACACACTCATTCACTGACACCCACTCACATTCACCCACACTCACTCACACATCCACTCACAAACACCCACTCATTCACTCACCCACTCACATCCACTCAAGCACCCATTCATTCACTCACACCCACTCACACACCCGCTCATTCACTCACGCACCCAAACTCATTCACCCACTCACACATCCACTGAAGCACCCACTAATTCACTCACCCACTCACACACACACACTCATTCACTCACGCACCCTCTCACATTCACACTCACACCCACTCACACACACTGATTCACTCACACCCACTCATTCACTCACGCACCCATTCATTCACTCAAGCAAACCACTCACACACACACACTCATTCATTCACATTCATTCACATTCACTCACATTCACTCACACACTCGCGCTGGAGGCATCATCGGTGTTCCCGGGTGGGAGGGAGGCGACGCCTCGTGGAGCGAGCAGCACTCGGCACGGCTATCCCGAAAGAGCAGCTGCGGACAGCGATTCTCAAGCAGCAGTCACAGGACACGCGGACGACCGCAGTAATTCACGTCGTCTTTTAAGATATTTAATCAAGCGCCAATCACCACGGGAGGGCGCAACGCCGATCGTGCAAACTACACAGTAGTACTAAGTTTGATGGGAAAATGATCACAAACACGTGGTTAGAGCATCGCTAACAAAACTACAGTAACATAGGATCGTATTTTAATGTTGTCTATTCAAATAATTACTGCGACCGACGACATAATCACGTTCTAAACAGACATTAAAATGGAAACATACTAATATCGATGACTAATAAAAACAAATCTATCCTTGTCAAGGGTTAAATAGCTGCTTCCTGTATCTCTTTGGAGTGTTAAAGTGATTTGGACATTCCTGGCTCTGTGTATGAGAATTGTTATTAAGTTGAAAATTAAGTTACGATGTATAATGTACGCACATTGCCCCTCTCTAGAGGCGAGGAGAAGGAGGCTCTGTGGTTGGCCAGCGCCAACATTTAGAAAGAGGTGCCAGTGTTGGGAGATAGGAGCCAGCCAGTGTTGTGTAATTTCATGTCAGAAACCGCTTAGTCCTGTACAGGGTCGCGGTGCGCCAGAGCCTATCCCGGCAGACACAGGGTGCAAGGCAGGGATACACCCATGATGGGACGCCAGTCCATCACCGGGCACTGCGGGCAATTTAGTCTGCGAGCTAATTAACCTATGCAGCAGCATGGTTTCTTTTTGTGGACTGTGGGAGGAAACCGGAGTGCCCGGCGAAAATCCACGCGGACATCGGGAGAGAGAACTCGCAAACTCCACACAGAAAGGCACCCGAGCCGAGACTCAAACCCGGGACCTTCTTGCTGTGAGGCGACAGTGCTACCCACTGGGCCACCGTGCCGCTCTGGGAGCCAGTGTTGTGTCGCAGGAATCCCGCATCTGCAGCTTGGAAGCTCACTAGGTACTTTTTGCTGTCATAATAAACATCGAGGATAGCTGGAGACGACACCGCCCTGTGCCACGGGCATCTTGTGCCAGATACTGGAAGCAGATTTGACAAATGACAGAACTGGGTTTAAGGAAACGTGCACAAGTGTTAAAACACGACGCTTTAGTCAAACAAATGGGCTAGTCTAACAAAGAGAAGAGGCTTTGCCATTTCTGGCAATTATACACGTGTGAAGGTTTTAAAACACCAGACAGACACTTTTCATAAAGTGTCAAGTTTGCAAAAAAACCCACGTGCACTTGAGGCAAAACATGCAAACACAATGCGCTGATAATGTATGCATTTTCTCTGAAGCTCATTGGCCCACACCAGAGATGACTTTCTTTAGAGCCCAGTCTCAGTGTTAACCAGGTGATGCCAAAAGGCAATCAGCTCAGGGCAATGCAAATATCAATGCATTCGTAGCTCAGGTCGAGCTGTTACGTCTATGGGTACCTTTCTGCCAGTACACAGATGTAATAAATAGAGCAATTTTTTTAGAAATGTCACACCGGGTCAACCATCAATTATGTTCCGAGATGTTTTAGCTGCCCCGTAACAAACCATCTCGTGCCGAATACGCTCGTTGTTGCAACCTGGGGTGCTTTAGCGGATTCCCTTCACTCACACTCGGAGAATATAAACAACGGCTGTTGGAGGAGCCTTCGACAGCGGACACAGTTCACACAGCTTTTGAATGCTGTTTCATGACTCCTCTCATTGTCAGAAAACGCTCAGTCCTGTACAGGATCGCGGTGGGCCGGAGCCTATCCCGGCAGACACAGGGCGCAAGGCAGGGATATACCTACGATGCGACGCCAGTCCATCCAGGGCACTGAGGGCAATTTAGTCCGCGAGCCAATTAACCTATGCAGCAGCATGTTTTTTTGGCCTGTGGGAGGAAACAGGAGTGCCCGGCGAAAACCCACGCGAACAAGGGGAGAACATGCAGACTCTCACACAGAAAAGCACCCAAGCCGAGATTCGAAGCCGGGACCTTCTTGTTGTGAGGCGACAGCGCTACCCGCTGCGCCACCGTGCCGCCCACAAAGATGATGAAGAAAGATAAAACGCTTTAACCTTTCTGTTGATGGCACAGGGAGTATAACGATGTTCAAACACCAAACAGACAATTTTCACGAGCTATCAAGTCTGCAATAATCACGAGTAATACGCAGCGAGGAATCCGCAGATGGGGGTGTGGGGAGTTGGTCAGGTTGGTCATCTAGCACCAACCCGCCACACCGCTTTGCCATACATTGTCATCGGCAATTAGTGTTTTTTTAGTTAGGGGAGGAAAGCGGAGAACTCGGAGGAAACCCAGGCAAAACAGGGGGAGAGAACTAACAAACTACACAAAGTCCCCCCCCCCCCCCCCCGAGATGTGAACGGAACCACCTCGGGCAGAACTGAGTTGCTGTAAGGTGAAGCTGTTACCGCTGCACCACCATGTAACCGTTTGCATTACACAGGGTGACAAGGCTCGTCTCTCGCCATCAACGTGTCGATGAACGAGTGTCGCTCGCACCGCTGCACCAAGCAGCTCCCAACACGGTCGTCTCCTCTCACGAGAGGGGACTTCACTTGCAGACGTTCTCTCGGCTCTCGCTCCCAGTCTCCTACCTTTTGCTGCCACCCACCGGCGGGAGCGAGCGGCGCGTTTCTGAGTCCCGCGGCCGCGCGAGCGTCACGCGGCGGCGACGGTGGCAGCGGTAGCGGTGGCGGCGGCAGCGGCCGCGCTCCGCGGCCTCCGCCCCGCCGCGTTCCGTGGCCTCCGCCCCGCCACGCCTCCTCCTCGTCCACGTCCCTCCGGGCATAGAGATCGGTTCGGGGTCACGCGGCGCCGTCCGCGGGCGAGGGCCGGTTCATCGGGACGCGTCCATCTTCCCGGCGCTCGTCGCCCAAGCGTCTCTCTGGAAATTACATCTGATGTGAGACGCGGGGAGCAGGAGCAGGCGCAGGGCTCTCGTCACTCACGATCACCACCCCCCTCGCCTGCCCTCCCCGCGCCTCCCGCACACTGAACACCACAGCGATCCTGATCCGAATCCTCTGGCTGTAGGGCGCCGACTGAACCGGGTCGTTTCTTGTGAATTTCGAGCGCGGTGTCCATTCGGTGGAGGACATTGGAGCTTCTTTTGCACCTCCAGTTTGACCCCATCCAAGTGGCACCAACCACGCTCAGATTTACGGGGCCGGAGTGGTTGATATGGGATAATACGGGAAGGGAAAACCAATTGGGCGTTTGCAGCTTAAACGGACCGTCTCGTCGTACAGCGCTGAACAACTCACAGTACTGTTACAATCTCACAATCGGACATTTACTATATTTACTATTACTACTACTGCAGTCCTTAGCACGTTTCGAATTATCCAGGAACACCAGAGCTATTATAGCTTCAAGCTGCCGTAGTGTCCATACGGAGGATGAGGAATGCATTAAAAGCATTCAAACATCACTTAAAATCCATAAAGAAACCCTGAAATTGGCGAATTCTTCTGGCAGATGTCGGCAAAGCACAGTAAGTGTGCCAAGCGCAGCACGCAAGGTGATTTCGCGCGGCACGTGCTTTGAAAGTCTAATTAACGGCGAAGAAACTCAGCTGAGTAAAGACCCTGATTGCTGTCAACCTAGAAACGATTCCACCCATTTAAAGCTGTTGGACGATAATTTAAAACTATTCAACGGGTTTACTTACTACATTATGTTTTGCCGGGCCAGCCTATGACTGGCAGCGCGTATATCCATAAATTTAACCCTCGTCACACCACTTCTGAAAGGTCGCTGACCCGTCCTCCCGTATTGTTTCATGAAAACTGTGTCCTGACCATCTATCATTGGCCGTCTCCTCTCTACAGCGTTGTGAGAAGAGCTTCCCAGTGTCTTTAAGCGCACGTGCGAGCGTGTGGATTCTGTCCAGCGACAGTCTTGAATCGCAACGTCATGTGAAGCGCCTGCCCAGTGGGCCGCTCAGATGTGCGGATGTTCGCCGGCGTGCGCGACCAAGTGCTTATTTAAATAGCTGCGCGTCGTGAATCTCTTCCCACAGTCCTCGCACACGTAGGGCCTCTGACCCGTGTGGGTGACGTAATGCTTCTCCAGAGTGGAGCGCTGCGCAAAGCCCTTGCCGCAGTCCTTGCACACGTACGGCTTCTCGCCCGTGTGCGTGCGCGAGTGCATCTCCAGGTTGTAGCGCTGCGTGAACCCCTTCCCACAGTCCACGCACATGTAGGGCTTCTCGCCGGTGTGCGTCCGGGAGTGGGTCTCTAGGCTGCAGTGCTGTGAGAAGCGCTTCCCGCAATCCTTGCAGACGTGCGGCTTCTCGCCCGTGTGCGTGCGGAAGTGCTTCGTCAGGGCAGTGGGCACCATGAAGCGCTTCCCGCACTCGGGGCACATGTGCGGCCGCTCCCCCGTGTGCATGCGGCAGTGCATCTCCAGGTTGCTCCGCCGCGGGAACCGCTTTCCACACTCTTTGCACTTGTACGGCTTCTCGCCGGTGTGCGTACTAGCATGGGCATTCAGGGCGCAGCGCTGCGTGAAGGCCTTGCCGCACTCGAGGCATAGGTGTGGTTTCTCGCCCGTGTGGGTCCGCGAGTGCTTCTTGAGCGTGGAGGAGTCAGCGAAGCCCTTGCCGCACTCGACGCACATGTAGCGCCTCTCGCCCGTGTGCTTTATTGCGTGCCGTGCCAGGTAGGAGCGCTGGGCGAAGCCCTTGCCGCACTCCGTGCATGTGTGGAGCTTCTCGCCCGTGTGGGTCCTCGAGTGCTTCTCGAGCGAGGGGCGCTTCGCAAAGCCCTTACCGCACTCCGGGCAGACGTGCGGCTTCTCTCCCGTGTGCTTCCGCATGTGCTTCTCGAGCGTCGAGCGCTTCGCCAAGCCCTTGCCGCACTCGGGGCAAGCATACGGCTTTTCGCCTGTGTGCGTCCGCATGTGCACGTCCAGGTTGGAGCGCTGCGCAAAGCCCTTGCCGCAGTCGACGCACACGTATGGCTTCTCGCCCGTGTGCGTCCGCGAGTGCCTCTCCAGGTGGTACCGCTTCGGAAAACCCATTCCGCACTCCTTGCACTCGTGCGGTTTCCTGATGCCCGGCGTCGCCCCAAGCGCCGCGTGGATGGGAAGATCCCCGACCCGCGGGACGGGAACGCGCGGGTTCTCCTCAACGCGGCTCTTCTTGCCGACGAGCGGCGCGGTGCCGTCGAGCTTCCTCCCGCACTGCAGGCAGCCCCGTGGCGGCTGACCGAGCCGTCGGATTTTATCCGCCTTCGCTCTCAGGCGCCCGGTGAAGTCCTTGCGGCAGTCTCGGCACAGCAGCGCCGCCACCGACGCCGCGCGTCCGTCATCTGCCACGCGTTCCGAGCAGAACGCAAAACAACGCACAACAAGCTCAGGGTGCAACGTACCCGCGGCAGGGAAGCTACGCAGAAAGAAAGTCCTACCCGACGCGGTTCCATTCCTGCCTCGGGCGCTTTTCTCTGTGGAGTTTGTGTCTCTCTCTTTCTCTCCCCCTGTTGTGTGGGTTTCCTCTGGGTTCTCCGGTTTCCTCCCAGAACTAGTGTGGAGTTTGTGTGTTTTCTCTCTCCTCCCCTGCGTGGATTTCCTCTGAATTCTCAATTTTCCTCCCATAATTCGTACGGAGTTTGTGTGTTCTCTCTCTCTTTCTCTCTCGCTGTTCTGTGTGGGTTTCCTCTGGGTTCTCCAATTTCTTCCCAGAACTAGTGTGGAGTTTGTATGTTCTCTCTCTGCCCCTGTTCCACGTCAGTTTCCTCTGGATTCTCTGGTTTCCTCCCAGAACTAGTGTGGAGTGTGTTCTCTCTCTCTCTCCCTGTTCTATGTGGATTTCTTCCGGGTACTCCAGTTTCCTCCCAAAACGTGTAGAGTTTGTATGTTCTCTCTCTCTCTCTCCCCCCGTTCTGAGCGGGTTTCCTCCAGGTTCTCCAGTTTCCTGTCACGACTAAAAAAAACACTCATTAATTAAATGGCCGATAACATCAGCATATATAGAACGCAGTGTGTGGACAGTTGTTGGCGCCGGCTGACTACATGGCTGTCTTCCCCCCCACCTCTCTGTGGTTTCCTCGCCATGCCTCTGTAATGATGTCGCCATGGATAATGGGCGTTTGCTGAATAAAATAATAATTATTAGTTAATAATAATGTCTGCATTGTCCTTGACGCTGATTGGCTGATACTGCGGTAATGCGTGCCGCGTGGCTCCGAGCCGGAGACACGGAGCCGGAGACACGAAGGCGGAGACAAGAAGCCAGCGCCGGAGCCGGCGCCGCTCTCACCGGCGGTGGCGCCGTCCTCGCGCTTCACCGTGGAACCGGGCCACATCCCGACGGCCGTGTGCTCGTCACTCTCCTCCTTGATGAACGGGAAATCCACGCGAGGATCCATCTGTGCGGCGACAGCACTCGCTCAGCGGCAGTCCCCGCTCAGCGACAAAACTACGCCCGCGTGGGTTTTCGCCAGATACTCCGATTTCCTTCCACCAACCAAACACCCGCTGCTGCCCAAGTTAATTGGCCTGCTGAGTAAATTGCCCCAAAAAAGTTCCCTGCGATGTACTGGCGTCACATCTTGAGTATAGCCTTGCCTTGCGCCCTGTCTGCAGGGATAGGCTCCAGCCCCCCGCAACCCTGCACTAGATTAAGCGGGTATTGATAATGATGAGGAGATCAACGTGACTGAATTTCTTTTTTTGCCCGTTTTATCAACTCTTTGCACGCACACTGCAGCAGAACTCTCGTAAGCTCTGCACTAATATTCACGTTCAAGTTAACTGGAGGGACGACTGCCTCTGACTGCCCCGTAGCGTGCTTCACGATCCTCCTCCTCCACAGCGGTCGATCTTGACACCGCTGGTACCGGTCTCTCAGCGAGTGCACTCAGCTCCAGGTCCTCCTGTGCCACATCGGTTCATCTCTTCTCCAGCGCGTACCGCGCCCGTTTAGCCCCCCTCTATCCAGACAAACAGGAGCTGCTTGGGCATGCGGTGGCTGGGCATGCGGGCTACATGACCCAGCCACTCACCCACCCAGGCACACACCTTCTCACCTACGCAGTGGATGGGGCATGCGGTCTACACGATCCTGCCACTCACCCACCCACCCAGCCACTCACCCACGCAGTGGCTGGGTATGCGGGCTACATGACCCTGCCACTCACCCACCCTGCCACTCACCTACTCAACCACACGGTGGCTGGGCATGCGGGCTTCACGACCCAGGCACCGCAGTCTCGCCTACCAGGACAGATACCTGGACAACAGACACGGTGGTTAAATAAGAGTAGGACAGGTTTTACCGTTTCTGGTGATAATGCAGGTGTTAAGATCTTAACACGGTAAAACCTGTCCTACTCTTATATATGTATACTGGCAAAAAGTACCCATAGCGTTAACAGCTCCACGGTGGTTAAAGTTGAACCGAGCCGGTCAAAATCATAATCCTCGACCACGCAAAGATCCTTTCTTGTGTAGTTATTAAAATCCATCACCAACAACGTGGGCGGCGCGGTGGCCCAGCGGGTAGCGCTGTCGCTCCGTCTCCTCCTCACAGCAAGAAGGTCTCCGGTTCGAATCTCAGCTCGGGCGCTTTCTGTGTGGAGAGTTTGCGAGCTTCTCTCTCCCCGTGTCCGCGTGGGTTTTCGCCGGGCACTCCGGCTTCCTCCCAGTCCAAAAAAACCCCCACGCCGCTGCATAGGTTAATTGGCTCGCAGACTAAATTGCCCGCAGTGCCCGGTGATGGACTGGCGTCCCATCGTGGGTATATGCCTGCACTGCGCCCTGTGTCTGCCGGGATAGGCTCCGGCTCACCGCGACTCTGCACAGGACTAAGCGGCTTCTGACAATGAGATGATATTTCTGGGGCCCTGAGCACGTACTCAGCGTCCTGATTGAACCCGACACTGCGCATCCAGCTACCCATTTCATGCCGAGCCAACCTAGGGGTAGAGGGCCCAGACGGTCGGTGTCTGTGAGCGCGGAGTGGAACTC
>JAZEWT010000028.1:3170954-3181332 GCA_036362905.1 Mordacia mordax
TGCCCAGAAGACGGAGCCATTGGGAACAAACTTCACCCTCGGTGGGGAGGCTTCCTGGGTTCAGGGGTGAGTGTGGGGGGGAGGAAGAGGGGGGTGGGGGGAGGGGGAGTCGCTCTTCTTTCCCATTGTCCCGGCAAATGCACCACTGTGTGCGCTCGTCCCGTGCGGCGTGGGCCGTAAATAACTGACACATTTGTATGTAATGTAGCGAGAAATGTGTCAATGGTTTCTGGCCATGTGTGTGTTGGTGTGACCTTGCATGTTCGTGTGTGTGTCGGTCACCGTGTCAGTGTGTGGGTCACTATGTATGTGGGTCACTCTGTGTGTGGGTCACTGTGTCACTATGTATGTGGGTCACTGTGTGTGTGGGTCGCTGTGTGTGTGGGTCACTGTGTCACTGTGTGTGTGGGCCACTGTGTGTGGGTCACTGTGTGTGTGGGTCACTGTGTGTGTCGGTCACTGTGTCAGTGTGTGGGTCACTATGTATGTGGGTCACTGTGTCACTATGTATGTGGGCCACTGTGTGTGTGGGACACTGTGTCACTGTGTGTGTGGGCCACTGTGTTTGGGTCACTGTGTTGGTCACTGTGTGTGTGTGTGGGTCACCGTGTGACTGTGTGGGTCAGTGTGTGAGTCACTGTATGTGAGTGTGTGGGTCACTGTGTCAGTGTGTGTGTGGGCTACTTTGTGTGTTGGTCAGTGTGTGGGGGTCACTGTGTCACTATGTCTGTGGGTCACTGTGTGTTGGTCATTGTGTATGTGGGTCACTGTGTGTGGGTCACTGTGTGTGTGGGTCACTGTGTGGGTCACTGTGTCAGTGTGAGTCACTGTATGCGAGTGTATGGATCACTGTGTGGGTCACTGCGTGTGGGTCACTGTGTCACTGTGTGTGTGGGTCACTGTGTGTTGGTCACTGTGTGTGGGTCATTGTGTGGGTCACTGTGTCGGTGTGTGAGTCACTGTATGCGAGTGTGGGTCACTGTGTGGGTCACTGTGTGTGTGGGTCACTGTGTGGGTCACTGTGTGTGGGTCAGTGTGACTGTGTGGGTCACTGTGTCTGTGTGAGTCACTATATATGTGAGTGTGTGGGTCACTGGGTCACTGTGTGTGGGTCACTGTCACTGTGTGTATGAGCTACTGTGTGTGTTGTTCACTGTATGTGTGGGTCACTGTGTCACTGTGTGTGTGGGTCACTGTGTGACTGTGGGTCACTGTGTCAGTGTGTGAATCACTGTATGTGAGTGTGTGGGTCACTGTGTATGTGGGTCACTGTGTGTGGGTCACTGTGTTGGTCACTGTGTGTGTGGGTGACTGTGTGTGTGGGTGACTGTGTGTGTGGGTTACTGTGTGTGGGTCGCTGTGTGACTGTGTGGGTCACTGTGTCAGTGTGTGTATGGGTCACTGGGTCATTGTGCGTGTGGGTCACTATGTATGTGGGTCACTGTGTGGGCCACTGTGTGTGTGGGTCACTGTGTTGGTCACTGTGTGTGTGGGTCACTGTTGGTCACTGTGTGTGTGGGTTGCTGTGTGTGTGGGTTACTGTGTGTGGGTCACTGTGTGACTGTGTAGGTCACTTTGTCAGTGTGTGAGTCACTATGTGAGTGTGTGGGTCACTGTGTGGGTCACTGTGTGTGGGTCACTGTGTCACTGTGTGGGGGTCACCGGGTGTTGGTCACTGTGTGTGTGGGTCATTGTGAGGGTCACTGTGTCAGTATTTGTGTCACTATGTGAGTGTGTGTGTCACTGTGTGGGTGAATCAGTGTTTGTGTGGGTCACTGTCATTGTGTGGGTCACTGTGTGTGTGGGTCACTGTATGTGGGTCACTGTGTCAGTGTGTGGGTCATTGTGTGTGTGGGTCACTGTGTGTGGGTCACTGTGTCAGTGTGTGGGTCATTGTGTGTGTGGGTCACTGTGTGTGTGGGTCACTGTGTGTGTGTGAGTGTGGATCACTGTGTGTGTGACTTCCATCTCTAACGCTGTGACTCCCATCTCTTACACTGTGACTCCCATCTCCAACACTCTGACTCCCATCTCTAACAGTGTAATGAGGTAGAGAATAGATGGACTGATGGGTGAGTGGGTGGGTAGGCGAATGAGTGTAATGGGGTAGAGAAGAGATGCCCAGTTGTGATTTCATCGGTAATATTACACTGGTGGTGGTGTAGAGCCACATGTCACAAGGCTGCCCGTGTGTGTCCTCTTAGATGGCATCACGCATCGAGTCTCCACGCGTCAAGCAAGAACTCGAAACTCCAAGCTCTGTGATGCGACCCGACTTGACGGTGGATTGTGTTGCTCGTAAGATCACCTTTGCTACGATCACATCGTACGGAGCATGTCTTGAGAACACGGTGGCCCCAGCGGGTAGCGCTGTCGCCTCCTCACAGCAAGACGGTCCCGGGTTCGAATCTCGGCTCGGGTGCTGCTTCTGTGTGGAGTTTGCGAGTTCTCTCCCCGTGTCCGCGTGGGTTTTCGCCGGGCACTCCGGTTTCCTCCCACAGTCCAAAAAACACGCTGCTGCATAGGTTAATTGGTTTGCAGACTAAATTTACCTCGGTGCCACGATGATGGACTAGCGTCCCATCGTGGGTATATCCTTGCCTTGCGCCCTGTGTCTGCCGGGATTGGCTCCGACTCACCGCGACCCTGTACAGGACTAAGCGGTTTCTGACAATGAGATGGGATGAGACATCTTAATGTCCATATTATTGGGAATTGCTCAGATCACCATGCGTCGCACAGGTGGCGTAGCAGTCAGTAACGCTCTCGCCTCACAGCAAGAAGGGCCCAGGTTCGGTTCCCGGCTCGGATGCCTTTCTGTGTGGAGTTTGCATGTTCTCTCCCTGTGTCCACGTGGGTTTTTCGCCGGGTACTCCAGTTTCCCTCCTGCTGCTGCCTAGGTTAATTGGCCTGCTGAATAAATTGCTCCCAGTGCCCTGCGATGGACTGGTATCACATCCTGGATATACCCTCACCTTTCGCCCTCTGTCTGCCGGGATAGGCTCCGTTCCCCCACGACCCTGTACAGGATGAAGCGGGTATGGGTAATGATGATATGTGGAACACACCCAATCCGGTCATATCTCATCTCGTTTACCTGGACGACACAGGCCACTGGGGCAATGGAACCCTGATCCACTCAGACACCCATGCCTCTGCCACCGCCCGTAAAAGATGGTCCGTGACAGTGGAGTTGTGAATGAACGTGCGCAGGGCCACTCGTCAAGGAGGAGGGCGATGGGAGTCCCGGCATTGAGATGATGAGGATCTTGGTGAAAACGGAAGTGGAGGAAGATGGTAAGATCCCTGCCTACAGAGCATGATATCAAGAATTCTAAGTACATACAAATAATAATACTAATATTTGCATTACTAAAGCGCCTTTAACCCGAGGATTACAAAGAGCTGCAAAGAGCTTTGCAGAGAATAGCATGCCAACAACATCAGAGTACATTGTTTGAGTAAAATTAATGACTAGAAATCAATGAAGTATATCGGATAAAAAATAAAATAATTGTTTAAACAAATAAAGGAAGGAGTGTTCCTGAGTAGGCACAGGTCAATAGCGAGTCATCATTCAGGCACAACAACAGTGAGCAGCATCAACAGTCCTAGCCAGAGGACTTCAAGGCTTTACAGAACGAGTGAGTCATGAGAGGAGATTTGAAGATGCCCAGGGACTCGGTTGCATTTTATCTCCCATCCATCGAAGACCAAGGTGAAATATCTGTGTTACAGCTCCAGATGTGAAGATCTTTAAAGTTGAAGGAGTCAGTGGTACGGGGGATTCCAACGGGTGTCCGGCCACCGCCGACCAGAACTTCATCGAGGTGGAGTTGGAGGAAGAGGACGCTGGAGAAGGTGAAGGTCTCATGGTCGCGTCGCAGGGAGAACGCAGCCTATGCTCGTTTTGCCAGCGATCGCGTCTCGGTTTCTCCGCTGCCGGAGCCGCGGCTCGGGTGGAGGAAACGTCCTCGCGGAAGTCGAGCAGTGGCGAGACAACGCCTGACCGCGCGAGACATCGCTTGCACAGTAACCGTTCAGGTCGCAAGCAAGTTGCGCACAGTGTACGCGTATACACGTGGTACGGAGACACTGCTCGTGTACGGCATACGGTGCAGAGATACTCGTGTAAGACACTACCCATCTACAGTGCACATATACATCACACAATGCTGTATAGTATACAGCACACATGTGACACTGCCAGTGTACAGTGCGCACATACGTCACACACTTGTACCTGGCGTACAGTGCACAGACATGTCGCACCAAGCTGTACAGTGCAGTGCGGTAAACATAGATACACGTGTTACACGGCACTGCATAGTATGCAATACACAGATACACGTGTTACACAGTCGTGTACCGTATACAGTACACAGCTACACGTGTTACACAGTATTGTACGGTATACAGTACACTGATACACGTGTTCAACAATATTGTACAGTACACATACTTGTGACAAACGTACAGTACTCAGATACACAAAGCAGTTTACATGCACAGATATTACAAAGTGGGTGGCACAGTGGCCCAGTGGGTAACGCTGTCGCCTCCACACAGCATGGTCCAGGGTTTGAATCTCGCCTCGGGTGCCTTTCTGATGGAGTTTGTGAGTTCTCTCCCCGTGTCCGCGTGGGTTTTCGCCGGGCATTCTGGTTTCCTCCCACAGCCCAAAAAACTTGCTGCTGCATAGGTTAATTGGCTTGCAGACTAAATTGGCCGCAGTGTCCGGTAATGGATTGGCGTCCCATCGTGAGTATATCCCCTGCTTTGCACCCTGTGTCTGCGGGATAGGCTCAGGCTCACCGCGGCCCTGTACAGGACTAAGCGGTTTCTGATGACATGAGACATTAACAACGTGTTCGAGCGGGCGAGGCAGTGTTGTGCGTTGCTCTGCTAGTTTCTCTGCTAGTTACTGTGCTAGTTACTCCGCTAGTTACTCGGCTAATTACTCCGCTAGTTACTCCGCTAGTTACTCCACTAACGATACCCAGCGTAACCAACACTTCGGAACAGTACCCAGCGTAACCAACACTTCGGAACAGTGAGCAGCTCCCACACAACGGGAATAACGAGCCTGTTCTAACATTGCATGAGAAGGGAGATAGGAGCTAGTATATTCATTGCAGGGGTTTAAATCTGCTTCATGTTCCCGAGAGCTATTTACCAGATTCATTCATTATCAATACCCACATAATCCTGTACAGGGCCGCGGGGACCGGAACCTATCCCAGCCGACAGAGAGCGCAAGGCGTAGGGATACCAAGGATGTAACGCCAGTACATGGCACGTCACACTTTTTGGGGCAATTTAGTCAGCAGGCTAATTAACCTAGGCAGTAGCGTGTCTTTGGACGGTGGGAGGAAACTGGAGTACCTGGCGAAAACCCACACGGGCATGGGAAGAGAGAACTCGTAAACTTGACACACAAAGGAACCCGAGCCAGGAAACGAACCCGGGTCCTTCTATTTGTGAGGCGACAGCGCTGCTCACTTCGCAACCACCGCGCCGCCCTATTTACAAGCTATTCTACTTCAATAGGATTAATGCTGTCGGCAGTATTAGCCAACGATGCTGGGCACCAGGGTCTGCAAGTTAAGTTTTCCTTGGACACGGCCGATGGTGATAGTAGCGGTGCTGTATGCGGCACCAACTTATAAAGAGATGTTTCTTGCTTCGACCTAGACGTGCTTTCCCATTTCCAAAACATGCAGCGGACGCAGCCAAAGAAGCGGAATCCCTGTGCAGCGAATGCGGGGAGGGCGAGGGCTGCGGAACCACGACGGCGGCAGCCAGAGCGGAGCACGCCGACTGGCGGACGGCGCGGGTCTGCGCGCGGTGCGGGGCGGCGCCCGGAGACGGCGCGGCGCGAGCGGCCGCCGACGGAAGGAGGCGCGAGCGCAATGAAAGGGGGTCTGCGGCGCGCTCCGGATTCCCAGAGACGCGCGCGGTGACGCGCGCCAGCGTGAAGCCGCACGTCTGCAAGGAGTGCGGGAAGAGGTTTACAAAGCGCTCGACCTTAATCCGGCACTCGGTTTCACATGCAGGCGAGTGGCCGCACGCGTGCGCCGAGTGCGGCAAGGGCTTCTCGCAGCGCTCCGATTTAGAGAAGCACGCGAGAGCGCACACCAGCGAGAAGCTGCACGCGTGCGCCGAGTGCGGCAAGGGCTTCTCGCAGCGCTCCGATTTAGAGAAGCACGCGCGAACGCACTCTGTCGGGAAGCCTCATGTCTGCGAGAAGTGTGGCGAAGGCTTTTCACAACGATCTACGCTAGAAGCGCACCTCAGAAAGCACACCGGCGAGAAGCCGCACGTGTGCAAGGAGTGCGGGAAGGGGTTTAAAAAGCGCTCCACCTTAACCAGACACTCTGTGTCCCACGCGGGTGAGTGGCCGCACTTGTTCAAGGAGTCCGGGAAGGCCTTTGCCCAACGTTCAGATTTCGAGAAATGCGCAGGAACACACGCTGGTGAGAAGCCGTACGTGTGCGGGGAGTGCGGGAAGGGCTTCACGAAGCGCTCCAACCTAGCCACGCACTCGGTGTCGCACACGGGCGAGTGGCCGCACGCTTGCAAGGAGTGTGGCAAGGGCTTCTCGAAGCGCTCCGACTTGGAGAAGCACACGCGGACGCACACCGGCGAGAGGCCGCACGTCTGCGAGAAGTGCGGCAGGGGCTTCGCGCAGCGCTCCACGCTGGAGGCGCACACCAGGACGCACACCGGCGAGAGGCCGCACGCGTGCTACGAGTGCGGGAAGACGTTCCCGACCTACTACACGCTGACTGCGCACCTCGCGACGCACACGGGCGAGTGGCCGCACGCGTGCGCGCGGTGCGGGAAGGGCTTCGCGCAGCGCTCCGACCTGGAGATCCACACGCGGTCGCATACGGGCGAGAAGCCGCACGCGTGCGGCGAGTGCGGGAAGAGATTCTCAAAACGGTCCACGTTGGAGGCTCACGCTCGGACGCACACGGGCGAGAAGCCGTACGTGTGCGGGGACTGCGGGAAGGGCTTCACGAAGCGCTCCAACTTGGCTACACACTCGATCTCGCACACGGGCGCGTGGCCGCACGCGTGCACGGAGTGCGGCAAGGGCTTTGCGCAGCGCTCCGACCTGGAGAAGCACACGAGGACGCACACGGGCGAGAAGCCGTTCGTGTGCAACGAGTGCGGGAAAGGCTTTGCAACCGGCTACACGTTAACCACGCACTCAATATCACACACCGGTAAGTGGCCGCACGTGTGCACCGAGTGCGGCAAGGGTTTCGCGCAGCGCTCCGACCTGGAGAAGCACACGAGGACGCACACCGGCGAGAAGCCGCACGCGTGCAAGGAGTGCGGGAAGCGCTTCGCCCAACGCTCCGATCTGGACAAACACGCGAGGACGCACTCTCTCGAGAAGCCGCACATTTGCGATCAGTGCGGCAAGCAATTCGCAACTGGTTACACGTTGACCACGCACCTTATAACGCACACGGGCGAGTGGCGGCACAAGTGCGCCGAGTGCGGCAAGGGCTTCAAGCAGCGCTCCGACCTAGAGAAGCACTCGAGGACGCACACCGGCGAGAAGCCGCACGAGTGCCAGCGGTGCGGGAAGCGCTTCGCCCAGCGCTCCAATTTGGAGGCGCACGCCAGGACCCACACCGGAGAGAAGCCCCACGTGTGCAAGGAGTGTGGAAAGGGGTTTTCTCACCGGTACAATTTAGAGAAGCACTCTCGAGTTCACGATCTCGAGTGAAACGAGTCGGAGCTCCGGCTTTTGAAAGCAACCGCGAATGATGTCCTTTACACAGTGTACCGATGCAAATATGCGATGTGACCAGAGTAGAACAACCAGGGCCTGGTCATCACAACACCCCGTCAACATCGCACCATTTCCAAAGCCTTGGAACAACACGGGATGACACCCTAGCACTCAACATACTTGGCAATGTCATCGGAACCGGCCACTACCACGCATTGAGCCCCTTGGCAACTCCGCACCCCAACAATGCACCCCAGCAGCTCACATCATCACCAGCCGCTTCGACGACTGCAGCGGAATCCTTACAGTGATCAAACCGCAGTGCGGAGGACTCCAGCGCCTGCAAAACGACGCGGAGTCCTCAACGCTAGAGCTGGACACTCGCCCAGATCTCACTGGAGTCCTCCTCAACACTAGAGCTGGACACTCGCCCAGATCTCACTGGAGTCCTGCTCAATACTGGACTGGACACTCCCCCAGATCTCACTGGCGTCCTCAACACTAGAGCTGGACACTCGCCCAGATCTCACTGGCGTCCTCCTCAATAGTGGACTGGACACTCGCCCAGATCTCACTGGAGTCCTCAACACTAGAACTGGACACTCGCCCAGACCTCGCTGGAGTCCTCAACACTACAGCTGGACACTCGTCCAGATCTCACTGCTCCCGGTCACTACACTGGCTCCCAATCCGCTACCGAATCACGGACAAAGCAGCAAGAATCTGTCACTGTGACATCAGCACAGGACACTCACAGCAGCTGGCATTACCACTCCACACGGTACCCACAGCAGCTGGCATCACCACTCCACACGGTACCCACAGTAGCTGGCATCACCACTCCACACGGTACCCACAGCAGCTGGCATCACCATCCCACACCACCCACACAGCGCACCCACACCCCAGTTCTGCGTGGGGGAATCGCCCGCTTCTCCGGTTGTCTCCCACCACTGAAATAAAAACACTCAATTCGCCCGACGACCTGGTAAAAATGTTGGCGCCGGCTGACCGCGTGGCTGCCTTTTCCTTCCCCGCCTATCTTCACACCGCGAAATCAAAACACGCTGTGCAGCGCTTTGTGACCCTCGGGTGAAACGCGCTCCAGAAATGCAATTATTGTAATAAAAATGTCTCTGCACCTCGGCAATGCACGCTGGGCTCCGTGCGCGCGTAATTAAATCTTAAATCAGAATTATTTCGTCGATGATGTGACTCATCTCATTGTCTGAAATCGCTTAGTCCTGTATAGGGTCGCGGTGAGCCGAGCCTATCCGGGCAGACACAGGGCGCAAGGCAGGGATATACCGACGATGGGACGCCAGTCCATAACCGGGCATTTAGTCTGCGAGCCAATTAACCTATGTAGCGGCGTGTTTTTTTGGACTGTGGGAGGAAACCGGAGTGCCCTGCGAAAACCCACGCGGACACGGGGAGAGAACTTTGCAAACTCCACACAGAAAGCAGCACCCGAGCCGAGATTCGAACCGGGGACCTTCTTGCTGTGAGGAGGAGGCGACAGCGCTACCCACTGGGCCACCACCGTGCCGCCCTCGACGTGACTGGGGAATTGTTAAAGACGCGTCACGGTACGATTGTGGCCATGCAAGGCAAACTGTGGACCCGTATCGTGAACTGCAGGCGTAACCTCGCATAGCGTTGCCTTCTCATAACGCTGTTTCATTATAACGTTGTTTCATTACAACGCTCTTTGTCCAAGAGGGAAACATTCCTGCGTGGAGCAATTACCGCATCGTGACAACATGCAGCACGCGACAATAATACTAATTGCACTTCTGGAGCGCTTTGCACCCGAGGGTCACAGTGCGCTGCACAGCTTTGGAGAGAACTGCATGTTAATAATAATGACTGAAAGTCAAATAATGGCGATAACCTATGCATTGTCCTTCAAACTGACCGACCTCCACCAGGCAATGGCTTCCTTTTGAGCCTTATTGCCAGTGTCAGCCGTTGCCAAAAGGCAGTCAGCTCAGGACAATGCAGTATCAATGCTTATAGCTTAGGTGGAGCTGTTAACGCTGTGGGTACTTTTTGCCAGTATACATATATAAGAGTAGGACAGATTTTACCGTATCTGGCGATTATGCAGGTGTTGGAGGTCGGTCAGTTTGAAGGACAATGCAGAGGTTATCAAAGCTACCTGTTTGCATATTTTGCCACTAGTTAGTGTGCCTTTTGCAAACTGGACACATTGTGAAATGTGTCTATTTTGGTGTTTGGGATCTTTAAGATCTTAACACCCGCATAATCGCCAGATACGGTGAAACCTGTCCTACTCTTTTATAGGAGACAGTGTTGGAGATAGTGATATAGGCAGTAGCCGATGGACAACTGTTACAAAGAGCCACGTAGCTCAACCATTGCAACTTAAACACGAACTGATTCCCATTTAATTGTATTATTAGTTAACATTTAAAGTTCCGTGTAGCTTATAACGTAACACACGCAAGCGAGGATGTAAAGGTGCGGGGGGTGGGGGGGGGTCACAGGACATGTGGACCACCCGGTACGAGTCGCGGCGGGGCGCGGGGCTCGTGTCTTGGCACGGGATCTTGACGCCCGGCTGAGCCGCTCGCTGGCTCGGCGACAGAGCCAGGAGGACGAGGT
>JAZEWT010000028.1:3231441-3257693 GCA_036362905.1 Mordacia mordax
AGGAGTTGAACGGGGCGACGAGGAGCTGAACGGGGCGACGAGGGGCTGAACGAAGCGATGAGGAGCTGAACGGGGTGACGAGGAGTTGAACGGGGCGACGAGGGGCTGAACGGAGCGACGAGGGGCTGAACGGGGCGACGAGGGGCTGAACGGGGCGACGAGGAACTGAACGGAGCGACGAGGGGCTGAACGGGGCAACGAGGGGCTGAACAAGAGGACGGGGGCCTGAAAGGGGCAACGAGGGGCTGAACGAAGCGATGAGGAGCTGAACGGAGCGACGAGGAGCTGAACGGGGCGACGATATCAGCGGTTTCAGGGGAAGCTGCTCAGGTCTCCGCGGGTTTAGTGACGGAGAGCGCGGCGCGCGGTCCACCCTGGACACGCGGTCACTGGACACGCGCGCGGACCACCCTGGACACGCGCGCGGTCACTCTGGACACGCGCGCGGTCACTCTGGACACGCGCGCGGTCACTCTGGGCACGCGCGGTCACTGGACACGCACGCGGCCACTCGGGACACGCGCGCGGTCACTCTGGACACGCGCGGTCCACCTTGGACACGCGCGCGGTCACCCTGGACACACGCGCGCGGTCACTCTGGACACGCGCGCGGTCACTCTGTACACGCGCGGTCCACCTTGGACACGCGCGCGGTCACCCTGGACACACGCGCGCGGTCACTCTGGACACACGCGCGCTCACTCTGGACACGCGCGCGCGGTCACTCTGGTCACACGCACGGTCACTCTGGACACGCGCGCGGGGTCCACTCTGGACACACGCGCGGTCACTCTGGACACGCGCGCGCGGTCACTCTGGTCACACGCACGGTCACTCTGGGCATGCGCGCGGTCACTCTGTACACGCGCGGTCCACCTTGGACACGCGCGCGGTCACCCTGGACACACGCGCGCGGTCACTCTGGACACACGCACGGTCACTCTGGACACACGCGCGCTCACTCTGGACACGCGCGCGCGGTCACTCTGGTCACACGCACGGTCACTTTGGACACGCGCGCGGGGTCCACTCTGGACACGCGCGCGGGGTCCACTCTGGACACACGCGCGGTCACTCTGGACACGCGCACGCGGTCACTCTGGTCACACGCACGGTCACTCTGGGCATACGCGCGGTCACTCTGGACAGACGCGCGGTCACTCTGTACACGCGCGCGTCCACTCTGGACACGCGCGCGGTCACTCTGGACACGCGCGCGGTCACTCTGGACACGCGCACGGTCACTCTGGACACACGCGGTCCACTCTGGACACACGCGCGGTCCACTCTGGACACGCGTGCGGTCACTGGACACGCGCGCGGTCACTGTGGACACGCGCGGTCCACTCTGGACACGCGCGCGGTCACTTTGGACATGCGCGCGGTCACTCTGGACACGCGCGCGGTCCACTGTGGACACGCGCGGTCATTGTGGACACGCGCGCGGTCACTCTGGACACACGCGCGGTCCACTCTGGACACGCGCACGGTCACTCTGGACACGCACGGTCACTGGACACGCGCGGTCACTCTGGACACGCGCGCGGTCACTCTGGACACACGCGCGGTCCACTCTGGACACGCGCACGGTCCACTCTGGACACGCGCACGGTCACTGGACACGCGCGGTCACTCTGGACACGCGCGCGGCCCACTCTGGACACGCGCGCGGCCCACTCTGGACACGCGCGCGGTCCCCTCTGGACACGCGCGCGGTCACTCTGGACATGCGCACGGTCACTCTGGACACGTTAGCGGTCATTGTGGACACGCGCGGTCACTCTGGACACACGCGCGGTCACTCTGGACACACACGCGGTCACTCTGGACACACGCGCGGTCACTCTGGACACGCGCGCGGTCACTCTGGACACGCGCGCGGTCACTCTGGACACGCGCGCGGTCATTGTGGACACGCGCGGTCACTCTGGACAAGCGCGCGGTCCCCTCTGGACACGCGCGCGGCCCACTCTGGACACGCGCGCGGTCACTCTGGACACGCGCGCGGTCACTCTGGACACGCGCGCGGTCACTCTGGACACACGCGCGGTCACTCTGGACACGCACGCGCATCCGCACGACCGCGCTTAATAAACGGTTCGCGACCTCATTCCGAGCGCTGTGTACATTCACGATCGTGTTCACCGCTCGGCGCGCATTGACGAGGAGACGTGGGATTCGGAGGGGCGAGCAGACCGCAGAGACGGGGGGTGCAGGGAAGGTGTCCACGCGGTCAGCCCAAGCCAACCCGCCGCTCGACACTGCTTTGCCCTGTGTTACGATATCTCTTGTCGGCTTCCAGGATCGATGCGGATGACGTCATCGTGCAGCCTCGCCGGGGGAGGAGACGCTCGACTTGAAGGATGTTGGCAACTTGTGACCCTCGGGTGAAGAGCGCTGTACAGATGTAATGATTGATGATCGCTTCTAAAAGCTGCTCTCTCGGGGCTGTGAAAACCTACATCGTTATAATCATTAACAAACTATAGACTGTGTAGCCTATAGACTGTGTATAGACTATAGACTGTGTTTATAGACTATAGACTGTGTGTATAGACTATAGACTGTGTGTATACAGTATAGACTGTATTGTCTATAAACTGTGTATAGACTATAGACTATGTTTAGACTATAAATTGTATAGTCTATAGACTGTGTGTATAGATTAGACTGTGTGAATAAACTATAAACTGTATAGACTATAGACTGTAAAATCTTTAGACTATAGAGTAAAGACTGTGTATAGACTGTGGACTGTGTATACACTATAGACTGTATACACTATAGACTATAGATGGTATACACTATAGACTGTATAGATTCTGTATAGACTAGACTGTGTGTATAGACAATAGACTATAGACTGTGTCTAGAATATAGGCTGTATAGACTATAGACTGTGTGTATAGACTCTAGACTGTGTATCGACTATGTGCATAGACTATAGACTGTGTGTATAGACTATAGACTGTATAGACTATAGACTGTGTGTAGAGACAATAGACTGTGTATAGACTGTAGACTGTGTATAGACTGTAGACTATGTATAGACTATAGACTGTGTGTACAGACTGTAGACTGTGTATAGACTATAGACTGTGTGTATAGACTATAGAATATTGACTGTGTGTATAGACTATAGACTGTGGAGAGAGAGGGAGCGATCGACGCGGCGGTGCAGAGAGAGCAGCTTTTCGAAGCAATCATCACGCATTGAGCCGTGAAAACCGACATCATTACAGATCTGTCATCTCATTGTCTCATTTCATTGTCGCATCTCATTGTCTCATCTCATTGTCTCATCTCATCTCATTGTCTCATCTCATTGTCTCATCTCATTGTCTCATCTTATCTCATTGTGTCATCTCATTGTCTCATCTCATCTCATTATCAGAAACCGCTTTGTCCTGTACAGGGTCACGGTGAGTCGGAGCCTATCCCGCAGACACAGGGCGCAAGGCAGGGATATACCCACGATGGGACGCCAGTCCATTACCGGGCACTGCGCGCAATTTAGTCTGCGAGCCAATTAACCTAGGGCAGCCGCGTGTCGTTGGGCGGTGGGAGGAAACCGGAGTACCCGGTGAAAACCCACGCGGGCACGGGCATGGGGAAGAGAGAGGAACTCGCAAACTCGACACAGAAAGGCACCCGAGCCGGGAACCGAACCCGGGCCCTTCTTGCTGTGAGGTGACAGCGCTACTCAAACAAAGCCTATAAAGACGGCGGGCCATATTTAATTAACACATCCCTATTTAACGCACAAACGTGTGCGCTGGTGTCGTTGTTGACCTGCGCCGCTCTCTCCGCAGCTCTGTGCAGCGCTTTGTGACCCTCGGGTGAAAAGCGCTCGACAAATGCAATAATCATTATTAATTATTTCCGGGCCACCCTGCGGGTCGGAGGCATCTCCACGCTGTGGAGTCTGAGCACAGGATGGAGCCCTGGACTGTAGGGGTCAAGTGCCATTAGCGAGCACCTATGAAGGTCGACACGGAACACGAGGAGATGGGTGACCAGTGCCACGCTCGGCCGCCTTTGTCTCCCTAGTGGCAATGTTTACACACTGCACGAGGTACTTTTTTGAGGCCGAGTCGACCTACGGGAGGCCCAGGACCAGTTCATAAAATCGTCACTGGTGTTGGCCGTGAGCGGGATTCGAACTCGGGTCGCAGCCGGGTTTGTAGCCCAGCGCGCTAACCGCTGCGCCACCGCTCCCCCCTGCATAGCCGATCACTGTCACGAGAGGAGGATTCACATTCACACAGATCTCTCTCTGATTCACTCGCACTAGAGATGGATTCACATTCACACAGAGATCTCTCTGTGTGATTCACTGTCACGAGATGGATTCACATTCACACAGAGATCTCTCTGTGTGATTCACTCTCACTAGAGGTGGATTCAGATTCACACAGATGTGTGTGATTCACTATCACTAGAGGTGGATTCACATTTACACAGATCTCTGTGTGATTCACTGTCACTAGAAGTGGCTTCACATTCACACAGAGATCTCTCTGTGTGATTCACTCTCACTAGAGATGGATTCACATTCACACGGAGAGCTCTCTGTGATTCACTGTCACTAGAGGTGGATTCACATTCACACAGAGATCTCTCTGTGTGATTCACTCTCACTAGAGATGGATTCACATTCACACGGAGAGCTCTCTGTGTGATTCATTGTCACTAGAGGTGGATTCACATTCACACAGAGATCTCTCTGTGTGATTCACTCTCACTAGAGATGGATTCACATTCACACAGAGCTCTCTGTGTGTGATTCACTCTCACTAGAGATGGATTCACATTCACACAGAGATCTGTGTGTGATTCACTGTCACTAGAGGTGGATTCACATTTACACAGATCTCTGTGTGATTCACTATCACTAGAGGTGGATTCACAATCACACAGAGATCTCTCTGTGTGATTCACTCTCACTAGAGATGGATTCACATTCACACGGAGAGCTCTCTGTGTGATTCACTGTCACTAGAGATGGATTCACATTCACACGGAGAGCTCTGTGTGATTCACTCTCACTAGAGATGGATTCACATTCACACGGAGAGCTCTCTGTGTGTGATTCACTCTCACTAGAGGTGGATTCACATTCACACAGAGAGCTCTCTGTGTGTGATTCACTCTCACTAGAGATGGATTCACATTCACACGGAGAGCTCTGTGATTCACTCTCACTAGAGATGGATTCACATTCACACGGAGAGCTCTCTGTGTGATTCACTCTCACTAGAGATGGATTCACATTCACACAGAGAGCTCTCTGTGTGTGATTAACTCTCACTAGAGATGGATTCACATTCACACAGAAATCTCTCTGTGATTCACTGTCACTAGAGGTTGGATTCACATTCACACGGAGAGCTCTCTCTGATTCACTCTCACTAGAGATGGATTCACATTCACACAGAAAGCTCTCTGTGTGTGATTCACTCTCACTAGAGATGGATTCACATTCACACAGAGATCTGTGTGTGATTCACTGTCACTAGAGGTGGATTCACATTTACACATATCTCTGTGTGATTCACTCTCACTATAGCTGGATTCACATTCACACAGAGATCTCTCTGTGTGATTCACTATCACTAGAGGTGGATTCACAATCACACAGATATCTCTCTGTGTGATTCACTCTCACTAGAGGTGGATTTACAATCACACAGAGATCTCTCTGTGTGATTCTCTCTCACTAGAGGTGGATTCACAATCACACAGATATCTCTCTGTGTGATTCACTCTCGAGCTGGATTCACATTCACACAGATCTCTCTGTGTGTGATTCTCTCTCACTAGAGGTGGATTCACAATCACACAGAGATCTCTCTGTGTGTTCACTCTCACTAGAGGTGGATTCACATTCACACAGAGATCTCTGTGTGATTCTCTCTTACTAGAGGTGGATTCACATTCACACAGAGATCTCTGTGTGATTCTCTCTCACTAGAGGTGGATTCACAATCACACAGAGATCTCTCTGTGTGTTCACTCTCACTAGAGGTGGATTCACATTCACACAGAGATCACTCCTCCCACCACCTCCATTGCCTCCAGCGCTGATCCCCTCGATCCTTCGCTATTTCGCTCTGTGGAGGCTCTGCGCGAGATCGCGCTCTCTGTGAGTTATGTGAGCGTTACAGTGCGTCCGGAGTAATCCCGTTACTCGTTACAACGTTATTTTTTATTTTTAAATAAAACTTAACGCCCGTCGAGCGAGGCATCGCATCACGGGGGCCTAACACCGCGTCCGGGCCCGCCTTGCCTGATTGCGCTGCCGGAGATCGCGCGCCTCGCCGGGCAGGAGAATCTTGGTGAGACAGGGGCTCGCTCCCCACTGCGCAGTCGTGTCCACTCACTAACGGTCTTGATCTTTCCACTGCTGGCTGAAGACCGATACGATTATGTGACAGAACAGATGTGTGTTTATAAGAAAAAACAAACAAACTGGCCGATAATATCGTATGTACTGATGTAGGTTTTTACGGCTCCAATCTAACACTGGCTCCTCTCTCTAACACTGTCTCCGATCTCCTAACATTGGCTCCTATCTCTAACACTGGCTCCTATCTCTAACACTGTCTCCTATCTCTAATACTGTCTCCTATCTCTAACACTGGCTCCTATCTCTAACACTGTCTCCTATCTCTAACACTGGCTCCTATCTTTAACACTGGCTCCTCTCTCTAACACCGTCTCCTATCTCTAACACTGGCTCCTATCTCGAACACTGGCTCCTATCTTTAACACTGGCTCCTCTCTCTAACAGCGTCTCCTATCTCGGACACTGGCTCCTATCTCTAACACTGGCTCTTAGCTTTATCACTCGCTCCTGTCTCTAACACTGTCTCCTATCTCTTACACTGGTGCCTATCTCCAACACTGGCGCCTATCTCTTACACTGTCTCCTATCTCTAACAATGGCTCCTATCTCTATCACTGCCTCCTATCTCTAACACTGGTTCCTATCTCTAACACTGACTCCTATCTCTAACACTGTGAGTCCTATCTCTAACACTTAGACGCCCATCTCTAACACTGGCTCATATCTCTAACACTGGCTCATTTCTCTAACACTGGCAAGTTCTACAAACGAGATTCCTGAAACCGCAAGCTTTTAAAATGACCGGAGCATCAATGCAGAAAATAAAAAAAGCAGATAACCTTACTGAAACAATATCTGAAAATTTTCAACTATAGTTTTCGCCGGGCACTCCGGTTTCCTCCCACAGACCGCTTGGTCCTGTACAGGGTCGCGGTGAGTCGGAGCCTATCCCGGCAGACACAGGGCGCAAGTCAAGGAATATACCCACGATGGGACGCCAGTCAATCACAGGGCACTGCGGGCAATTTCATCTCATCTCATCTCATTGTCTGAAACCGCTTAGTCCTATACAGGGTCAAGGTGAGCCTGAGCCTATCCCGGCAGACACAGGGCGCAAGGCAAGGATATACCGACGATGGGACGCCAGTCCATCGCCGGGCACTGCGGGGCAATTTAGCCTGCGAGCCAATTAACCTATGCAGCAGCATGCTTTTGGACTGTGGAAGGAAACCGGAGTGCCCGGCGAAAACCCACGCGGACACGGGGAGAGCATGAAAACTCCACACAGAAAGGCACCCGAGCCGAGAGATTCGAACCCGGGACCTTCTTGCTGTGAGGCGACAGCGCTAACCACTGGGCCACCGTGCCGCCCCATGCGTCGAATTTAAACGCTTATTTTGCTCCACAGATGGCTTCCCGCATCGACCGGACGTTCCTCAAGAACGAGTTTGAAGACAACCCAGGTGTCCGGCTGTGGTCCGACTCTGCTCCGCACGGTGCGGTCGTTGGTTCCGGTGAGGTCTCTGGGGCTCACTCCGTCTCACAGCGGGGAGAACCACTGCCCGGGCAGTCTGGCGAGAACCTGGCTCTGGTTCCCATTTAAGGTTCTGTGGAACCAGGGTCGCAGTCACCGCGGCTCTGTGCGGCGCTCTGTGACCCTTGGGTGATGAGCGAGCTCTCGGCATGCAATTATTATTATTATTATCACAATACTTCACAGGGACAGGCGGGTCTCTGCCATTATCGTCCATCATTTAGCGACACCCGCGTAATCGTGTACAGGGTCACGGGGGGGGGTCGGAGCCTATCCCGACAGACGCAGGGCACTACGCAGGGCTATTGCACTGGGGGCAATTTACCCAGCGGGCCGATTAACCTAGGGCAACAGCGTGTCTTTGGACGGTAGGAAGAAACCGGAGTACCTGGCGAAAAAGCTACGCGGACACGGGGAGAGAGAGAGGGAGAGGAACTCGCAAACTCCGCACAGAAAGGCGCCCGAGACGGGAATCGAACCCGGGTCCTTCTAGCTGTGAGGCTGCAGCGGCGCCACTGTCTGGGTCTCGTGTGCGTACATGCCTATAACCGTCGGGTGAAAATAATAATAACAGTTATATTTATGGCGCGCTTTTTTTCACCCGAGGGTCGCAAAGTGCTGCGCAGAGCTGCGGAGAGAACGGCCACGTCAGTAACAATAGGTAGATCATTATTATTACGCTAGAAAAATAACCCAGTGAGCTTGAAAGCTCTTTACAGGGACTCCTGCGACACAACAAACACGCGAGTTGCTGACACTAATTTACAATAGTTTTAAAATACAGCATTCAACGATTTACAAATTTAAATCAACAAACAGAAAAAAAACACTTACACCTGTCATTGCACGCGTTTTTCAAATGGAATCGTAAAAAAAAAACGCATAGCATTGCGCAAATGTTTCACGTAAACAGGTAAGAGTAAAGTTGAGCGTTGCTGCAGTGAGAAAATAATAATAAACAACGGCACCAGAACGGAAAATCGGCAGCAAACAACATTTATTTTGGGTTTATTTTTAAATATACACAGCGTTGCAGAACAACACGCTCTGTAGAAGTGCAAATATTATTATTAGACGTCCTAGATGTGTGATGCATTGTAAAAAATACGGTGCGTTTTCTAAACGACAGCTGAGGATGTGGCGACGATTAAGACGGAGGAGTGTTTGGAGACCACAGAGGAGGGTGGAGGATTCCACGGACATCAAGCCACTCTGAACCAGAATGCGGTCAAGGGAACGTTGTTGGAGAATATTGTCCAAGGTGAGTCTCCACCAGCGGGTAGCGCTTTGATCCACAAGCACCGGAGTGGGGGTCCGCTGTGCGCGGCACGCGCTGCAGGGGCGGCGCACGCTGCAGGGGCGGCGCGTGCCACGAGTGGTGCGGTGCGTTCCACGAGCGGCGCGGGTTCCACGAGCGGCGCGGGTTCCACGAGCAGCGCATGCTATAAGGGCAGCGCGTTCCACAAGCTGCGCGCGTTCCAAGAGCTGCGCACGTTCCAAGAGTGGTGCGTTCCACGAGCGGTGCGGTGCGCTCCACGAGCGGTGCGGTGTGCTCCACGAGCCGTGCGGTGCGCTCCACGAGCGGCGCACGGGTTCCACGAGCGGCGCTCGCGTTCCACGAGCGGAGCGCGAGACGATTCCGAGCAGAGCGCGAGACAATTCCGAGCGGAGCGCGAGACGATTCCGAGCATTCCGATAGACGATTCCGAGCGGAGCGCGAGACGATTCCTGTGCAGCAGGGTGTTCCCGCTGCACAGACATCCTGTGTACAGGTTTACCACGGGAACAGCTATATGCAGCCAGCTGTGCCTCTGTGATGATGTAAGTCGCCCTGGATAAGGGCGTCTGCTAAATAATTATATTTATGAGAAACCATGCCGTTTTGACGCGTTTGTTAATTACAGCACAGCTTCTGAAGAACGTTAAGATTGAGGCAGCCAATGAGAACCCAGAGGAGACGGCAGATTCCCACGAAGGTCTGGCCACTGCTGACCAGGAACTGAAAAAGGATCTCGGTGAAGGTGAGTCTCCGTTGGTCACGCACAAATCTCAATCTAGTTTTGATGAAATCCGTTTTTAAGGGGTCAGGTCGCGCAAAAAATAAGTGTCGTTTAACCCTCCACCACCCGACACGGCCGATTAGAAAGGCTTTGTCACGTGAACAGATCGTGGCCAATTCCTTCACTATCTCAGCAACACACCGGTGTGTGGGAGAGCGAACCCACGGTGTTTTATAATGAGACGCACGACGTTTCGCTGATAATTGCGGTCAGCATCATCAAGTACCTGCGCCAAACCTGGGCAAGCAGCTCGGAAAACTGGTCCGGTTCCGGGTCCGTTTATATCGGGAGGTTGTGATGTCATCACTCACAGGCAGCAGTGTGGTGCAGCGGTGTCATCGGCGCCTCACACAAAGAACAGTTCTTGCCCGAGCAGGTTCGATCCCCGCCTTGGGCACCTTTCTGTGTGGAGTTTGTGAATTCTCTCCCCCCTGTTCTGCATGGGGTTTCCTACGGAACTCTCCGGTTTCCTCCCACAACTTAAAAAAAATAATACTCATGAAATTAATTGACCGATGACGTCCTAATAATATAGGAAGCAGTGGGTGGCAATGTGGCGCCGGCAAACGAGCCTGACTGCCTCCTCCTCCGCTTCTCTGTGCTCTCCTCGTGCCTCTGAGTCGTTCTCTGTCGAACGTTGACAATGAGATGAGATAAGATTATTATTCAAGGGTGCCGGGACACCATGGGGGGTCATGGGGTGGGGCAACATATTACATTAGGTGTTTACAAGAGAGGTTAATCAGATTCAGTCGGGTGTTTCACGTTGTTTGGACAAAGGGCCAACAGTATCCAATTACCCTCCTCATGAATGTTTTTTTGATGATCGCTGAGCATAGATGCTCTTTCGGGATAGCCGTGTCTTGCGCTCCTCCTCCATCGCAGAATGCTTGACATGGCCTGCCCGAAAGAACAACTTTGATAATCAATCATCACGTGTCGGGCCGTGAAAACCTGCATCACTTCAGTGTGCTTTTGTGTTCATCGCCAATCGTATCTCTGTCACTCATCTCATTATCTCATCTCATTGTCAGAAACCGCTGAGTCCTGTACAGGATTGCAGTGAGCCGGAGCCTATCCCGGCAGACACAGGGCGCAAGGCAGGGATACACCAGCGATGGGACGCCGGTCCATCACCGGGCACTGCGGGCAATTTAGTCTGCGAGTCAATTAATCTATGCGGCAGCAGAATGTTTTTGGACTGTAGGATAAAACCGGAGTGCCCGGCGAAAACCCACGCGGGTACAAGGAGAGAACTCGCAAACTCCACACAGAAAGCAGCAGCCGAGCCGAGATTCGAACCCGGGACCTTCTTGCTTTGAATAGGCGACAGCGCTACCCACTGGGCCACCGCGCCGCCCCTCATTCATAATCAGTACCCGCTCAATCCTGTACTGGGTCGCGAGGGGGGGCAGGGGTGGAGTCTATCCCGGCTGACAAAGGGCACAAGGTGGAGGAATACCCCGGATATTATACCAGTACATCGGAGGGCACATTTTTTGGGGCAATTTACTCAGCAGGCCAATTCACCTAGTCGGGAGCGTGTCTTTGGACGGTGGGGGGAAACCGGAGTGCCCGGCGAAAACCCACGCGGTCGCGGGGAGAGAGCGAGAGAGAGAGAGGAACTCGCAAACTCGACACAGTGAAGCAACCGAGCCGGGAATCGAACCCGGGCCCTTCTTGCCGTGAGGCTACAGCGCCAGCTGCTGCGCCGTCGCGGGAATCCGTCCGCCTCGGGCAGGACTTCCTCTCCGCGATGCGCACATTACCGCTTGTAAATGCACGTCGCCAAGAGGAGAGGAACGCCTGACGCGGCTATCCCGAAATACAAGCTTGTACGAGCAATTCTCACTCCTTTCTCCTCCCCCCCCCCCCCACAAACTTCCTCTGTCGCTCGCCCGCTAACCACCTTGGCCTGCATCTCTTCTTCAAAGCAGTCATGAGTAACCATGCGGTTTCCGTTCATTACAGCTCTGCGTGTGAAGAACATCAAGATTGAGGGACCCAGTGAGAAGGTGGAGGAATTAGAGGATTCACAGGGACATCTGGGCGCTGGTGGACAGAAAATCATCAAGGTGGAGTTGGAGGACACTGGTGCGTTGCAATGGCCATAGAGACATTTTTTTTTTATAATATATGTTTTATAATGATGTAGGTTTTCACGGCTCGATGCATGATGATTGCTTCGAAAAGCTGCTCTCTCGGGACAGCCGCGTCGATGGCTCTCTCTCCTCTCCTCGCGACGTTTCGCCTCACACGTTGGAGGCATCCTCAGGCGAAGTGTTCGTGCGCGGCTTCTATAGAAGCTTTTCGAAGCAATCATCATATGTTTTATAATCTAAGAAATTACAATGAAACAAGGGCAGCACAGTGGCCCAGTGGGTGGCAGCAACAAGGTCCCGGGTTCGAATCTCGGCTCGGGTGCCTTTCTATGTGGAGTTTGCGAGTTCTCTCCCCGTGTCCGCGTGGGTTTTCGCCGGGCACTCCGGTTTCCTCCCACAGTCCAAAAAACATGCTGCTGCATAGTTTAATTCGCTCGCAGACTTAATTGCCCGCAGTGTCCGGTGATGAACTGGCGTCCCATCGTGGATATATCCCTGCTTTGCGCCCTGTGTATGCCAGGATAGGCTCCGCCTCACCGCGACCCTATACAGGACTCAGCAGTTTCTGACAATGAGATGAGATGAGACAATGAGATGAGATGAGACAATGAAACAATGGACGAAGGTCGGGGTCCACCCTTTAAAGTGGACCCCGACCTTCGTCCATTTTTGGAACAAAGCAACGCTATAGAAGAGACTTAACACATACATAGTACCTACATATAAATAGGAGTCACGACACACACACACGCAGCTTCTGCGGATGCCTCTAACGTGTGAGGGCAAAACGTCGCGAGATGGAGAGAGGGAGAGTGATCGATGCGGCTGTCCCAAAAGAGCAGCTCTTCGAAGATTTTCAAACGGGACCCAACCAAGAAAATCGGAATCCGAACCAAGGCCATCATCAAGCAGAATATTCAAAGTGAAGAAAAAACAAAAGAGTTGAACGCGCAAGACGGCATAATTCCCAGGCTACACGGGCTACTGAAGATTCATAAAGACGGGGCCCCGTTCTGACCGATAGTGAGTGCAATGGGTTCATTAAGCAACAAACTCGCCAAATACGTAGCCCAATAACTGCAAAACCCGCAGTGGAGCTCGCACCTTCATATATCAAGAACTCGAGGCACTTCATCGAAATACTGAAACAAATAGCACTCAGTGGAACGGATCCGCTCGTTAGTTTTGATGTGGTCTCCTTATTTACAAAAATACCCATAGAAAAAACTATCAAGATGATTGAAAAACAGTTTGACCGGAGGTTAGAGCTGGCTAAGGTCATGCCTCACAACAACCTATTTCAAGTTCGACGGGGAGTTTTACCAACACAGGGTGCAGCAATGGGATCACCAGTCTCATCCGCAGCAGCCAACCTGTATCTAAGAGGTTTTGAAGAGGAAGCGATAAACTCATCGACATTGAAACCTACCCACTGGGATCAATACATTGGTGACACATTCGTCATATGACCCCACGGAAAACAGAAGTTGGAGGAATCCCTTGGTCACTTAAACCCCATGGGTGGCACGGTGGCCAAGTGGGTAGCGCTTTCGCCTCACAGCAAGAAGGCCCCGGGTTTGAATCTCGGCTCAGGTGCCTTTCTGTGTGGAGTTTGCATGTTCTCTCTCCGTGTCTGCGTGGGTTTTCACCGGGCACTCTGGCTTTCTCCCAGAGTCAGAAAAAACCATGCTGCTGCATAGGCTAATTGGCTCACAGACTAAATTGCCCGCAGTGCCCAGTGATGGACTGGCGTCCCATCGTGGGTATATCCCTGCCTTGTGCCCTGTGTATGCCGAGATAGGCTCCGGCTCACCACTAACCTGTACAGGGTTAAGCGGTTTCTAACAATGAGATGAGATTTAAACTCCATATACCCGACCATCAAGTTCACCATGGAAACAGAAGAAAACGGCCAAATCCCATTCCTGCACGTACTGGTGAAGAGCAACGGCAGAGGGGACACTCAGCCACACGGTATACAGGACGACAACATGTACGGGCAGGTATTTTCACGCGGAGTCTCACCATCACCCAAAACAGAATCGGGGGATACTGCACACCTTAGCCCACCGGTCACAAACAATATCAGACAACATCGAAGAGATGAGCTGTAACACCTACATCAAGCACTACTAAGCAATCGATAAAAACAGAAATCCAACGTGCCACAAGGAGAGAATCTAGATAGAAAGAGCAAGAAAATTAGGAGGAAGGTACCAAAACCCATGCTTTCCTGCCATATGTGAAAGGCACCACAGACAAAATCAGCAGATATCTAAAAAAATATAAAATAAAAGCAGTCTTCACAACCCACCAGAAGATACAAGACGTACTCAAATCACCTAAAGGACCAACCGCCGTTACAGACAGAAGGCGTATATTACATTCCTTGCAGCAACTGTGAGGAAGTATACATCGGACAAACAGGAAGAACAATAGCCACAAGAAGAAGAGAACACGAGGCAGCAGTACGTTTGCTGCGTATGGAAAAATCAGCAACGGCAGCACACGGTGCAGACAAACAACACAAAATCGATTTTAACGAGATGCGAGTACCTGCAGCCATCCGCCATAAAGGTCCAAGATTAATTCGTGAAGCAATCGAGATTCACAAGAGAAAAGACTATAAACTGCATACAAAAAATGAGAATAAAGCTCAGTCAAACCTGGAGGCCAGTCATTGACTTTAGCAGTGCATAGATATAGAGCTCTGAAATGCGGATATCAGAGGAGAATCACCAAGTGTTTGGGAACTTCTTTCATGAGATGCAAACTAGGAGATTAGTCACAGGTGGAAGAGGATGAGGTTAATGTGATTCCGGGATATGAGCAGGACAATGGAACGAACCCTTTCAAGTGAACCCCGACAGTCGTCCATTGATCCTGGAATGCAGCAACTCTGTGGAGGTGACTCAACACATACATAGTACCTACATGTAAATAAGAGTCACACACGACACACACACACTGCGCCCGAGGATGCCTCTTAACGTGTGAGGTGAAACGTCGCAAGGTGCAGAGAGGAAGCATTTGACGCGGCTGTCTCAAGAGAGGCAGCTTCTCGAAGCACTCATCATCATTTTTGTTTTTGTTTGTGGGAATTAAAACGGAGAACCCGGAGGATACCCACACAGAACAGGGGGAGAGAACTCACACACTCCACCCATAAAGAAATCCGAGCCGACAATAGGACGCCAGACCCTCTGCAGAACATTACTAACGTAACATACTAGACACCAAGAATAGTAAATATATCCATAACCAACCTCTGTTGTCTTCTTGTCCGTACGTGTATTCGACCTTTCTTTGTCTATCGTGAATGACTCTGCGTTTTCTAAATTACAGATCATCACTTCAATCGGTCGACATTTGAAGGGGTGAGCGAGCGACCAGCACCGGCGGAGAGATACCCTGCTTGCCTGGTCACGGCCGACCAGAACTTCGTTGAGGTGGAGTTGTCGCACGAGGACATTGGAGAAGGTGAGTCCACTTTGGCCGCGGAAGAGGTGCAGCTTGTTCTTGTTTTAACACCGATAGCATCTCCGTCGATTCTTGGCTCAGGTACATTTCTGTGTGGGATCCAGCGCTCCTGCTAGGGTCTCCCTTGGTGAGCAGGTCTGGAGTCCAGGGCTCCTGGTAGGGTCTCCCTTGGTGAGCAGGTCTGGAGTCCAGCGCTCCTGCTGGGGTCTCTTGCTGAACAGGTCTGGAGTCCAGCGCTCCTGCTAGGGTCTCCCTTTGTGAACAGGTCTGGAGTCTCGCTCTCCTGCGAGGGTCTCCCTTAGTAAATAGATCTGGAGTCTAGCGCTCCTGCTAGGGTCTCCCTTGGTGAACAGGTCTGGAGTCTCGCTCTCCTGCGAGGGTCTCCCTTAGTGAATAGATCTGGAGTCTAGCGCTCCTGCTAGGGTCTCCCTTGGTGAACAGGTCTAGAGTCTAGCGCTCTTGCTAGAATTTCCCTTGGTGAACAGATCTGGTGAGAACCCACATACCCTGCCACACAGAAAGACGTCCGAGGTGGGAATCGAACTGCCTCTGGCAGGACCTCCTACCCGCGAGGTGCGGACATCACCGCCGTGGCACCGCCGATCGCGTTTGCCACACCTTGAGCTCGCTTCGCGCTTGTGTTGCGTTTTGTTTTTTTAAACGTCGACAGACGCGGAAAACTCGACGGAGCTGCTCTGCGCCGAGTGCGGGGAGGGGGAAGAAGGCTTTGGCAAACGGATGCGCACGAGGGCGGATGAATCACGAGGCACCGTACGGGCGGCGCAAGGCTGCGCGCGGTGCGGAAAGGCCCTCGACGGCTCCGCGTTTTGCACAAAGCCGTACGCGTGCGTCGAGTGCGGGAAGCGGTTTTCGAAGCGCTCGAACCTGGAGATCCACTCGAGGAGGCACACGGGCGAAAAGCTGCACGTGTGCCAGCTGTGCGGAAAGAGCTTCACGCAGCACTCGCATCTGGTGATGCACTCTCGGACGCACACGGGCGAGAAGCCGTACGTCTGCGGCCAGTGCGGGAAGGGCTTCTCGCAGCGCTCCACGTTGAACATGCACGCTCGCACGCACACAGGCGACAAGCCGCACCTGTGCGTGGAGTGCGGGAAGCGCTTCACGACGCGTACTGATCTGAAGAAGCACTCGAGGACGCACACCGGCGAGAAGCCGAACGTCTGCGAGGAGTGCGGGAAGCGCTTCGCTCAGCTGTCCATTTTAAAAACCCACTACAGGACCCACACGGGCGAGAAGCCATACGTGTGCAAGGAGTGCGGCAAGGGCTTCGCGCAGCTCTTCAACCTGAAGATGCACTCGCGGACGCACACCGGCGAGAAACCGCACGTGTGCAAGGAGTGCGGCAGCGGTTTCACGAAGCGCTCCCACCTGGAGACACACACGCGCACGCACACGGGCGAGAGGCCGCACGCGTGCGGCGAGTGCGGGAAGCGCTTCACGCAGCGCTACAACCTCGAAATGCACTCGCGCACGCACACGGGCGAGAAGCCGCATGCGTGCGGGGAGTGCGGCAAGGGCTTCGCCACGCACACCGACCTGAACAAGCACCGGCGGATTCACACCGGCGAGAAGCCGCACGTGTGCGGCGAGTGTGGCAAGGGCTTCACGAGGCACACCGACCTGAACAAGCACCGGCGTATTCACACCGGCGAGAAGCCGCACGTGTGCGGCGAGTGCGGCGTGGGCTTCTCGCGGCGCTTCCACCTGGAGAGGCACTCACGCACCCACACCGGCGAGAAGCCGTACGCGTGCGGGGAGTGCGGGAAGCGCTTCACGCAGCGCTACAACCTTGAGATGCACGCGCGCACGCACACGGGCGAGCGGCCACACGCGTGCGGGGAGTGTGGCAAGGAGTTTGCGACGCACACCGACCTGAACAAGCACTCGAGGACGCACGCCCGCACTAAGCCGCACGCGTGCGGCGAATGCGGAAAGCGCTTCACGCAGCGCTACAACCTCGAGACGCACTCGCGCACGCACACGGGCGAGAAGCCACACGCGTGCGGGGAGTGCGACAAGCGCTTCGGCACGCACACCGACTTGAACAAGCACCGGCGGACGCACAGCGGCGAGAGGCCGCACGCGTGCGGGGAGTGCGGCAAGGGCTTCGCCACGCACACCGACCTGAACAAGCACCGGCGAATTCACACCGGCGAGAAGCCGCACGTGTGCGGCGAGTGCGGCGTGGGCTTCTCGCGGCGCTTCCACCTGGAGAGGCACTCGCGCACGCACACGGGCGAGCGGCCGCACGCGTGCGGGGAGTGCGGGAAGCGCTTCGCGCAGCGCTACAACCTGGAGATGCACGCGCGCACGCACACGGGCGAGCGGCCGCACGCGTGCGGAGAGTGCGGCAAGGAGTTTGCGACGCACACCGACCTGAACAAGCACTCGAGGACGCACGCCCGCACTAAGCCGCACGTGTGCACAGAGTGCGGGAAAGGCTTCACGACGCACACGTATTTAAATAAACACGCGAGGACACACTGGTGAGAAGCCGCAGCCGCCGCTATAATAATAATAATTGCATTTATAGAGCGCATTTCACCCGAGGGTCACAAAGTAGCTACCTAGGTCTTGTTCCCGCTCGACGCACGAGAATTCCTCTTCGCGGGATAATTGGCCACACTCAGTGTTATTTGTATGCGTTATCATCACACACGGTGCATAAAAGCATCCGATGTTTAACACTTTGTTACGGTGGACGAGGGAGGGTCGCCTCAATGAGACTTCGGGTCTCGGAGAGGAAAACTTTCTCTGTTGTGTGTTTGCGTCAAATAGCAGTTCAGAGTATCTAGCCTTCTTGGGGACAGTTGGTGCAGTGATCAATAGGGTTCCGTCTACTGACTCCATAGTCCTACTGGGAGACTTCATTGCACACGTGGGGAACGATGGCGATACCTGGAGGGGCGTGATTGGGAGATCTGACCTGTCCGATCTGAACCTAATCGGTCAGTTGTTACTGGATTTCTGTACTAGTCATGGATTGTCCATAACAAACAGCATGTTCGAACACATGGAGGCTCATAAGAGTACTTGGTACCAGAACTCCTTGGGCCGAAGGTCAATGATCGACTTTATAGTTGTTTCAGCAGACCTAAGGCCGTATGTCATGGACACTCGGGTGAAGAGAGGGGCAGAGCTGTCAACTGATCACCACTTGGTAGTGAGTTGGATCCGACGCAAAGGGCGCCTGCCTGATAGACCTGGGAGACCGAAACGAGCAGTGAGGGTGGCCTGGGAACGTTTGGCAGAGTGCCAGGTGCGGAAAGATTTCAACTCGCACCTCCAAAAGAAATTCTCCTGCATCCCGGGAGAGGTCATGGACATTAAGTCCGAGTGGCTCCTGCTCAAGACCTCAGTTGCTGAGGCGGCTGCGAAAAGCTGCGGCCTGAAGGCAGTTGGTGCCTGTCATGGTGGCAACCCTAGAACCCGTTGGTGGACACCATCGGTGAAGGAAGTCGTCAAGTCGAAGAAGGAGGCCTTCCGAGCAATGCTTGCGAATCGCTCTCATTCGACCGAGAGGTATCGACTGGACAAGAGGGCAACAGCTAAAGCAGTTGCTGAGGCAAATGCTCGGGCATGGGAGGAGTTCGGAGAGGCCATGGAACACGACTTTCGGACGGCTTCAAAGATGTTCTGGCAAAACCATCCGGCGCCGTAGGAGGGGTCGACGGGATATCGCCCAAGCTGTTTAGAGTAAGGGAGAGGAAACACTGACCTCTACTGAGGAGATAGTTGGAAGGTGGAAGGAACACTTTGAAGAACTCCTTAACCCGGTGGACCACGCCCTCCTTCCAGGAGGCAGTGCTGGAAACCTGCAGTGGGTTCGGGTCCATTGCTGTGGCTGAAGTCATTATGGCGGTCAATGACCTCCGGAATGGTAAGACTGCAGGCGTGGTTGAGATTCGTCCAAAGATGTTGAAAGCACTGGACAGTGTTGGGGTGTCGTGGTTAGCGCGCCTTTTCAATGTTGCGTGGAAAGTGGGTTCCGTTCCTCTGGATTGGCTAACTGGAGTGGTGGTTCCTATCTTTAAGAAAGGGGACCAAAGAGTGTGCTCCAACTACAGAGGGATCACACTCCTTAGCATCGCAGGTAGATCCTATGCCAGGGTTCTGGAGAGGAGACTTCAACCATTAGTCGAACCACAGATTCAGGAGGAACAATGCGGTTTCCGTCCAGGCCGTGGAACCATGGACCAGCTTTTTGCACTCTCACAGATAATTGAGGGGTCATGGGAGTTTTCTAACCCAGTCTACATTTGTGTTGTAGATCTTGAGAAAACCTATGATCGTGTGCCCCGAGATTTACTGTGGAAGGTGCTGCGGGAGTATGGGGTGCCGGTATCTCTTTTAAGAGCAATCCGGTCTCTCTATTTCAAGAGCGAGAGCTGTGTCCGTATACTTGGCGTGAAGTCGAATCCGTTCAATGTGGCCGTTGGTCTCCGCCAAGGGTGTGTCTTGTCTCTGCTCCTACTCGTGATGTTCATGGACAGGATCTCAAGGCACAGCCAGGGTATGGCGAGTGTCCAGTTTGGGGGCGTGGAGGTGGCATCGCTGCTGTTTGTAGATGACGTTGTTCTTCTCAACTCATCGGATTGTGACCTCCGACGGGCACTCGAGCGTTTCGAGGCTGAGTGTGAAGTGGCTGGGATGAGAGTCAGCACCTCCAAATCTGTGGCCTTGGTCCTTTCATGGAAGAGAGATCAGTAACGTCTGGAAATTCTGACGGAAAAAGACATCTTTAAAAAAGGAAATGTTTCGTTGGGACATGGTGTCTGTGTTGCGGTCACGCATGTGTCTCACAATACGGTCCTGTCCAAGACTGTACGCATCCGAGCCTCTTTGTTTGGATGTGTCTTCTCCCCCCTGCTCGTCATGAGTTTCCTCCAGGCTCTCCAGTTTCGTCCCACAACTAAGAGCAGTCGTTCATTAATCGGCCGATAACATCGTAACGTATGCAGCGTCTGGCAGGTTGGCGCCTGCTGATCGCTTGGCTGCCTCCCCCCCTCTCTCCCGCCACCTGTCTGCGGTGTCTTACGAACGCTTTAGGACCTATGGGTGAGAGGCGCTGTAATATAATCGCAATAAATTATAATTTTTATTCTTGCATTCTACGGGGATATTTATGGAGAGCCGCTGATGATGCGAAACGCGACTGTGGCGCCGTACGTGATGATTGGTGAGCGAGGTCACGGCTTTGCTGCTCCCGCGGCTTTCGATGGCGCGACCGCACTGCGGCGGCGCGGAAAGCGCGCGCGCGCACCGTTCCTGGTGCGTTCAGCCGATTCGCACGTTTGTGCGGACCGCGAACCAGCGTGAATCTCGCAGCGGCGAGACAATTCATGCGCCACGCTGTAAAGCTGTGTCCGGTAGAGCGATTGCTGTTTAAAGAAAAAAAGAAGGATTCTTTGTAGATCGCGTCAGGCATCAGCGAAGAACAGCGCCTGCAGAGCGACCTAGCGAGAGGAGTCCTCAATACCAGATCTGGACTGGACACTCGCCCAAATCTCACTGGAATCCTTCTCAATACTAGGGCTGGACACTCGCCCAGATCTCACTGGAGTACTCCTCAACACTGGACTGGACACTCGCCCAGATCTCACTGGAGTCCTCCTCAACACTAGAGCTGGACACTCGCCCAGATCTCACTGGAATCCTCCTCAATACTAGAGCTGGACACTCGCCCAGATCTCACTGGAGTCCTCCTCAACACTAGAGCTGGACACTCGCCCAGATCTCACTGGAATCCTCAATACTAGAGCTGGACACTCGTCCAGATCTCACTAGAGTCTTCCTCAACACGAGAGCTGGACACTCGCCCAGATCTCACTGGAATCCTCAATACTAGAGCTGGACACTCGTCCAGATCTCACTGCAGTCTTCCTCAGCACTAGAGCTGGACACTCGCCCAGATCTCACTGGAATCCTCAATACTAGAGCTGGACACTCGTCCAGATCTCACTAGAGTCTTCCTCAACACGAGAGCTGGACACTCGTCCAGATCTCACTGCTCCCGGTCACTACACTGGCTTACAATCCGCTACCGAATCACGGACAAAGTAGCAAGAATCCGTCACCGTGACATCAGCACAGGACACCCGCAGTAGCTGGTATCACCACCCCACACGGTACCCACAGCAGCTGGCATCACCACCCCACACCACCTACACAGGGCACCCACAGTAGCTGGCATCACCACCCCACCTACACACGGCACCCACAGTAGCTGGCATCACCACCCCACCTACACAGGGCACCCACAGTAGCTGGCATCACCACCCCACCTACACACGGCATCCACAGTAGCTGGCATCACCACTCCACACGGTACCCACAGTAGCTGGCATCACCACTCCACACCACCGACAGGGCACCCACAGTATCTGGCATCACCACCCCATACCACTTACACAGGGCACCCACAGTAGCTGGCATCACCACTCCACACCACCGACACACGGCACCCATAGTAGCTGGCATCACCACTCCACACCACCGACAGCGCACCCACAGTAGCTGGCATCACCACCCCACCTACACAGGGCACCCACAGTAGCTGGCATCACCACCCCACCTACACAGGGCACCCACAGTAGCTGGCATCACCACCCCACACCACCGACACAGCGCACCCACAGTAGCTGGCATCACCACCCCACCTACACAGGGCACCCACAGTAGCTGGCATCACCACACCACCTACACGGCACCCACAGTAGCTGGCATCACCACTCCATACCTCGGCGACGCCCAGGTCCGCTTGGGAAAATCGTCGCTGCTGCGCGTGCGGCAGAGTTCAGAACGGCCGGCACGATGGCGAGGTCGTAACCTTCAGAGCTCTGCCCGAGGCCGTTTGATTCCCCACTCGGGCGCCTCTCTGTGTGGAGTTTGCGTGTTCTCTCCGCTTCTTCTGCGTGGGTTTCATCGGGGTCGATCCTCCCACAAGAAAAATAAAATAACTGATTAATTGTTCAATAAAATCGTACAGGACTGAACGGTTCCTGACAGATGAGTGGAGAGAGGCGCGCAAAGCGATTAAAATAACATCTTGTGTTTGTGTTAAAATCGTGTTGTCGTTCGTGACGGTGATACTGTGTTAAGCGTTACGTTCGTGACGGTGATACTGTGTTAAGCGTTACGTTCGTGACGGTGATACTGTGTTAAGCGTTACGTTCGTGACCCGCCGCAGTCAGCTCGCAGTGTGAAGAACTTTGCTGGTGTCAGTGTTTGTAGAAGAAAAGTCGTGATTATAGATCTTTAATATTGTATGTACGCGTCATTTCATCTGTCAGAAACCGCTTAGTCCTGTACAGGGTCGCGGTGAGCCGGAGCCTATCCCGGCAGACACAGGGTGCAAGGCAGGGATATATCCACAATGGGACGCCAGTCCATCACCGGGCACTGCGGGCAATTTCGTCTGCGAGCCAATTAACCTACGCAGCAGCATGTTTTTTTTTTGGACTGTGGGAGAAAACCGGAGTGCCCGGTGAAAACCCACGCGGACACGGGGAGAGAGAAACTCGCAAACTCTCACACAAAAAGCAGCGCCCGAGCCGAGATTCGAACCGGGGACCTTCTTGCTGTGAGGAGGAGGAGGAGGCGACAGCGCTAGCGCTGCTCGCTGGGGCCACCGCGCCGCCCCGTGTCGTGATTCACCCAGCGGAGGGGAGTCCCGACGTTCATTCACTGCGATTATGGAACCCAGAAGGCAGTTTATGCCATTCAGTGTCACTCGCTTTTAATTTTAATATTTAAATTAACTTTATTCATTGGTTCATCACTTAATTTCTATAAAGAAATAAGCTTAACAGCTTGGCCACTGATTAGCTTCACCACGTTCACAAGTTGTCGTATCTCATCTCATCTCATTGTCTGAAACCGCTTAGTCCTATACAGGGTCACGGTGAAGCCGGAGCCTATCCCGGAAGACACAGGGCGCAAGGCAAGGATATACCGACGATGGGACGCCAGTCCATCGCCGAAGTTGTATTGTTTCTCAGTTAATCACAATGCTCTGCATGAGCAGCGCTTTGTGACCCTCGGGTGAAAAGCGCTCTAGAAGTGCAGTTATTTTTATTATTATTGAGAGGAGGCACTTGGGCTTGAGTCCTTATTCATTTCAGTCAGTTTGTATTTAATATTAAACCGAAGCGATGTGCTCTTGTTAACAGTTGTCCAGCGGGGAGGATTGAGCAAGTTACATCTCAGGGCACCAGTGGCACAGCATGTACTTGGATTGTGGGAGGAAACCGGAGTACCCGGAAAAAAACAAACTTCGCCAGACATCGGGAGAACACGGAAACTTCACACAGAGAGATGGCACCCGAGCAGCAGTTTGTGACCCTCGGGTGAAAGGCGCTATAAAAATGCAATTAATATAATTATAAAATCGAACCCAGGACCTTTTTGCTGTGAGGTCGCAGCGCTGATCAACGTACAACTACCCTGCCGCCCCCACTTTAATAAATAATTATGTTTGGATTTCTAAAGCGCACCCGAGGGTCACAAAGCGCTGCACGGAGCTATGGAGAGAACGGCAGCAACATCAGAGTAGTCACCGTTTTACGTCATTGATTTTAAAATCAATTAAGGATGTCAAACAGCAATTAAAATAATTGTTTAAATAAATAAAGGGAGGAAGAAGTGTTCCTAGAAAGGCACAAGTCAACAGCGAGCCATCATCCAAGCACACAGCAGTGAGCAGCATCAACAGTTCCCAGCCAGAGGACTTCAAGGCCTTACGGAACGAGTGAGTCTTGAGACAGGACTTGAAGATGCACAGTGACTCAGCTGAGCGAATTTCCAGTGGAAGGGAGTTCCATTGCAAACTCGCGGCTTACGTTAATGGTCGTGGATTAAATTGCCCTGCGATTGTGGAACCGCGGGCGGCACGGTGGTGGCCCAGTGGGTAGGTAGCCCTGTCGCCTCCTCACAGCAAGAAGGTCCCGGGTTCGAATCTCGGCTCGGGTGCTATTTCTGTGTGGGAGTTTGCGAGCTTCTCTCTCCCCGTGTCCGCGTGGGTTTTCGCCGGGCACTCCGGTTTCCTCCCAACAGTCCAAAAAAATATATGCTGCATAGGTTTGTTGGCTCGCAGACTAAATTGCCCGCAGTGCCCGGTGATGGACTGGCGTCCCATCGTGGGTATGTCCCTGCCTTGCGCCCTGTGTCTGCCGGCATAGGCTCCGGCTCACCGCGACCCTGGACAGGACTAAGAGATTTTTGACAATGAGATGAGATGCATTTCTTATAAAAGCGTGCTGTTGGTTTCAAATGTCTACATCTGTTGTAATGCATAGTTTGTGTATTAATGTGTAACCGTGTTTTGAATTGCGCTTTGAAAATAAAGACATTGGTCAAACTACCCACTGCTGTAAGACTCATCTCATTGTCAGAAACCGCTTAGTCCTGTCCAGGGTCGTGGTGAGCCGGAGCCGATCCCGGCAGACACAGGGTGCAAGGCAGCAATATACCCACGATGGGACACCAGTCCATCACCGGGCATTGCGGGCAGTTTAGTCTGCGAGCCAATTAACCTATGCAGCAGCGTGTTTGTTGGACTATGGGAGGAAACCGGAGCGCCCGGCGAAAACCCACGCGGACACGGGGAGAAGCTCGCAAACTCCCCACACAGTAAGCAGCATCCGAGCCGAGATTCGAACCCGGGACCTTCTTGCTGTGAGGAGGCGACAGCGCTACCCACTGGGCCACCGTGCCGCCCTGAGTTTGTGAGTTAATAATAATAATAACGGCATTTATAGAGCGCTCTTCACCCGAGGGTCACAAAGCGCTGCACAGCTGCGGAGAGAACGGCACGTCAACAGCAATGCCATTATAACGGAAAATCAGCAACAATAACATTTTTTGGAGGTTTTTTTTTTTACTAATCCGAGCTGTGGAGAGAACGCCACGTCAACAACAACATCAGAAGAGTTCAACTGAAAGTCAAATCGTAGCAATAAATTTTTAGGACATAAAAGAAGCGACAAAAAAACCAATTCTTCAACAAACAAGGAAGGAAGAAATGTTCCCGAGCAGGCGCAGGTCGGAATAGAGCCATCATCCCGGCACGACAACACTGAGCCAGTGTTAGAGATAGGAGACAGCGTTAGAGGCAGGAGCCAGAGACAGGACCCAGCAGTGTTGGAGATAGGAGACAGTGTTAGAGATGGGAGTAAGTGTTCGAGACAGGAGACAGTGTTCGAGACTGGAGTCAGTGTTCGAGACAGGAGTCAGTGTTCGAGACAGGAGACAGTGTTCGAGACAGGAGACAGCGTTAGAGACAGGGTCCACGATCCGCACCGAGGAGGAGGAGGAGGAGACGCAATGTTGAATTTCACCGCCGCCACATCGGCTCAAGACACGAGCGGAAGGGCGACCGGGGATGAGCGGCGACCAGATGCGGGACTGGCGTCGAAGCACGACCCTCGGAACCGTGTGAGTCACGGAGCCGTGGGTGGGCGGCGAGCGCCACCCAGTGGTCCGCCGTGACCAGACCCGAGCGCGGCCACGTGGGCCGAGCGGTGACGAATGGTGAGAAACGTCCTGGTCCAACGGAGGATTTATCATTGGAGTCTATGGGAGGATTTAACATTGGCGAGGATGGTGGCCGCGGCCCGGGGCCCCGTCTCTGCGGCTCCGTGACGGGCGCTCGGCGGGCCACGCGGTCGCACAGGCGGGCCACGCGGTCGCATAGGCGGGCCACGCGG
>JAZEWT010000028.1:3258103-3268378 GCA_036362905.1 Mordacia mordax
GGTGGGCCCTACTGGCCTAAACTGCGCCGCCTGACGTGCGGCGCCCAACAATACACGGACCTTCAGAAGGTGGCTTCATATTCATTGTTTCGTTTCTAATAATTGCATCTATATTGTGCGCGCAGACGCATAATTCGTTACTCGAGTTGTTCATCTCATCTCGTTGTCAGAAACCGCTTAGTCCTGTACAGGGTCGCGGTGAGCCGGAGCCTATACCGGCAGACACAGGGCGCAAGGCAAGGATATACCCACGATGGGGCGCCAGCCCATCGCCGGGCACTGAGGGCAATTTAGTCTGCAAGCTAATTAACCTATGCAGCCGCATGTTTTTTGGACTGTGGGAAACCGGAGTGCCCGGCGAAAACCCACGCGGACACGGGGAGAGCATGCAAACTCCACACAGAAAGGCACAAGAGCCGAGATTCGAATCCGGGACCTTCTTGCTGTGAGGCGACAGCGCTACCCACTGGGCCACCGTGTCGTCCTACTCAAGTTGTAATTTAAGATAATTGCATTAAGGATTGCATTATGCGTGTCTTGTCAGTCAGTTTGCAATCAACCCGGAATGAACCGTTGAGCGATGTAGCTCTTTTTAGAGTTATCCAGCAGGGAGGGGTGAGCAAGTTTGAACATCTCAGGGCAGTCAGCAGGACGATGATCCCAGGGAGCGTGTCGTTTGTGTTGGAGGGGGGGGTGTGTCGCGGCTGTCACACCGATGTCGTCTCATCAGACGGAAGTGACGCCCCTCTAGACTCACGGTGACGCGCCGTGCCCCACGCGCAGCGCGCGGACTCACCGAGAAGAGCATGTTCTTCTTATCCTGGTTCACGGCACGCGGGTCCGGCACGGGCTCCGTGTGCTTGATCACAGACACCGACTCGCCTGCACCCCGCGCGCACACCGTCGCCGCGGCCAGAGCGCGCCGGGAGAAGCCCTCGTGAGCAGCGCCTTACGGCAATACCGTGGTGAGCTGCGGGGTGAGTTGGTGGTGAGCGGACCGCCTACCGGTGAGGATGGACTGGTCGACTCGCAGGGTGGTGGACTTGATCGAGGAGATGCGGATGTCGGCTGGGACTTTATCTCCAACTGTGCAGTGGAAGGGACGAGAGAAGCCACAGCAGAGAGAGAAAGGAGAGAGGGTTAGCAGCACGGTGGCGCAGAGGCGAGAAGCACCCAGGTTCGAGTCCCGGCTCGGGTGCCGCCTTTCAGTGTGATTGTGTATTCTCTCCCCTCGTCCGCCTGGGTTTTCGCCAGGTACTCCGGCTATGTGTCTCTGTGTGGCTGCGTGCAGTGATGTGTGGGTGAGCGCCGCACGTGGCTGTGCGTGCATGGGTGTCAGTGGCTGTATGAGTGAGGCTGTGTGGATGAGAAAGTGAGTGGGTGGCTGTGTAGGTGAGTGGCTGTGTGGGTGAGTAGCTCTGTGGGTGAGGAATGGCTGTGTGGGTGAGAAGTGATTGTGTGGGTGAGTTGTGGCTGTGTGGGTGAGGAGTGGCTGTGTGGGTGAGGAGTGGCTGTGTGGGTGAGGAGTGGCTGTGTGGGTGAGTTGTGGCTGTGTGGGTGAGGAGTGGCTGTGTGGGTGAGTTGTGGCTGTGTGTGCCCGTACCCGCCACCTCCACCAGGTCCCCAGGCACGAGTTCGCGCGCCTTGATTCTCTGCACGGCCTGGCGGTCCTGCCGGTACACCTTGGCGATCTCGGGCTCGTACTCCTTCAGCGCCTCGATGGCGCTCTCTGCATTGCGCTCCTAGAGCCGCGCACAGCCGCGTCGCGGCACACCGCGTCAATACCGCGCGCAGCACCGCGCACAGCCGCGTCGCGGCACACCGCGTCAATACCGCGCGCAGCACCGCGCGCAGCGCCGCCGTGCACCGCGCACAGCCACGTGCACAGCACTGCGCACACCGCGCGCAGCGCCACGCACAGCATTGTACAGGTGTTTGTGTGTATGTGCGTAACGCTGTGTGGAAGCTGCCTGGCCTGTCGCTCCACACGAAGCTTCGCGTCTTCTCAGCTGCAATTATATCCTGTCTTCTCTATGCTTACGATACGTGGACTCCCCTGGCGGAACATCTGCGTCGATTTGAAACTTTCTGGCTGGTCTGCCTACGATTCATACTGGGTTTGACCAGATTGTATTGTGTGAGGAGCTCACAAATTTTCGAAAGATCTGGACAGGGCAGCATATGTGGGCTCCTCTGGCTGGCGACACTGCAGTGGCTAGGTCATGTAATCCACAAGCTCAGCCACCAATGCCTAATGCCCAAGCAGCTTCTATTTCGCCAAAAAAAGCGGGCTAAATAGACGCGGCGCGGACTGGAGAAGGGATGACCCCCCGACAAGAAGGCGTGGAGCTGAGTGGACTTGTTCAAAACTGGTTCCAGCGGTGTCATGATGGACAATCTGTAGAGGAGGATCGTGGAGGACACTACGGGGCAGTGGAGGCAGCATCAGGAGGGATGGACAATCTGCGTGGGAGTGTGGCGGTGAGGTGGGGAAAACCTGTGGGTCCCAGGCTACTGTGGGCTCGTCTACCTATAGATGGGAGGCGAGGTATGGTGGTGGTAGCTTACGCCTCAACTGAAGATGAACATCAGTGGAGGAATGAAGGCAAGGCCGATGAGTCAGATGCCTTCTATGAACTCCTGTCCCAGGTGTTGGCGAAAGTGCCCGAGTAGATCATGATGCAGACATCTGGGCTGGAGTGATTGGAAGGCATGTGCCAGATCAGCTCAACAACAACTGTAGGAGGCTGAGAGACTTCTCTGCAACCCATGGGCTCGTAATCACCAACACACTGTTCCGTCATCTGTGCATCCACACAACATGATTGATACATGCTGGGTCCAAGCACGAACATCTACTGGACTACATAGTGGCAGAGCAGCAGATGCAGGCCCATGTCCTGGACGCCAGGACCTACCGAGGAGCTGATCTGACCTCTGACCATCGGCTTATAATCTCTAAGATCCGCCTGCCATTCTTCCACGGCAAGGGTGGGCGTCCACAAAGAACCCCATTGAAACCCATCATGGCCTGATCTTGGCTAGTTTATGAAAGCTGTAAGCGAGAATATCATTATCGTTTGCAGTTGGGGCTGACATCGTTCCCCACCCCTCCTGATGCCGAAGGGAAATGGATGAGGCTTAGGGCTGTGGTTTATACAGCTGGAATGGCTGCATTGGGTACTCGGTCCAGACTTCCTCAGAAATCCTGGCTGATGGAGAAGGTGTTCAAGCTAGATGAGAGAAAACGGCAGACCCACTCCCATCGTTTGCAACATCCCACGCCGAGAATGAGGAGACTTACCGCATCCTTCGCTCGGAGGTTCGGAGAGCTATGCAGCGTTGCAAGGATGAGTAGTGGTCGCGGGCCGCTGAGGAAATGGAGTCTGCCTCGGTAGCCCGTAATCAAAATTACTTTTTAAATCATTAAAAAAATTGACTTGCAACGCTGCACCCATTATCCTTCATAAAGGCGAAAATGGTGATCCGATCTCCGACCCCCAGGAACAAGTCCGCCGATTTGCAAAGCATTTTTGTAAGGTCTTGGAGAGGGGAACCCCAGCTCAGATAACATCATTGTACAACGTGGGGGTGACCTTGCTGGGGCTGCGGTACCTCAGATAATGGGAGTAGTAGCCACACCCTGTGAGTGGCTGGCAGAGGAGCCATCTATCGAGGAATTATGTAAGGCGATCCGTGCCTGAGACCAGAAAAAGTACCGGACAGAGATGGTCTTTAAAGCAAAATGCTCAAGGAAGGTGGTGTTCGTCAGGAGACCTCCCTATATGACATCATTAAAACCGTCCGAAGCACAGGAATGGTCCCGTAAGAATAGAAGGATGCCCTAATGGTCCCCCTCTTTAAGAAGGGGGACCGCACCAATTGTAATAACTACAGGGTATCTCGCTCCTCAGTATGACGGGAAAGGTCCTGGCAAGGATTATTCAACATCACCTTGCCAGGCACGTTGAGGAGAGGCTTGCGGAACCCCAATGTGGTTTTAGACCGGCGCGATCTTGCACAAATGCCATATTTTCTGTTCGGCTGCTACAGCAGAAGTGTAGGGAATTCCAACAGAATCTGCATCTCTCATTTATTAACCTAGTCAAAACCTACGATACCATCAGTCGGCCAGGGCTGTAGGTTGTTCTTCATGTTTTCAGTATCCCTGACACTCTGGTCACCATCATTAAGGACCTTCATGATGGTGGACAAGTCCGGGTAAAGCTACGTGGTCGGGATTCAGAGCCATTCCATGTTCACCTTGGGGTAGGACAACGATGCCCTCTGGCTCCTACATTATTCAACATCTTTTTTGACCACGTAGTTCGAGAGGCTTTCCATGGATATTCCAGTGGAATTTCCATCTGGTACAGGTACAATGGGAGGCTGATCGCTGCTCGGGTGCAGTCAAGGGATCGCTCCCTATTGGCCAACCATGTTATCTATGCCGACGATTTAGTTACTGCTGCTCATTGTGAGGAGTAGTTGGGGGGCTCTGCTGTTGAACCTGGAGCATGTCACTAAGAGGTGGGGTCTTACCATCAATCCCACCAAAACCAAGTACGCTATCTGGATATTTTGTGCCACTGAATACTCCATCCCCTCGACTCTCCTTGAGTGATGGTGCAGTTGTGGAGAGAGTGGAGAAGTTATTATACCTAGGCAGTGTTCTTATGGCCGGTTCCGGTTTAGCAGCAAAGGTTTCGCTCCGAATCAGTCGGATGGCATTGTTTAATCGGCTTCATAACTCTGTGTGCCTGTTGCTCCACGCGAAGCTTCGGGTCTTCTCAGCTGCAGTCATGCCCTCTCTTCTCCATGCTTGCGAAACGTGGACTCCCCTGGCAAAATATCTGCGCCGTTTAGAAACGTTCTGGCTGGCCTGCCTGCGATCCTTCTTAGTTTAATCAGGTTGGGTTGTGTGAGGAGCTCACACATTCTTGAAAGATCTGGACAAAGTCTCATTTGTGAGCTCTTCCGACAGGCGAGGCTGCGGTGGCTGGATCATGTAGTTCACATGCCCAGTCACCGAATGCTCAAGCAGTTACTGTTTGGCCAGATAGAGGGAGCTAGGCGGGCGCGGTATGGGCTAGAGAAGAGCTGGACTGATGTGGCACGGGAGGATCTGGAGCTGAGTGGACTTGCTGAAGACTGGTACCAGCAGTGTCAAGATCGACCTTTGTGGAGGAGGACCGTAAAGGACCCGAGTTTGAATCCCGCTCACGGCTAACACCAGTAATGATTTTCTGAACCAGTCTTGAGCCTCCTGTCGGTTGACTCAGCCTCAAATGAGTACCTAGTGACCTAGTGCAATGTGTAAATATTGCCACTAGAGAGACAAAGGCGACCCGTCGTGGTGCTGGTTGTGTGCCGTGTCGACCTTCATAGGTGCTCGCTAACAACACTTGACCCTACAGTCTGTTAATGTGATATGGGGGATCTTTGTGTGTATGTGTGCATGTCTGTGTCTGTATGTGTGTGTCTGTATGTATATGTTGTGTGTGTGTGTCTGTATATGTCTGTATGTGTCTGTATGTGTGTGTATGTGTCTGTATGTGCGTGTCTGTATGTGTATGTATGTGTGTGTATGTATGTGTCTGTATGTGTGTGTATGTATGTATCTGTATGTGCATGTATGTGTGTGTATATATGTGTATGTATGTGTGTATGTGTCTGTATGCGTGTATGTGTATGTATGTGTGTGTATGTATGTGTCTGTATGTGTGTGTACCTGCCACACGCCCACGATGGCGTTTGCGATGAGGATGAGCAGGATGACGAACGGCTCCACGAAGGCAGTGACCGTTTCCTCGCCCTCCTCAAACCAGGCGAGTACCTGATAGGCACCGCCACATTGTCAACCGGTCACTGGAGCCAGCACCGGGCCAGGTGACCTAACAGGGTCATCAGTTCAGGTCGCTATGACAGGGTCATTCTATCATTGGGTCAGGTTCTCGTTATGGGTCACTGGGTGAAGTCATCGTGACGGGGTCATCGGTCACTTGGTCAGGTCAGTTCCACGGGTTCAATGGGTCACTGGGTTAGGTCGCTGCCACGGGATCAATGATTCACCGGGTCAGATGATGCAACATGGTGACTGGATCAGGACCATGCTTCCTTTTTTATAGTCACTGCATCAAGATCAGAGTAACTATCTGGCATTCTGTCAGTGTCACTATCAGGGTTATTGGGTCAGGGTCAATGTCATTACTTATCGGTAGGCGTGGGTCACACGGTCACGATTACTCTTACTCGGTCAAGGGTAATTGGAACAGGTTCTCAGTCAATGCCAGAGCACCATCATGGCCCAGGTTACCATCATGTGGGTAGTAGCCGATCACTGGCTCAGAGTTTAGGGTCACCAGATCAGGGTCATTGGGTGAAGGTCATTGTCGCGGTCAAATCACTAGGATTAAGTTGAGAAGAAGGTTAAAATTAATGTCAAGGTTATGAGTAGGATCAAGGTTAGAGCTGGGGTCACAGGTTAAGATCAGGGTTAGCGTCGTGGTCAGAATTAGTATTGAGTGAGGTGAGGGATTAGGGTCACTCATAGAGAGAGAAATTGGTGTCATGAAGAGTGTTGGGGATTAAGGTTAAGTTCAGGGTTGGGTCAATATTGAGTTGGTCAACACTGAAGTTTGTTGTAGTGTGACATGCTGTAGTGTAATGTATCCTGTGATGTCAACTCACAAAGGAGATGCAAGCAGCCAGAAGCAGGATCCTTACGAGCAGATCCTCAAACTGTTCCACCACCAGATCCCACAGGGACTTACCTACACAGCGTCACCGATCACCATCAATTCGTCAACCACAACACAACCATCACGGCCATCACCGGCACTCACCAGCGAGTGATATTCCATCTATAACCAGCAGATGGTACGCCGCTTCACCGGTGCATCCACTCGGGGGGTCCTATGTTATCTGCAGCTATAGTCGGTTTATCTGCTAGGGGTGCTGTTCAACATATAATCACTTGGATTTTATTTTAAATGTGTTCGCCAGAGCGGCCAATTCCATTTTAATGATGAGGAGAAGCTATTACAGTTGTCAGCTAAGAGTACGTGCCAACTGTGTTGATATGGGGCGCTATTCCATTTAGGAGAGGTACGTCTCTCAACTTATCTGGCGATGCTATTCCAGCTGTATTCAATTAGGACTGCTGTTCCATCCATACCTATTTTAGGGCGCTAGCCTATCTGTAACCATTAAGGGTACTGTTCCAGCGTTAAACTATTAAGGATGATAGTCTGTATCTGTTCATTGGGGGGCACAATCCATTTGTAACATCTAGGGGTGCTATTCCGTCGCTAACCACTAGGGGTGCTATTCCATATGTATCCATTAGGCGGCGCTATTTCATAGCTAGCAGACCTCGACCACAGGCATTCACTGCCTGGGCATTTGCTTGCTGGGCGTCTCGGTGTGCGGGGAATAGGGGGGGGGGGCGAATGGCCCGGCGATGGACTGGCGTCCCGTCGCCGGGTGTATCCCTGCCTTGCGCCCTGTGTTTCCGGGATAGGCTCGGCTCACCGTGACCCTATATAGGATTAAGCGGTTTCAGATAATGAGATGAGATGAGGTTTCAGATAATGAGAGAATGAGAGAATGCGAGCTGCCACCACTAGGCGGCGCTACACAGGGAGATGCTGCAGGCGATGGTGACTGCGCTCGGGACAGGAGTCGTGATGCTGCACGGGTTACTCACCCTCCTCTGCCGGCAGCTCTGTGGAAACACAGCACATGAGAGGAGAATTAACGAGGATTCCAGAGCAAACGCTCGAGGTCAGGGGTTAACTATTACGATCGGTGAAGGTTGTGTGTTTTTTGTCGGGGTGAACATCGCGTTACTTTTAAGTGTTTGTGTTGTCTTTGTGTCACGGCTCGATGTATGATGACAATTGCTCTCAAAAGATGGCCTTTCGGGATAGCCGTGTCGAGCGTTCCTCCTTTATCCATCGCGACGTTTCGCCTCTGATGCCTCCAAGCACAAGGCATCAGAGAGGAGGAACGCTGAACACAGCTATTACGAAAGTGCATCTTTGTGAGGTTTTTTAAATTTTACAATTACGCGGATTCACGGCTGCGCAGCACGACTCTTTACAACAGTGAACGTGGTCAGCTTATATTTTCTAACCATAACCATCGTCATCATAGTTGAANNNCCACGTGCCCCCCCCGTAATCGGCAAAGTCCTCCTGAAGCCCCTTGGCAAGCAGCTGTCTACAAGAGCTGTTGCTTGCATCTGGGTTTAAAGTTTTCAAGGTCGGAGTGAGGTCGCTTCTGCAGCTGCATACGGCCATGTCGACGCGTCTCGATGGAAGGTCATCTCAGAGGTCGAATCGCTCACTGCGCGGTCGGGTGAGTACAGGGTCGCGGGGGACAGGAACCTATCCCGGAAGACAGAGGACGCAAGGTGGGCTATATCCAGGATGTGACGCCAGTACATTCCAGGGCAGTCTTTGGGGCAATTTACCTAGCAGGCCAATTAACCTAGACAGCAGCGTGTCTTTGGACGGTGAAAGGAAACCGGAGTGCCCGTAGATAACCCACGCGGACACGGGGAGAGAACACGCAAACTCCACACAGAAAGGCACCCGAGTGGGCATCGACTATGGGTACTTCTTGCTGTGAGGTAGCAGCGCTACTCACTGCGCCACCGCGCCACCTAAATGTTGTGCAAATTAGACGCATTACTTGCAACTACCGCTGCTGCGTCAGCAGTAATGAGACGAACATCACAATCCCTATCGCAGTATTCGTTCAATGTCAAAGGCGCGATTCACGCACAAGCCAGGAATCTCTGGCGAGGCGGCGCCTTAATCTGCAGGAGCAGGTGGCTGACAGCGAAGATTGATTGGGGCTGCTGTCAAACTGCTCACTGGAATTAGGCAACGTGGTTTCGCAGAAGTAACATCCGCGCCTCATAGAAAGTCGACCGATGCGGGAATCGAAGCGCCTCGGGTTGGACCTTCTTTGTGTTTTATCTCCCCCTGCTCTGCGTGGGTTTCGTCCGGGTTCTTTGGTTAATTAAAAGCGGTTGTAACATCATAATATTTTGAGGGGTTGCCGCGGCTGAACGCGTGGTTGCCTCCCTCCTCGCCTCTGTAACTCTGGGTGAAGAACGCCAATTGTAACTGTGATACATGTAATAGGCGACGTTTCAGACATGGGTCCATAGCGTGTAAAAATTTGTTTATACGCCTATGATGAGATCAATCTTTGGTATAACGTGGTCGTGGTTGGGTCAGGACATTGGGTCGAGCACAGTCAAGGTCATAGTTCGGAATCCTCGAGATTGCAAGTTGCTGAGCGGGTTCGTAACGGTCGATCCAACAATAATCTTGAACCCTCCGTTTGAATCTGGATTTAAGCCACCTGACATGAAAGCAGTGACCTCAGGTGTTGCGCTTTGAAAGTTAGAGAGATGTAAAATATTACATTTACACCGCTAGTGTAATTAACATAGATGTGTCACGGCACACTGGTGTCCTCAAACTATATTGTTTCAGTGGTGCAAATTAATCCGAGGCGATCGGTCGCAAGCCGTCGCAAGCAGTCGCAACTCCCGCAGAGCAGAGAACCGCATCAGCCCAGGTCAAGGTCTATGAGATGCCGACCCACGATTCTCCTCCTCTTCCACGCGCGCCCCACTGGAGCGAAGATCGTCTCCTCACAGAGCCGCAATGCATCCCAATAAATAAATAAATATACATTGATTCCTTCGGGGCTCTGAGTGGTGTCGACCAATCACCTTCACGGACAATGCGTACATTATCAAGGCGTGCTCTTTGCACGCTTCACCCCAAGCGTGTTGCAAACTTAACGCCTCTAGTTAGTGTGCGAACATTTTCACAAGCTGTATATTTGCTAGGAAGGATAAAACCCTTTTTTTTCAACTGCATAGTGACGAAAAGATGCCCGGAGTTGTACAAAATTGACTCTAAATAATCCACATTATCATCATCGACACCACCAACTCCAGGTTGATACATATGTACGTGTCTTTTTTGGGAGACAACATGACCCTGCTGAATGAACTGAACCCCCCCCCTCCCCCCCACTTACTAAACCATAGTCAAATGCGGATCTTCTAGTCCCTCGTTCACAACTGGAATAAACGTGAAAGTTAAGACGCTCGTGAAACTGACTGAGTCTGAATGGGGTTCCTCGACACAACGGGCGATCAATCAGATTGCGCGGGGATTACGAGCGGCGCAGAGCGGCGCAGAGCTGCGGGTGGAGGTTATAGATTCACGGTGTGTGTGTGTAGGT
>JAZEWT010000028.1:3509202-3519630 GCA_036362905.1 Mordacia mordax
GTGGGGGGGTGGAGGGGGAGGTGGGGGGGGTTCATTAACTTTAAGACGAAGCCTCCAGTAAACAATGTCATCAATAGTAATGATGTAGGTTCTCACAGCTCGATGATCGCTTTGAAAATCAGTCTACAGTCTATACAGTCTATACACACAGTCTATACACACAGTCTATACACAGTCTATAGTCTATACAGTGTATAGTCTATACAGTCTATACACAGTCTATAGTCTATACACACAGTCTATACACAGTCTATAGTCTATACAGTGTATAGTCTATACAGTCTATACACAGTCTATAGTCTATACGCACAGTCTATCGTCTATACACAGTCTATAGTCTATACACAGTCTATAGACTATAAAGTCTATAGTCTATACACAGTCTATAGTCTATACAGTCTATAGTCTATACACAGTCTATAGTCTGTACACACAGTCTATTGTCTATACACACAGTCTATCGTCTATACAGTTTATACAGTCTATACACAGTCTATACACAGTCTGTGTATAGACTATTGACCGTGTGTATAGACTATTGACCGTGTGTATAGACTATAGACTGTGTATAGACTATAGACTGTGTATAGACTATAGACTGTGTATAGACTATAGACTGTATAGACTATAGACTGTGTATAGACTATAGACTGTATGTATAGACTATAGACTGTGGAGGGAGAGAGGAGGAGCGATCGACACGGCTGTCCCGAGAGAACAGCTTCTCGCAGCGATCATTCTGTCATCCGCACTGAAGCCCTTTCGGGTGAGGCGATGCAAGAAACCTCTCGTTCCAACCTGGCTCCGGCTACCTGTTGAGGCCGACTGTAACCATCGGCGAGACATCGAGCCTCATTGTCGGTGTTGCAGGGCCTGCTCTCCAACACACGGGCGTTGACGAGAGAGTCATCGGAACGTTCCGTTCACGTGACGAGAGCCTTCTTGAATCGGCCGTGCTGGGTGGAGGGAGGTTCATTCGACAGAATTGGCTTCAGATGTCAAAACGACTGCAGGCAAAACCGCGAGCCAAGTAAACTCTACGAGCTCTCGGCACTCAAAGCGGCAAAAAAAACACAGCAATGCCACCTCCCCAAGGAATCTCAAACAATATAAAAATCACAGTTAGCGGAGGTCATGCAACGGTGGAATTGTCATAAACCTCCCACCACCCGACACGGACAAGCGGTAAGGTTGTGTCGCGGAGACGGCTGGGCCGGTCGTGCCGCCGGTCCAGAGGCCACGGTCGCCGGGGTGGGCAGCGTGGGGAGCGTGGGGGACGTGGGGGACGTGGGGGACGTGGGGGGCGTGGGGGGCGTGGGGGGGGGGAGGCACTGTCGGCGAAAAACATTTTCCGCAGCGGATTGAGAGGCCGTGCAACCGCACTTGACTGCACCCCAGCTGCGGCGGCGACAACGATTGTCACAATGAACGATGGGAAACGCAGCTGGGGTGATGGGAGGCACGCGCAGCTCTGCGAGTGGCAGAGCTGTGCAAAGGATGGGACGCCAGTCCATCGCAGAGCATGGGGGATGCCCTAGGCAGCGGCTGCGTGTCTCTGGACTGTGGGAAGAAACTGGAGTACCCGGCGAAAACCCGCACGGACGCAGGCGGCCGACAACGGATGAACGCCCGTGGAGCAGGAGAGAAGGCGAGCGGCTCACCGGCACCGTCGTCAGCCTCCCCGTGTTCCCACTTGACGGCGCCGAGCCAGCCGTCGGACGCGTACGGCGCCACTCGCGCACCGCCCTCCCGCGCGCCGTCGCCGCCTGCGAACGCAGCCGCTGAGCCCGGGCGCGGCCTGGCCTCCGCCGGCGCCGCGTCGCCGTGCTCCCCGTCGTGGGCGCCGGGCGACTTCCCGGCGCCCCCCCGTGAGTTTGGGGTCGGCCAGCGCCGGACGGGCCGCGTCGCCGACCCCCCGCCCGCCTCCTCGGCGCCATCCTCCTCCGTCTTCGCCGACGGCCTGGGGAGCCTGTGGGCGGGCGGCGCGGCGCCGGCGCCGTCGCCGAAAACGTCCGGGTGCCAGCGCTGCAGGTGCTTCCTCATGTTGGTCGTGTTGTACTTGATCCTCACGCCGCATACTCGGCAGATGGTCATCGCTCGGTCGACAACGCCAGCCTCAGACAGCGGGAAGCCAAAATGCTCCCACACGTCCGCCGTGCAGTGCGCCGGCGGTGGGGACAGCATGGCGTGGTGGGCGCTGGTGGACACCGCCGGCTCGTCGTCCCACTCCGACACCGCTGGGAGGCCCCGTGGGGTGGGGGGGGCGGGGGCGGCGGCGGCGGGGGGGGGGGGGGNNNNCCCCCCCCCCCAAAAAAAAACGCTGTCATTGCTGATTTGCTGTTCTTGTGTTGTTGTTGTTGCTGACGCGCCGTTCTCTCAGCAGCTGTGCAGCGCTTTGTGGCCCTTGGGTGATGAGCACTCTCGAAGTACTATAATTACTATTATACGATAAATGTGAAATTAAACCATTTCCCAATGTATGTATTATAATCACTGATAATTTTAACATTTTAAGATCGTGGTTGAAGGTCTGATCACGTTCTGCTTGTTGTTCTGCAACGCTGTGTACATTTAGAAAAAAAACCCAAAAAAACGTTATTGCCGCTGATTTTCCGTTCTAGTGACGCGCGGTTCTCTCCGCAGCTCTGTGACGCTGGGGTGGAAAGCGCCCTAGAAGTGCGATTATTATTATTACTACCGTCGTCATTGTCGGGGCGCATTTCACCGATTCCCGTCGGAGCATCCATTCACCAACAGGTGATTTCGTCTCCACGATAATCGCGTCGTCCGCATCCTCCCTCTCGTGATGCCCATGTCCTCCTGCGTCCGCGTTTTGATTCGCCTCCTAGCCCTCGCGACGAATCCTCCTTCGGTCTCAATCCGTGGGCGCGTTTGCAGTGCAATGAGTTCATGCAGCAGAGACGCGGGGGCCAGTGAACATAGAAATCGAAAAATATGTTCGAAAGAAAAGGCACGAGGATGACCAGACGGATGCACGAGGCCAGGGTGGCGCGGTGGTTACATCATCCGCGCCTCGCAGAAAGAACGGTTCTCGCCCGAGCAGGTTCGATCCCCGCCTTGGGCGCCTTCCTGTGTGGAGTTTGTGTATTTGCTCCCCCCTGTTCTGCATGGGTTTCCTCCGGGCTCTCCGGTTTCCTCCCGCAACTTAAAAAAAAACTCATTAAATTAATCAGGAAGCAGTGGGTGGCAATGTGGCGCCGGCAAACTGCCTGGCTGCCTCCGCCACCGCCTCTCTGCGTTCTGGGTTGCCTCCGGGCTCTACGATTTCCTCATTAATTGACCGATGACATCCTAATAACATAGGAAGCAGTGGGTGGCAATGTGGCACCGGCAAACCGCCTGACTGCCTCCTCCTCCGCCTCTCTGTGCTCTGGATTTCCTCCGGGCTCTCCGGTTTCCTCGTTAATTAATTGACCGATGACATCCTAATAATATAGGAAGCAGTGGGTGGCAATACGGCGCTGGCAAACCGCCTGGATGCCTCCTCCTCCGCCTCTCTGCGCTCTCGTCGTGCTTCTGAGTCGTTCTCTGTCGAATGAATACCTTCGACAGCGACTAAATACGCGCGCATAACAAATGTAAAACTATTATTATTAATTTCCCTGAAGGAAAAGGAAACCAGCGGCTGGGTGAGCAAAAACCTGAACATATTCTCGGCATAATTATTGACAATTAATTTCAGATCGAAACAAATCAGGCCAGAATAGAATTAAAAGCACTCACCGGGATCTTCAGTTTCCCCGTCGTGCTCCTGTTTAACGCTGGCGAGGGACCTTTTCTGGGAGAGCAGAGACTCCGCGCCCCCCTGCGCTCCGTTGCTCCTGCCCGCCGTCTCCGGGGCCTGCCGCGGCCCCCTCTCCGCCGCATCCCCGCCGAGCGCGGCGCCGGGCCCTCCGTCGGGGGCGCGCGGCGCGTGGGCCCGCGCGTCCCTTCCCGCGCCGATGCGTCTCGCGGCGGTCGGGCACGAGTTCGCGATCATCCTGTACCGCATCTGCCCGGAGCTCGTACCCGCCTCACCCGCCGGATCCTGCTCTCCCCGCGACGAAAACTTGATCCGCTTGAAGATCACGGGAATGCCGTCGCCCGGAACGGCGCCCGCGCCGTCGTCGACGTCGCCGCCGCCGTCGCCGCCGCTCGAGCAGTCGTAGTTTGCGCCCGCGCCGCCGGCGGCGCCGAACACGTCGGAATGCCGTCGCTGCAGGTGCTTCCTCATGTTGGTCGTGTTGTAGTACTTAATCCTCACGCCGCACACGCGGCAGATGGTGACCGAGCGGTCGACGACGCCCGCCTCGGACAACGGGAAGCCGAAATGCTCCCACACGTCCGCCGTGCAGTGCGCCGGCGGCGGGGACAGCATGGCGTGGTGGGCGCTGGTGGACACCGCGGGCTCGTCGTCCCACTCCGACACCGCTGGGAGGAGAGCCCGTGGGGGGGGAGGGGGAGGTGCGGGAGATTCATTAACTTTAAGACGCATCCTCCCGGAAACAACGTTATCCATGATGCTTGACGACCAGACCATTGAAGTTGCTAAGGCAGTCCGGAGTCTAGAAGTGACTCTTGATTCCTCACTCAGATTCGAGACACACATCAACAAGGTGACGAAGGTCGCCTATTTCCATCTCAGAAATATAGCCAGACTGCGCAACATCCTGTCACCTGCTGACGCTGAGAAGCTACTAAACATCTTCATCTCCTCACGAATCAGTTAATACAATGCACTGTTCCCTAGCACCCCTGCCTACTTGATTAATCGTCTCCAACGTGTGCAAAATGCAGCTGCCAGAGCCCTCTCACTCGCACACCCATCCACGATCACATATCCCCAGCACTGGTTACCTGTTAAATACAAGATTGAATTCAAGATCCTCCTTCTCACCTACCAGGCTCTCACTGGCGCTGCTCCAACAAACATCCGTGACCCACTCCACGCACCCTCCTCAACATGATCACTCCGATCCTCCAATACGGGCAGCTCGCTGCGTGTGCCCAGATCGCACATCCGTTCGATGGGTGACAGAGCCTTCTCGTGCGCTGCTCCCAAACTCTGGAACTCTCTTCCGCTGGAGATTCGATCTCAGCTGAGTCCTTGGGCATTTTCAAATCTCGTCTCAAGACTCACTTGTTCCACAGAGCTTTCAAGTCCTCCGACTAGGACCACTGATGCGGCTCAGTGTTGACTCCCATCTCTAACACTGAGACTCCCATCTCTAATGCTTTGACTCCCATCTGTAATACTGAGACTCCCATATCTAACACTGAGACTCCCATCTCTAACACTGTGACTCCCATCTCTAACACTGAGACTCCCATCTCTAACACTGTGATTTGCATCTCTACAATGTGACTCCTATCTCTAACAATGTGACTCCCATCTCTACACTGTGACTCTTATCCATTCCTCCTGCTGTTTAGTGATGCGCATCTCTCCAGGTTGATTGATGCGGCTCAGTGTTGCCGTGCCAGGATGATGGCTCTCCTCAAAACTGCGCATGCTCGGTAACATTTATCACATCCATGTTTGTAGCAGAATGATAATTTTTGTAATCGCTTTTTTTTGTCCTTCTATAGTCTGTTGTTACTTTTCATCTCTCGGTCGGGCTGTCCTGGTGTTGTTGTCGAGCCGTTCTCTCCGCAGCTCGGATTCGTATAAATCAGTAAACTCCAAAAAAAAACGTCCTTGCTGATTTGCCCTTCTTGTCTTGTTGATGATGATGTGCCTTTCTCTCCGCAGCGTTTTGTGGCCCTCGGGTGAATAGCGGTCGAGAAGTGCTGTTATTATTATACGATATATGTTGATGATGTAGGTTTACACGGCTCGATGCACGATGATTGCTTCGAAAATCTGCTCTCTCGGGACAGCCGCGTCGATCGCTCTCCCTCTCTCTCCCCCCATCGCGACGTTTCGCCCTCGTCGCACATTAGAGGCATCCTCAGAAGCCCGAGGATGCCTCTAACGTGCGAGGCGACAGCGCCACTGTGCCCGCCGTCGGCGTACACACCTAACGAGTCGAAAAGGTTTTCACCATTTCAGTGCACACTCGTACGCTGGCAAAAAGCCCCCACAGCTTAATCACCGCTCGTTCGAGGTTGTGTTAGAGGTGGACACGCTTGTCGCATTGCTGATTTGCTCGTCCGCCGAGCACGGGGTCGCCCGGTCGACAGGGTACACGCTGACTACGCGGGGTACTTGGGTGCGCACTACGGCGGCGGCGACGGCGGGCAGGGGACGGACCCGCCGGCGCGCGTAAGCGTGACCGCAAGAGGATGGTTGCTGCGAATCCCCTCGCGGGACGAGATGGCGGCGTCGGCGGCAACGCCACCAAAGAGGCTGATGGCAGGCTCAGCGGCGGTGACGAGATAGGGTGGCGGATCGGTGCAGGCGAGAGGTGCCGGGGGGGTTCCGAGATAGACTCTGGTTGATTTGTCTGGGTTTGGGAGTTGATGGTTCTTAAGTAGTCGTGCGAAATGTTTTTCACGACCTGAATCTACAACGCTGTTTTAATCCTGTAACATTATAAAATTATGGACCGTATTATAACAAATCCATAGCCGATCACACGTCTACATTGTCCGAGAAAAAAGGAATTAAAAGCACTCACCGGGATCTTCAGTTTCCCCGTCGTGCTCCTGTTTAACGCTGGCGAGGGACCTTTTCTGGGAGAGCAGAGACTCCGCGCCCCCCTGCGCTCCGTTGCTCCTGCCCGCCGTCTCCGGGGCCTTCCGCGGCCCCCTCTCCGCCGCATCCCCGCCGAGCGCGGCGCCGGGCCCTCCGTCGGGGGCGCGCGGCGCGTGGGCCCGCGCGTCCCTGCCCGCGCCGATGCGTCTCGCGGCGGTCGGGCACGAGTTCGCGATCATCCTGTACCGCATCTGCCCGGAGCTCGTACCCTCCTCGCCCGCCGGCTCCTGCTCCCCCCGCGACGAAAACTTGATCCGCTTGAAGATCACGGGAATGCCGTCGCCCGGATTGGCGCCCGCGCCGTCGTCATCGCCGCCGCCGCCGCTCAAGCAGTCGTAGCTTGCGCCCGCGCCGCTGCCGAACACGTCGGAATGCCGTCGCTGCAGGTGCTTCCTCATGTTGGTCGTGTTGTAGTACTTGATCCTCACGCCACACACGCGGCAGATGGTGACCGAGCGGTCGACGACGCCAGCCTCGGACAGCGGGAAGCCAAAATGCTCCCACACATCCGCCGTGCAGTGCGCCGGCGGCGGGGACAGCATGGCGTGGTGGGCGCTGGTGGACACCGCGGGCTCGTCGTCCCACTCCGACACCGCTGGGAGGAGGGCGGGGAAATAATCATAATAATAATAAAACAATTTGATGATCGCTTCGAAAAGCTGCTCTCTCGGGACAGCCGCGTCGATCACTCCCCCTCTCTCTCCCCATCGTGACGTTTCACCCTCACACGTTGGAGGCACCCTCAGGCGCTGTGTGTGTGTCGTGTGTGACTCCTATATATATGTAGGTACTATGTATGTGTTAAGTCTCTTCTATAGATTTGCCCCATTCCAGGATCAATGGATGACGGTCAGGGTCCACTTGAAAGGGTTCCATTATCTTGCTCACACACCGGAATCACATTCACCCAATCCAATTCTGCCTCTGACTCACCTCCTAGTGTGTATCTCATGAAAGCCTGCCCAGTTCTTCAAACACTTGAATGAAGGCTGTGGCACCGCACTCACCGGCGGCATCGTCCACGTCTCCGCGCTCCTGTTTGATGACATCGCGCGGCTCCTCGTACGCGGCCCGGGCTTCCGACTCTCCGCCCTGCCAGTCCCCGTCACCGCCGCCCTCAAACGCGGCCGTGGAACCGCGCTCGGCTCTCCTCCCCGCCGCCGCCGCTGCCGCCGCCGCCGCCGGCGGGTCTCCACCGGCGCGCGGCGCGGCGACCGGTGAGCGGCCGCCCTTTGCCCCAAGCGGCGGCCCCCCGGCGCCCGCACCGTCGTGCGTCCTCGCGTGCGCCTTCAGCTCCGCCGCGCTCATGAACCCCGCCTCGCACTCGCGGCACTGCCACGGCCACTCGGCGGCGTCTGTCCTCGCCGGCCGCCGCCCGTCCGTGCCGCCGCCGCCGCCCGCCGCCCGCCGATCCCCGCGTCGGGGCGCCTCCGCCTCGGGCGGCGCCGTCTCTTCGGCGGCGTGGAGGCCCTGGTGCTCCTTCAGGGTGTCCGGGTCGCCGAAGCCCAGCCAGCAAATGCTGCAGATGAACACGTCCTCCGGGCACTCGTACCCTGACCGCCCGCTCTTGGCCTGGGTCCACGGGCGGGCCCTGGGCGACGCGCGCGCCGCCCGCACGGCGCCGCGCGGGGCTGCGGTCGGACCGCGGAGGCCCCGGCTAGCGCCGCGCGGCTGCGGCGCCGGAAGCTCCAGGCTCGCCGCGTCGCCTGCGGTTTGGGCGGTTGGACAAACGCCGAGTTGTTTAGAGTCGGGCTCCGTGAGCCACAGTTCAACGACCTCGCTGTTCCAACGCCGTCTCTCGACGCAGTTAACCATCAAATAAATGGACTCACAAGCAAGGAAAGGGGAATTTCATTGACTCTAAATGTTTATATGATCTTAAATAGAGAGTAATGCCCTTATATTATAACAGCCTGCATGTTATAAATAGGGTTTACATGCAGCTGAAACATCCACGCATCATGCAAATAAAGTTCTGCCCCAAAGGTAGTTCAATTCCTGCGTCGGGCGCCTTTTTGTGTGGAGTTTGTGTGCTCTCTCCCCCTGCTCTTGTGTAGGTTTTCGCTGGGTTCTCCGCTTTCCTCCCACAACAAAAAAAAATAAACACTCATCAATCGACTGACCGCTGACATCGCAATACGCAGAGTTTAGTGTCTGGAAAACGTTGAGGCTGTGACTGACCGCGGACTATTTCCCCGTCTAAACAGTCCTTCGACACTAAATACGAGCCGCGGGTCATCTCATTGTCAAAAAACGCTTAGTCCTGTACAGGGTCGCGGTGAGCCAGAGCCTATCCTGGCAGACACAGGGCGCAAGGCAGGGGATATACCCACGATGCGACGCCGGTCCATCACCGGTACTGCGGGAAATTTAGTCTGCGAGCCATTTAACCTATGCGGCAGCATGTTTCTGGACTGTGGGAGGAAACCGGAGTGCCCGGCGAAAACCCACGCGGACACGGGGAGAGAAGCTCGCAAACTCCCCACAGAAAGCAGCGCCCGAGCCGAGATTCGAACCGGAGACCTTCTTGCTGCGAGGCGGCAGCGCTACCCGCTGCGCAGACACCGGCTGAAGCGCGTTGTGTGTGGAATCTGTGTCGCCTCACAGGAAGAAGGTCCCAGGTTCGAATCTTGGCTCGGGTGCTGCTTTCTGTGTGGGAGTTTGCGAGCTTCTCTCCCCGTGTCCGCATGGGTTTTCGCCGGGCACTCCGGTTTCCTCCCACAGTCCAAAAAACACGCTGCTGTGTAGGTTAATTGGCTCGCAGACTAAATTGCCCACAGTGCCCGGTGATGGACTGGCGACCCGTCGTGGGTGTATCCCTGCCTTGCGCCCTGTGCCTGCCGGGATAGGCTCCGGCTTACCGCGACCCTGTACAGAACTAAGCGGTCTCTGACAGTGAGATGAGATCTGTGTCTCCTGCGTTGCGCGGTCGACAGTGCATCCAGCCGGGGCTCGGCCGCTCTCACCACGGCCGCCGTTCACCTCCACCTCCTCCTCCATCCTCGCTGCCGTGGCGACGCACGGCCGGGCGGCACGCGCACGCAGAGAGCCGCCGGTCCCCGCCGCCGCGCCGCCGCCTCCATCTGAGGGGACCGCGCGGAGCAGGCGCGCGCGTTGGTGGCCGCGGCGATTCGACAACACCGTCACCACGTCATTTCATTAGCTGATGCGAGCGGAGTACCCGGTGTATCGAAGATCCTACTCCAAGTGTTTGTGAGGGCACCGGGATCCAATCCTACATCTGTATATAATCTATATATAATGTAGTCAGTGTTTGTGTGTCTACACTGAGGATACTGGATTCCAATCCTACATCTGTATATAATCCATATATAATGTAGTCAGTGTCTATGTGTATGTCTATACTGGCTTCCAATCCTACACCTGTATATAATCTATACATAATGTAGTCAGTGTCTGTGTGTGTGTCTACACTAAGGTACTGGGTTCCAATCCTACATCTGTATATAATCTACATATAATGTAGTCAGTGTATGTGTTTGTGTACACAGAGAGTACCAGGTTCCAATCCTACATCTGTATATAATCTATATATAATGTAGTCAGTGTTTGTGTTTGTGTACACAGAGAGTACCGGGTTCCAATCCTACATCTGTATATAATCTATATATAATGTAGTCAGTGTCTGTGTGTGTGTACACAGAGAGTACCGGGTTCAAATCCTACATCTGTATATAATCTATATATAATGTAGTCAGTGTTTATGTGTG
>JAZEWT010000028.1:3657110-3668343 GCA_036362905.1 Mordacia mordax
ACAGATCACAATGAACGATCTTCCAGTGGGACGCAGTGTGGATGAGACACTGCGTCTTGTACAGGCGTTCCAGTACACAGACACGCGCGGGGAGGGTGAGACACGCACGCACAGACACGCACAGACACGCGCACAGGCGCGCACAGACACAGATCACAATGAACGATCTTCCAGTGGGACGCAGTGTGGATGAGACACTGCGTCTCGTACAGGCGTTCCAGTACACAGACACGCACGGGGAGGGTGAGACACGCACGCACAGACACGCGCACAGACACGCAAAGACGCGCACACACGCACACAGACACGCGCACACAGCCGCGCACACACACAGACGCGCACGGGTAAACTCAGATGCGGGTCAGTTGTTAGCGAGCACTCGCACCGTCCAGCGTGGCACACGCGCACGTACACACACTTACACACACTTACACACACATACACACACATGCACGCACACACACACGTTGACACGGCTGTTCACACGTATGACCTATGACCTCCCCCCCCCAGTGTGCCCAGCCGGGTGGAAGCCGGGAGCAGAGACTGTGAGTCTTCCCTCCCCTGTGGGTGTCTGTGTGTGCGTGTCTGTGTGTGCGTGTCTGTGTGTGCGTGCCTGTGTGCGCGTGCCTATGTGCGTGCGTGCGTGTGTGCGTGTCTGTGTACGTGTGTGCATGTATGTGCGCCTGTGTGTGCGTGTCTGTGTGCGTCTGTACGTATGTGTGCGTCTGCGCGTATGTGTGCGTCTGCGTGCGTGTGCATGTCCGTATGTGTGTCTGTGTGTACGTGTGTGCCATGTCTGTGCCGACCAACGCGTACCTCTGAGAGGAGCGGTGGCGCAGCGGTTAGTGCACCGGGCTACAAACCCGGCTGTGACCCGAGTTCGAATCCCACTCACGGCCACCAACACCAGTGACGATTTTCTAAATCGGTTCTGGGCATCCCCTAGGTTGACTCAGCCTCAAATAACTACCTGTTGCAGTGCGTAGTAAACATCTTGACTAGGGAGACAAAGGCGGCCGGGCGTGGTGCTGGTCACCCACCCCCTCGTGCCGTGTCGACCTTCATAGGTGCTGCGCGCTACTAACGGCACTTGACCCTACAGTCAGTTAAGGCTACACGGGGGACCTTTGTCTTTGTTTCGTGTGGCCATGCAGATTAACCCAGAGGAGGCTATGAGGCAGTGGTGGCCTCATCACGAGCTGTGAGTCATCACTAGGATTAAAAACCTGGCTCCTATCTCTAACACTGGGACTCCTATCTCTATCACTGGGACTCCTATCTCTAACACTGACTCCTATCTCTAACACTGGGACTCCTATCTCTAACACTAACTCCTATCTCTAACTCTGGCTCCTATCTCTAACACTGGCTCCTATCTCTAACACTGGGACTGCTATCTCTAACACTAACTCCTATCTCTAACTCTGGCTCCTATCTCTAACACTGGCTCCTATCTCTAACACTGGCTCCTATTACTAACACTGGCTCCTATCTCTAACACTGGGACTCCTATCTATAATACCGGATCCTATCTCTAACACTGTCTCCTATCTCTAACACTGACTCCTGTCTCTAACACTGGCTCCTGTCTCTAACACTGGCTGCTATCTCTATCACTACCCAAGGAAGTTCCATTCTCAACTCGGGTGCCTATCTGTGTGGTGGCATTGTCGTGTTTTCTCTATATCTCTCCCCGTGTTCTGCGTTTGTTTCTTCCGGGTTCCGTGGTTTCCCCCAGCAACCCAAAAAAAATTTTCCTACAAAATTAGCAGATAACCTGATAGTTTGTCGAGATGTGATGGCTGGATGGTTGCCGCCAGCTGATCATGTGGGTGCCTTCCCTCTACCTCCTCAGTGCCTTGGAATCTCTCACTAACCGTTCTCCGCTAATGCCAGTGAAAATTTTCCAAATGGGACCCGGCCCTTCCCCAGCTTGGCTCAAATGAGTACCTGGTGCAGTGTGTCAACATTGTCACTGGAGAGACAAAGGCGGCCGGGCGTGGTGCTGGTCACCCACCCCGTCGTGTCGACCTTCATAAGCGCTGCTCCATAACGGCACTTGACCCTAAGCCTGTTAAGACTTCACGGGGGACCTTTGTCTTGCAGATAATCCCGGACCCCTCGGGGAAACTCAAGTACTTCGACAACATCGACTGATCCCCCACAACGCCCCCCTTCCCCCCCTCCCCCCCCTCCTGGGTCTGCACCCGCACGCGCGCTTAACCACACGCTGGCGCCGCAGCGGCGGCGGTGCTGCGGCGGTCCCACCAGGCCCTGCCCCTCCTGGTACCAGCATCATCGTGACGTCATCGGCACCATTATTACGTCGCATACTCCGCCCCCAGCGCATCCAGCGGCGACGGCGGCGTCACTCGCCCGCAAACTCCGTGCCACGTGTTCGCGTTTCATCCGGGTTTTTTGGTTTTGTTGAGAACTCTCTCGTGGGAGAGCCGCTCTTTCGGGATAGCAGGCTCCACACCACCTGAAGATTCCTCCCGATGTGGGAGGGGTGATGTCGCGAGGGAGGGAGGAGGAGGAGGAATGGTTCGGTGATGTGGTTATCCCGAAAGAGCAGCACCCGAAAGCGATTCTCCACCTCAGATCCTCGAATCAGAGCCCCAAATCTCTGACCCGGAATCGTGACCCCATTGCTTTGTGGTTCTCAAATCGAATCTCCTTCCTCAGCCCATCGCTGATTGATTCATGCAAATTGTATGCACATCGGGTTAATGTAGTAACTGGAGCGGCAGGGTGGCGCAGCGGTATCATCTAACATCTGCGCCTCACAGAAAGAATGGTTCTCGCCTGAGCAGGCTCGATCCCCGCCTTGGGCGTCTTTCTGTGTGGAGTTTGTGTATTCTCCCCCCTGTTCTGCGTGGGTTTCCTCCGGGCTCTCCGGTAATTGACCGGGTGGCACGGTGGTCCAGTGGGTAGTGCTGTCGTCTCTTCACAGGAAGAAGGACCCGGGATCGAATCTCGGCTCGGGTGCCTTTCTGTGTGGTGTTTCCATGGTCTCTCCCCGTGTCCGCGTGGGTTTTTGCCAGGCACTCCGGTTTCCTCCCACAGTCCAAAAAATATGCCGCTGCATTGGTTAATTGGCTCGCAGACTAATTTGCCCGCAGTGCCCGGTGATGGACTGGCATCCTATCGTGGGTATATCCCTGCCTTGCGCCCTGTGTCTACCAGGATAGGCTCCGGCGCATCGCGACCCTGTGAGGAGGCGACACAAACACTGACTACATTATGTATAGTTTATATACAGGTGTAGGATTGGAACCCAGTACCCTAAGTGTAGACACGCACACAAACACTGACTACATTATGTATAGATTATATACAGAAATACATCAGACACTTGCTCCGTTACACGGTGAACTCTAAACCGTTGGCGAGACATTAACATTTTAGACGAACGTACTTTCCCGCGGGCCTTCCGATGAAACTCGGCTGTGGGATTTGAGCCGAACCGACGGGAACGCCTTTCCTCGAGTGACATTCCCAGTGGGAATGCCGCTCTCAGTTTTCGTTGGGTGGTAATCCTACAACTCCCAAGTCACAGAAATATAGGGAACTCGATATGTTATGGGAGAGGTTGCCTAGGCCCTATCTATATAGGTTTCTATGTCTCTGTGTGTCTGTGTGTATCTATATGGGTGTGTGTGTGTAGCTCAGTCTTTATGTTTCTCTGAGTGTGTGTGTAGCTCAGTCTCTATGTATCTCGGAGTCTGTGTATCTTTACGAGTTTATGGGTTTGTTTATCTCTGAGTCTATCTGTATAGGTTTATATGTGTGTGTGTCTATATGGGTCTCTGTAGCTATATGGGTCTGTATTTCTGTATCTCGATGTATCTCTTTGTATCTCTGAGTCTGTGTATCTATGAGTCTATCTTAGAGTCTGTGTATCCGAGTACATCTCTGAGTGTGTGCAGCTCAGTCTTTACGTATTTCTGTGTTTCTCCAGCTCGGTGTCTGTATCTCTGAGTGTGTCTCTCTAGCTCAGTCTCGGTGTATCTCTGAGTGTATCTCTGTAGCTCAGTCTCTGTGTATCTGAGTATCTCTGTAGCTCAGTCCTGTGTATCTCTGAGTATATCTCTGTAGCTCAGTCTCTATGTATCTCTGTACTCAGTCTCTATGTATTTCTGAGTGTATTTCTATAGCTCAGTCTCTATGTATCTCTGAGGGTATCTTTACGAGTCTATGGGTTTGTACATCTCTCCGAGTCTATCTCTAAAGGGGGCGCGGGCCGGTTTCAAGTCTACGCTGAATCCCCTTTCCCGGTGCCATCCGTGCGGGTGAGCGCCGCCGTCGGCCAGCGCTTCTCCTCGCTGCGTGTCCTTTACGCGGACGAGCGTTGCGCGACGCGAATCATTTCCCAAACGTACGCGCCGGACGAGCGTTGTTGCACAAGCGGCTGTACGGCAGACACGGCGGCGCTTGCGGTTCACTGCCAGACTGTCGCCGGACGAGCGTTGTTGCACAAGCGGCTGTACGGCGGACACGGCGGCGCTTGCGGTTCGCTGCCAGACCATCGCCGGACGAGCGTTGTTGGACAAGCGGCTGTACGGCGGACACGGCGGCGCTTGCGGTTCACTGCCAGACCGTCGCCGGACGAGCGTTGTTGGACAAGCGGCTGTACGGTGGACACGGCGGACACGGCGGTTCACTGCCAGACCGTTGCCAGATGCAAGATGAGAATAAAGGCAGCTGCTTGGTTCGCGCTGGGAGCTCAGTCGCCGACTCGGCACCGGGTTTTTTCTGACCGGCGCGGCGGCGCAACGGCGAGCGCGCCCGAGTTTGAACCGCGCTCACGGCCACCAGCGCCGGCGACAATCTTCCGAGGCGATCGCGGGCCGCCCCCAAGGTCGACTCGGCCTCAAACGAGCACCTGGTTGCAGTGTGTAGTGAACATTGTCACCAGGGAGACAAAGGCGGCCGGGCGTGGTGCTGATCACCCACCCCCTCGTGTGCAGTGTAGACCTTCATAGGTACTCGCTAAGGGCACTTGACCCTGCAGTCAGTGAATGCTATACGGGGGAGCTTTACCTTTTGTACGGGGGTAGAGTACATGGGAGCCCAGAAAGTTGTGCTTACAGCGAAACTGCTTATAACGGGGGATTTCCCACGAGAAGTAATGTGATTCGTGTGTCACACACAACTCTATCAGCCTAGCAATATTAAAAAACATGTAATTAACACAGACACAGTGTGGGAAAGGAGGCATTTTACAACAAGAACACTTTTATTTTCACTTATTGGCCCAGCGGGTAGCGCTGTCGCCTCCTCACAGCAAGAAGGTCCCGGGTTCGAATCTCGGCTTGGGCGCTGCTTTCTGTGTGTGGAGTTTGCAAGCTTCTGTCCCCCCGTGTCCGCGTGGGTTTTCGCCGGGCACTCCGTTTTCCTCCCACAGTCCAAAAAACACGCCGCTGCATAGGTTAATTGGCTCGCAGCCTAAATTGCCTGAAGTGCCTGGTGATGGACTTGCGTCCCATCGTGGGTGTATCCCTGCCTTGTGCCCTGTGTCTGCCGGAATAGGCTCCGGCTCACCGCAACCCTGTGCAGGATTAAGCGGCTACTGGTAATGATGATGATGAAAAAGACTTGGTTTTGCGTCGTTACATTGACGACTCGTAAAGCAGTGCTATCGGATCAAACTCCATGCCTGGGGGAGTGAACGGGGGGGGTGGAAGGCAGCCGTGCAGTCAGCCGGAGACAACATTTGCCCAACGCCACTTCGTGAAATTGCGGTAAGGAAGCGGCCGGAGAAGCCGGAGGAAAACCCACGCAGCGCAAGGGGAGAGCGCGTAACTTCCGCGCAGGACGGCGCCCTGTGGAGGGAACCGAATCGCCCTGTGGCAGGAACCGAATCGCCCGCGGTGGGAACCGAACCGCCCGTGGTGGGAACTGAACCGCCCTGTGGAGGGAACCGAACCACCCGCGGTGGGAACCGACCCGCCCTGTGGTGGGACCTGAACCACCCTGTGGTGGGAACCGACCCGCCCTGTGGTGGGAACTGAACCACCCGTGGTGGGAACCGACCCGCCCTGTGGTGGGACCTGAACCACCCGCAGCGGGACTTTCTCTCTGCGAGCAGGCATGGACGTTACCGCTGCAGCACCGACCGCCCCCCCTGCCACCATACTGTGGAGTTGGCGGCGCCGCGCGCCTAGCCGCTGTTGGGCAGTGCTTGCAGGAGGAGCCTCTTGCTGGTGGCGCTCAGCGCGACGGGGAAGACAATGTCGAAGGTGATGATGAGGTCACCGTGCTGACCAGGCTCCAGAGACACGGGCATCCCCTCGCCGGGGATTGTCTTGGTGTACATGGGGCTGAGATGGAGACACAGACACGGAGACACTGAGACACAGACACGGGCATCCCCTTGCTGGGGATTGTCTTAGTGTACGTGTGGCTGAGACACAGACACAGGCATCCCCTTGCCGGGGACTGTCTTGGTGTATGTGGGGGGCAGACACGTGGACAGGGATGCTGTGCATGCGAGGCCGTGTCTCTGGGCTGCTCACTGCACTATGTCCGTGATGGAGACGTTGAGTTTCCTGCCGTCCAGTGTCTCCACTTGCACCGTGCACCCGGTCAGAGCCTGGACACAACCACAACAACCATCACTAGCACCACAACCACCACCACCATCACCACAACAACCCTCACTACCACCACAACCATCACTACTACCACAACAATCACAACAACAATCTCCACCACCACAACCATCACTACCACAACAACCACCACCATCACGACAACAACCATCAATACCACAACAACAACCACCACAACAACCATCACTACCAACCGCCACCACAACAACCACCACCTCCAGCACAACCACCACCACAACAACTATCACTACCACAATCACCACCACAACGTGGTGGCGGAGGTGGTTGTTACGTGAGAGTGGGCACGCGGTCAAGCACTAACTCCCGACGGGGCAGCGGCAGCCTCTCCTCGCCGCCGCGGCTGCGCTGGCGGCGAGGGGAGGCTCACCGGGCGCCCACCTCGCCGAGGGGGATGCGCTGGGTCTGGACGAGGTCGTTGCCGCGGCGCTGGAATCGCCCGTGCGGCTTCTCCTTGACGATGAAGACGATGTCGGCGGGGATGTTGTTGGGGCCCTGACGGCAGGAGGGGAGGGGGGGAAGTCACCACCGGTATACGCCGACACCGCCGCCGCCGTACGGACGATAGACTTGACGGTGCCTCCCGGTATAGACTGTATAGACTGTGCGTATAGACTGTGTATAGACTTTATAGACTGTGTATAGACTGTATACTCTGTGTATAGATTGTATAGACTGTGTTTAGACTATAGACTGTGTAGACTCTATAGACTGTATAGACTGTGTGTACAGACTGTGTTTAGACTATGTATAGACTGTGTATAGACTGTTTAGATTGTATAGACTGTGTATAGACTGTATACACTGTGTATAGATTGTATAGACTGTGTGTATAGACTATACACTGTGTATAGACTGTATAGACTGTGTGTATAGACTATAGACTGTGTATAGACTGTATACACTGTGTGTATAGACTATAGACTGTGTATAGATTGTATAGACTGTGTGTATAGACTGTGTATAGACTATATACTGTATACACTGTGTGTATAGACTGTGTATAGATTGTATAGACTGTGTGTATAGACTGTATACACTGTGTATAGATTGTATAGACTGTGTGTATAGACTATAGACTGTGTATAGACTGTATACACTGTGTGTATAGACTGTATCGACTGTGGGTATAGACTGTGTATAGATTGTATAGACTGTGTGTATAGCCTATAGACTGTGTATAGACTGTATAGACTGTGTGTATAGACTGTGTATAGACTGTATAGACTGTGTGTATAGACTGTATAGATTGTATAGACTGTGTGTATTGACTGTGTATAGATTGTATAGACTGTGTGTATAGACTATAGACTGTGTATAGATTGTATAGACTGTGTGTAGAGACTATAGACTGTGTATAGACTACAGACTGTATACACTGTGTATAGACCGTGTATATATTGTATAGACTGTGTGTATAGACTGTATAGACTGTGTATAGACTATAGACTGGGTAGACTGTATAGACTGTGTACAGACTGTTTAGACTGTGTATAGACTGTATAGACTGTGTGTATAGACTGTGTATAGATTGTATAGACTGTGTATAGATTGTATAGACTGTGTATATAGACTACAGACTGTGTATAGATTGTATAGACTGTGTATATAGACTACAGACTGTATACACTGTGTGTATAGACTGTGTATAGACTGTATACACTGTGTGTATAGACTGTGCATAGACTCTATACACTGTGTATAGACTGTGTATAGACTGTATACACTGTGTGTATAGACTGTAGAGATTGTATAGACTGTGAATAGACTGTATAGACTGTGTATATAGACTACAGACTGTATACACTGTGTGTATAGACTGTGTATAGACTGTATACACTGTGTGTATAGACTGTGTATAGACTCTATACACTGTGTATAGACTGTGTATAGACTGTATAGACTGTGTGTATAGACAGTGTATACACTGTGTATAGACTGTATAGACTACAGACTGTATACACTGTGTGTATAGACTGTGTATAGAGTGAATAGACTGTGTATAGACTGTATAGACTGTGTGTATAGACTGTGTATAGACTGTATACACTGTGTGTATAGACTGTGTATAGACTGTGTATAGATTGTATACACTGTGTGTATAGACTGCGTATAGACTACAGACTGTATAGACTGTGTGTATAGACTGTATACACTGTGTGTATAGACTGTATAGACTGTGTGTATAGACTGTATAGACTGTGTGTAAAGACTGTATAGACTGTGTATAGACTACAGACTGTATACACTGTGTGTATAGACTGTATAGACTGTGTGTATAGACTGTATAGACTGTGTATAGACTATAGACTGTATACACTACAGACGACATGTTTCCTCTCACAGCGAGTGCGGAGTTTATGATTTCTCTCCCCTCTGTTCTGCGTGGGTTTCCTCCAGGTTCTCCGGTCTCCTCCCACAACTAATTTCCCCCCCCCACCCACACTAATGAATTGGCTGATGGCATCGTAATATCACTACGTGTCTGTAAAATGTTGGTGCCTGCTTACCCACATCGGTCCCTTCCCCCCACCACGGCCGCCGCCGCCGCCGACGCTAACGGAGACCATTACCTGGTCGCCCTCCCTGGGGAAGGTTATCCGCGTCCCGGACCTCCAGCCTGGCCTCACGGTGATGCTGAGGATCTTGTCCCGAATGCTCGAAGTGTGTCCATCCTCGTTGATAACCTGCGCACCATCACGCCCGTCATCGCCGCTCGTTCGTCCGTTGTCGTTCGGGCTCGGCCCCCGCTTGCTCCTGTGGAGGGTAGCGGTCGGCCAGATCCTATCCCGGCAGACACAGGCTGCGAGGTGGGGCTGTACGCAGGATGTGAAACCAGTCCGTCGCAGGGTGCCGGGGATGATTTGGTCGGGTGGGTGGGTGGGTGAGTGGGAGAGTGGGTGTGTGATTTGGGTGGGTGAGTGGGTGTTATAGATAGGAGCCAGTGTTAGAGATAGGGGTCAGTGCTAGATATAGGAGACAGAGATAGGGGTCAGTGCTAGATATAGGAGACAGTGTTAGAGATAGGAGCCAGTGTTAGAACAGAACTTGACCCTACAGTCTGTTGATGCATCGTGGGGAAGCGTTGAGCAGCATTTGACCTGGCAGGAGGGAACTTGACCATGACACCGTGTGCAGATGGTCGGCGGATTGTTTCATCGTGGGGGCCTTCATCCAGCAGCCATGGAGTTGAGGATGAACGGGGGATGAACTGTGTGGTGGAGCTGAGGACGAACGGGGGATCTGTGTGGTGGAGCTGAGGTTCAGTGAGGTGGAGCTGAGGTCCAGTGTGGTAGATTGAGGTCCGTGGAGTGGAGCTGAGGTCCGTGTGGTGGATTGAGGTTCAGCATGGTGGAGCTGAGGTCCAGTGTGGTTGACTTTAGGTCCAGCGTGGTGTAGTTGAGGTCCGTGTGATGGATTGAGGTCCAGTGTGGTGGAGCTGAGGTCCAGTGAGGTGGAGCTGAGGTCCAGTGAGGTGGAGCTGAGGTCCAGTGTGGTGGATTGAGGTCCAGTGAGGTGGAGCTGAGGTCCAGCGTGATGGAGTTGAGGTCCGTGTGATGGATTGAGGTCCAGTGTGGTGGAACTGAGGTCCAGTGTGGTGGAGCTGAGGTCCAGTGTGGTGGATTGAGGTCCAGTGAGGTGGAGCTGAGGTCCAGCGTGGTGGAGTTGAGATCCGTGTGGTGGAGCTGAGGTCCAGTGTGGTGGAGTTGAGGTCCGTGTGGTGGATTGATGTTCGCGTGGTAGATTGAGGTCCAGTGTGGTGGATTGAGGTCCGTGTGGTGGATTGAGGTCCGTGTGGTGGATTGAGGTCCGTGTGGTGGATTGATGTCCGCGTGGTAGATTGAGGTCCAGTGTGGTGGATTGAGGTCCAGTGTGGTGGAGGCCACTCACCCGACGGGAGATCTTCATCTTCTTGGTGCAGCCGCGGTACAGATCGTCGAGTGACAGGGGCAGGTCGCGGACCACGGCTGGGTCCTGGCGCCTCCCCGACAGGTCGTGCGGTCCCCGGAGCGAGGGTCCCTCCTCCCTCACCAACAGCTCTGTGTCACGACAACATCAACAGCAACGCATTATTAGTCCTGTACAGGGTCGCGCGATGAGCCGGAGCCTATCCCAGCAGACACAGGGCGCAAGTTCATCATCGAGCACTGCGGGCAGTTTGGTCTTTAAGCCAATTAACCTATGCAGCAGCGTGTTTTTTGGACTGTGGGAGGAAACCGGAGTGCCCGGCGAAAACCCACGTGGACACGAGGAGAGAAGCTCGCAAACTCCCGCGCAGAAAGCAGCACCCGAGCCGAGATTCGAACCCGGGACCTTCTTGCTATGAGGAGGCGACAGCGCTACCCATTGGGCCACCACGGTGCCGCCCATTTTACGTGATCTGACCCAAAAAATGGATTTCATCGATAACATCGGTCACGAAAGCCTTCGATTAAAGTGATCTCTGCAAATCTTCACGCATCGAGCCGTGGAAAAGTAGATTAGAGTACCCAGCGAGATAGCAAACTCCTGTCTCCAACACTGTCTCCTATCTCTAACACTGTGACTCCTATCTCTAACACTGTGGCTCCTATCTCTAACACAGTCTCCTATCTCTA
>JAZEWT010000028.1:3862726-3881290 GCA_036362905.1 Mordacia mordax
TGGTGCAGGTTATGGTGGTGGTGCAGGTGGTAGTGCAGGTGGTGGTGCAGGTTGTGGTGGTTGTGCAGGTGGTGGTGCAGGTTGTGGTGGTGGTGCAGGTGGTGGTGCAGGTGGTGGTGCAGGTTTTGCAGGTGCAGGTGGTAGTGCAGCTGGTGCAGCTGGTGCTGATGACAGCATGCTCGTCTGAGAGTACTCGTGAGTACGGATCACTGCATCTCTCCCCAACTCACTCGACGATTTTCCCCGATGCTGTCTGCAGATTCTGTTTGTTGCTGCCGTTGTGGCTGATAGAGACTGTCCTCTCGGCTCCTACAAAACACAAAATGGAATATGCTGCCAACTCTGCCGCGCAGGTAAGGAAACCAAAGAGAACCTCATCCGTTCTTTCTCCGTTTAATCCTGGAGAGGATCACGGTGAGCTGGAGCCTATCCCGGCAGACACGGGCCACAAGGCACAGGTATACCCAGGATGGGACGCCACCTCAAAGCAAGAAGGTTCCGGGTTCCATTCCTGGTTCGGGTGCCCCGTCTGTGCAGAGTTTGCGTCTCTATCCCCGTATCCCCATAGGTTTTCACCGGGTACTCTGTTTTCCTCCCACAGTCCAAAAATATGCTGCTACTGTATAGGTTAACTGTCCTACTGACTAAATCACCCCCGGTGCTCTGCAATAGACTGGCGTCCAATCCTAGGTACAGCCCTGCCTTGTGCCCTGTGTTTTCTGGGATAGGAATCGGCTTCACTGAGAATGAATGACCAAATCTCAATGTGATTGAATTAATCTCTGAGCGAATGAGGGTGGGGAGATTGAATCAGTCTGTGATTATGAGTGGGCGAGTGATTGAATGAGTGGGTGAATTGGTGAGTGTGTGAGTGATTAAATGAGTGGGTGAGTTGATGAGTGTGTGTGAGTGTAAGTGGGCGAGTGATTGAATGAGTGGATGAGTTTGTGAGTGTGAGTGGGCAAGTGATTGAGTGAGTTGGTGTGTGAGTGTGAGAGTGGGTGAGTGATTGAGTGAGTTGGTGTGTGAGTTGGTGTGTGAGTGTGAGTGATTGAACGAGTGGGTGGGTTGGTGTGTGAATGGGTGATTAAGTTGGTGAGTTGGTGAGTGGGCGAGTGTGAGTGGGCGAGTGACTGAATGAGTGGGTGGGTTGGTGAGTCTGAGAGCGGGTGACTGAATGAGCGGGTGAGTTGGTGAGAGTGAGTCTCTGTGAATGTGAGGGGGTGATTGAATGAGTGGGTGGGTTGGTGAGTGTGAGAGTGGGTGAGTGATTGAGTGAGCTGTTGAGTGAGAGTGAGTCTCTGTGAGTGGGGGATTGAATGAGTGGGTGGGTTGGTGAGTGTGAGAGTGAGTGGGTGAGTTGGTGAGTGGGCGAGTGATTGAGTAGGTGAGTTCGTGTGTGTGAGTGGACGAGTGGGTGATTGAGTGGGCGAGTGTGAGTGGGCGAGTAATTGAATGAGTGGGTGAGTTGGTGTGTGAGTGATTGGGTGAGCTGGTGAGTGGGTGAGTTGTGTGAGTCTCTGTTGTTTGATCCTCACCATGACTTTCGCCAGGAATAAGTGAGAGTGAGTCTCTGTGAGTGAGTAGGTGATTGAATGAGTGGGTGGGTTGGTGAGTGTGAGGGTGAGTGGGTGATTGAGTGGGTGAATTGATGAGTGAGAGTGAGTCTCTGTGAGTGTGGGATCCTCACCATGACTCTCGACAGGAATAAACCGAGAACAAACGACTGATGATGCCAAGTTGCGAATCTCACAAAGCACTCTGTTATCTTCTCCATTCAAGGGGAATACAAACGATTTGACTGCATATCCGATGGACTGAAGGCCATGTGTGAGCTATGCCCTGAGGGCACCTTCATGAGCCAACCACACCAGGAGACTCGCTGCACGCAGTGTGGGAGTTGTGGACCAGGTAAGAGGAGCCACTCAGAGCGTCACAGTGGAGGCGCGGGATCATCACCGTCGTGACGGAGACACCGAGACGTTGCGGAGTTTGACACCGAGTTGAAATTATCTTTAAATTAAAATAAAAAATGTTTTTCATCAACGGACCGCGTGCTGCTCGACTCGGCGTTAATGGAGACGGAGAGGAGAGCTGTCTCTCGGCATAGCCGCTCTCCTCTCGGCATAGCCGTTCTCCTCTCGGGACAGCCGCTCTCCTCTCGGGACAGCCGCTCTCTTATCGGCATAGCCGTTCTCCTCTCGGGACAGCCGCTCTCCTCTCGGCATAGCCGCTCTCCTCTCGGGACAGCCGCTCTCCTCTCGGCATAACCGCTCTCCTCTCGGCATAGCCGTTCTCCTCTCGGGACAGCCGCTTTCCTCTCGGGACAGCCGCTCTCCTCTCGGCATAGCCGCTCTCCTCTCGGGACAACCGCTCTCCTCTCGGCATAGCCGCTCTCCTCTTGGCATAGCCGTTCTCCTCTCGGGACAGCCGCTCTCCTCTCGGGACAGCCGCTCTCCTCTCGGGACAGCCGCTCTCCTCTCGGCACAGCCGTTCTCCTCTCGGCACAGCCGCTCTCCTCTCGGGACAGCCGCCGTGTCGTCGAGCGCTCCTCTCCTCTCTCCGTCACGACTTTTCACTTCCCACGTTGGAGACGTCGTGAGGCAGAAGCCTCTCGATGCCTCAGAGTGATTCTTATCACGCACTGAGCTGGGACGAACCTACACCAATAGTATGATGGTCGTGGTGATGGTCGTGGTGATGGTCGTGATGATGGTCGTGGTGATGATCGTGATGGTGGTCGTGATGATGATCGTGGTGATGATGGTGATGATGGTGATGATGGTCGTGATGATGGTCGTAGGATGGTCGTGATGATGGTCGTGGTGATGGTCGTGGTGATGATCGTGGTCATGATCGTGATGATGATCGTGATGGTCGTGGTGGTCGTGGTGATGATCGTGGTGATGATCGTGATGATGGTCGTGATGATGATCGTGGTGATGATGGTGATGATGATCGTGGTGATGGTCGTGATGATGCTGATGCAATCCCTGTCTCTTTCTCTGCAGATGAGGAGTTGACTCACAGCTGTTCCGTGGCCCAGGACACCATGTGTCACTGCAAGGAGGGTTTCAAGAGAGATCCTCACTCACAGCTCTGTGTGGGTGAAGGTCTTAGCCCAGGTAACTTACTCTGTGGTCAGCATCACCATCATCACCATCATCGCCATCACCATCACCAGGAGCACAAACACTCCTGCTCTCATTCACGCGTTCTCAGTGGTCACTTAATCCTGTAGAGGGTGGCAGTGGGGGTCCCACTCGCAGACTCATTCACTCACTCACAATGACTCATTCACTTACTCACTCACAATGACTCATTCACTTACGACTCATTCACTCACTCGCACACTGACATTCACACTCATTCACTCAGAGACTCACACTCACAATGACTCATTCACACAGCTACCCAATCACCCACTCACTCACTCACAATGACTCATTCATTCACACACTCACCTCACACCAACTCATTCACTCACTCACAGAGACTCGTTCATTCATTAGTTTTCAGTCCCTGCATAATCCCAGAGGGATCGCAATGAGCCAGAGGCTATCCTGGCAGACACAGGGTGCGAGGCAGGGCTGTACCCAGCATAAGACGCCAGACCATCAGCGGGCGCAGGGGAGACAATTAGGTCGGCAAGCGCATGAACTGAGGCAGCAGCAGCAGCATCGTGGGTTTGGACTGTGGAGGAAACCGGAGTGCGAGGGAGGGGGAGGGAATGGATGAGTAGGGGAGTGGATGGGTGAGTGCCCTGTGTCTGCCAGGATAGGCTCCGGCTTCACTGCAACCCCTACAGGGTTCAGCGGGGGCTTGACAATGAATGTGAGGGTGAATGAGTGAGTGGGTGATTGTCTCTCTCTGAATGTCTATGAGAGTGAATGGATGATTGTCTCTCTATGTATGTCTATGAGTGTGAGTGGGTGATTGTGTATCTGAATGTCTATGAGTGTTGAGTGGCTGAATGGATGATTGTCTCTCTATGTATGTCTATGAGTGTGAGTGGGTGAGTATGATTGTCTATGAGTGGGTGAGTGTATGACTGTCTATGATTGTCAATGAGTGTGAGTGGATGATTGTCTATGAGTGTGAGTGGGTATGATTGTCTATGAGTGGGTGAGTGTATGACTGTCTATGATTATCTTTGAGTGTGAGTGGGTATGATTGTCTATGAGTGGGTGAGTGTATGATTGTCTATGAGTGGGTGAGTGTATGACTGTCTATGAGTGTCTATGAGTGTGAGTGAGTGTATGATTGTCTCTCTTTGTGTGAGTGTGGGAGCCTCACCATAGTTAATCGGGGACTGAGAACGCATGAATATATGTCAATTGAACTGTTGATGGTGTTCGTTTTCTCTGGTTGCTTTCTAGGATATCAAATGGCCATCGTTTTCGGATGTCTCCCCGTGGTTTGCCTGGCTATCGGAACTGCCGCCTTCATTTTTCGAAGTAAATGGAGTAAATGGAGACGGAAATTCTCTCGTAAGTGTAACGTCTCATCATCAGAGCCCGAGAGATTTGTCGACGCTGTCCCATGGCCTCCAGATCCTGTTGATCCTGATGCCTGAGGCCAAGGGCTGAGTGATTCTGGGGCCCCTGGCCAAATTAAATGAATAATAATATAATAGTAGTTGCACTTCTACAGCGCTTTTCAACCCAGGGTCAAAAAGCCCGGCACAGAGTAGATCAGTAAAGTAACGACTATAAATCAATGAAGGACACAAAATAACAAATGCAATGATTGTTTACAAATAAACGGAGGAAGAAGTGTTCCTGAGCAAGCACAGGTTAACAGTGAGCCATCATCCAAGCACACAGCAGTGAGCAGCATCAACAGTCCCAGCCAGAGGACTTCAAAGCCTTATGGAAAAGAGTGACTTGAGACGGGATTAGAAGATGATTCCCAGGGACTCAGTTGACCAAATTTCAAATTGTAGGGCTTCCCAAAGTCTAGAAGTAGCACACAACAAGGCTCTGTCATCCATTGAACAGAGGTGCGATCTGGGCACACGCAGCAAGCAGCCCGTATTGGAGGATCGAAGCTGTCGTGTTGAGTAGGGTTCCTGAAGTAGGTCACGGATGTTTGTCGGAGCAGCACCACAGCACAGATCGGAAGAGAGCCAACATCCCAGTAAGACAACACTGAGCCGCATTAACAGTCCTAGCCAGAGGACTTGAAAGCTTAATGGAGCGAGTGAGTCTTGAGACGAGATATGAAGATGGCCAAGGACTCGGCTGAATGAGTCTCCAGCGGAAGGGCATTCCAGAGTCCTGGAGCAGCACACGAGAAGGCTCTGTCATCCATCGAATGAGGTGCGACCTGGGCACATGCAGCAAGCCCGTGTTGGAGGACAGAAGTTGTTGTGTTGAGGAGGGTGCCTGAAGTAGGTCACGGATGTATTTCGGAGCAGCGCCAGTGAGAGCCTTGTAGGTGAGAAGGGAGATCTTAAATTCGATCCTGTATTTAACTGGTAACCAGTGGAGAGACACCAGTACTGAGGATTTGTGTTTGTGGATGGGTGTGCAAGTGAGGACTCTAGCAGCAGCCTTCTGTACACGTTGGAGACGATTGATCAGGTAGGCAGGGGTGCCAGGGAGCAGTGAATTGCAATAATCGATTCCTGAGATGAAGATGTGTATTAGCTTCTCAGCATCAGCTGAGAAGCTGAGGAACTCCAGACAAAGCAGGATGGATCTCTGAGTTTTGCCCTCCGAGGGAGACGAACTGCTTCTGGTCGGACAGGCAGGAGCTCAGCCAATGCAGGGCACAGCCAGAGACCCCTATACCCTCCAGTTGCTCAAGTAGGATCAGATGGTCAACGTTATCAAAGGCAGTGCTCAGGTCCAGGAGGACAATAATACTTGGTAAGCCTTCATCAGCAGCGACCAGCAGGTCATCAACTACTTTAACCAGAGCAGTTTCAGTACTATGACCAAATCTGAACCCAGATTGGAAGGGATGAAGCAGGTCATTGTTGAGAACGTGATTCTGGAGTTGTGCGGCTACTGCACGTTCAAGGACCTTAGAGAGGAATGGTAGATTTGAGATGGGGCAATGATTATCAGGGATACAGGGATATTGCAATCCAGGCCAGGTTTTTTTAAGCACAGGGGTAACTGCGGCACATTTGACTGGAAGGGGAACTATACCAGAGCAAAGTGAGTTATTAAAGAGATTAGTGATGAAAGTGGCAAAGGATTTGAATTTTGCCCGGATGATTTTGGATGTGGAAGGGGATCAGGGAGCAGTTTGTGGGCAGAGATCTGGTAACTAAGGAAGAGATTTCAGATTCCTTTAACTCTGAAAATTTCAGGAGTTTTGAGGTCAAGGAAGGTGGAGGAACAATTATTGAGGTATTAGTTCGTGATTGAGGCTGGGTAGAGATACGGTGGCTTCACTTTTTTTCTGAGTAAAACTGAATAAACTGATCCGCCTGATCTTTATTCGTGAAGAGGTGGGCATGAGTGACTGGTTGGACGAGGGAGCCGAATAATGGTCGAGAAAATAATCTTGGGCTTGTCACAGGTATCAGCCAGAACGGGGGGTCCGGGAGCAGGGGACGAGGTGTCAACGGGTGTGCGCGCGGGGTGAGGAGAGTGTGGGGCCGCGAAGCCGAGTGAATTTTACTATCACTGGATTAAACGTGACTAAGCGAGCGGAGCCGGCAGCCGGAGGAGCCGGTGCCTCGCCTCGGAGAGCGAGAGTGAAGAAGAGGTAACGGGGCCCAGCCAGGCGCAGGAGCGCTCGCCACTCGATGATGAAGCGCTGGCTGGGCACGACACTATGGTGGAGTTGTCTGTGTGATGAGCGTCGCTCGGACAAAGGGTTGGGCATCGGCCACTCCTCCCTCCGCCCCCATGGTTACAACCGTTAGTGCCTGAGGCATCATCACTCCAGGGCCTGGTCTCATCAGCCACTTACCTGGTTACATAAAGGACGCACCTCAGTGTGAGTCTCATTCCTCTGCCTCGTTCTTGCTGTAATGTCATTCATTGATTCGTTCTCAGTTTTTGCCTAATCTAGTACGGGGTAATGTGTTCACGTGCCTGTAATTTGTTCATCTCCTCTGTAATGTGTTCACAGGCACTGGCCATAAAGAAACACCCCTCCTGGGAGTGCAGACAAAGCAGACTCCGGTACCGGTGTGCGACAGTGCCAGCAGCGGATTGCACGGCTGGGGTGCAGTGAGTAGCGCCACCGCCTCACCACCAGAACGTACCGGGTTAGATTCCAGGGCTTCTCACCGTGGGAGGTGAAACGTGACAAAGGAGAAGGAACGCTCGACACAGTTATGAGTTTGGCCCCACCTTGCGCCCCGTGTCTTCCGCGTTGGCCTCCGGCCCCTCTTCGTCATGATCACCCACACTCGCGCGGCTCTCCTAAGCCTTCCCCCTCAATCAAGCCACACTATCCCCAATCTTCTTGCCATTTGCCGACAGCTGGTGATATCCTGCCACCCTCGTTACAAAAGGCGCATTCGTCTGTCCTGTACCAATGCCCCGAACCCCATGCCTGTAATTAGTCCAATACATCGGCTGCCGGGGAAACAGCTAATTAGGCCTCTTGCAGCTCGGCAATACTTGCGGACAATACGTCTGGTCGTACAACACTACAACTAATGTGCAAGTAATGGGCTATGGGTACTTTTGCCAGTATACATATGTAAAAAAGAGAAAAGGCTTTTACCCAGACTTTTCTCTTTTTTACAATTCTTGAAAGCATCGAGTGAATCACATCACAGTACAAGATTGAATGTTGTGTTCCGACTTGTGAATGGACTCGGGTACGGAACCCGTTTGTGACCCAGGGACTGCCCTGCGTGTTCCCCATCCACAGGGGGATAATCCTGCTGCCGATGACATAGAATGGCGGATAATAGTTGAGCACCGGGAGAAGCTGAAGGAGTGGCTGGGTGAGAATCCATCCCCTCTCCTGGACAATCTCATGGAGACCAACACGATTACACGCAACGTTTACAATGCGGCCAAGGCCATAGGTGGAGAGGATTCCGTGCAGTTTCTGCTCGACCACTTCCTCAAGGAAGGAGGGATGGAGCACTTCAGGCTGTGGAACGCTCTCCACTCCGTCCGAAAGGACTACGTGCAGCTCTGGAGAATGCTCAATGAAAAGGGTGAGTGTCCTTTACTTGTCATTAATTTTCATTCATTGTCAGTCCCTGCTTAACTCTGTAGAGGGTTGCGGCGAGGGTCCCACTCACACTCAGAGACTCATTCCCTCGCCCACTGATAACAACAACTGCCGTTTGACACTAAGACGTTCACACAGCACCTGTGCCAGGCCAGATGCACTTTGAGGCCACGTAAAGTGTCAAAGACCCGCTGACAGGAGGTTCTTGGGACAGACCCAGGTGCCATGAGCTGACTGAGCTGACTAGGCAAAGCAACACCTGTGCTACCTACTCTGCCAATTTTAGCTGCCTAGCTCTCCGGTAGCTGTTGTGAGCGTCACTTCTCGGCCCTCTGTTTTTGTTGGAGGGCGACTGCCTCCGACTGCCCTGTAGCGTCCTTCATGAGCCTGTTCCAACAGAAGTCGATCCTGACACCGCTGGTACCGGTGATCGGCAGGTCCAATCAGCTTCACATCGTTTTGCACCACAACAGTCTATCTATTCTCCAGTCATTGCTGTGTCTATTTGGCCCCTTCTGACCAAACAGATGTAGTTTGGGCATCCGGTGACTGGGGTTGTGGGCTACATTACCCAGCCCACGCAGCTGTGCCTGCCGCAAGGCTCACTAATGGGCAACTGTCCTGATCTTTGAAAGATCTATGAACTCCTCATACAATCCAGTCCGGTTAAACCGACACAGATGTTCTTTCAGGAGTCCATATTGCACAGTTGTATAGAAGGACATCACTGTCACTAAGACAGCCCAGAACTTCGGCTTGAGCAATAGCAGGCAGCTTCCACACACAAGCTTATGCAGCTGATGAAACGCCCACTTCTTTAACAAATTCGGAGTGAAACCTCTGCTGCCAAACTGGAACCCGGTCATTTGAAAACTGCTCATGTACAGAAACATCGCTACTATCCACGACTACCCCATCACTCGTGGGGAGATTAGGGGGTGGAGTGCTTGGTGGCACAACATTTCAATGCACGTGCTTAGTTGTTATGGGGCTGATGGTGGGTCGCCATCTCTTAGTGGTGCGGTCTCGGTTCAGCAACAGATCATGTAATGCCTCCTCAGAGTGAGCAGCAATCGCCAGACCCTGAGCAAACATCACATGGTTGACCAATAGGGAGCCATCCCTTGACCGTACCCAACATCAGCCTCCCATTGTTCTTGTACCAGATGGAAATTCCACTGGTAGAGCCATGGAAAGCGTCTTGAACGACGTAGTTCAAAAGGATGTTAATTAATGTAGGAGCCCGAAGACATCCCTGCTGTGCTCCATGGTGGCCAGACAATGGCTCTGACTCCTGGCCATACAGCTTTACCCGGGCCTGCCCACCATCATGAAGGTTCTTAATGACTCTGAGCAGAGTCAGGGACCCTAAATGCATAAAGAAGAACCCAAAGACCTAGCATATTGATGGTATTATAGGCCTTGACTAGGTCAATAAAGCAGAGATGTGGGTCTCATTTGAAATTATGTAGCTGAACAACAGAGAATGTGGCGTCTGTGCAGGACCGTCCCGGCCTGAAACCACGTTGTGGTTCCGCAAGACTCTCCTCAGCGTGCCTGGCAAGGTGATGGTGAATAATCCTGGTCTGGACTTTTCCCAGCCTCGCACCGAGGAGGGAGACAACCCTGTAGTTGTTACAATCGGTGCAGTTCCTCTTATTGAGGGGAAGCACCAGGGCATCCTTCCAATCCTGCAGCATCGATCCTTTGATCTATAAACGCTCTTAAGCACTCTGCCGTCTTCATCGTGACGTCATCAAAATGTATTAGATGCTTGGAACAAGGTTGTCTGCAGGGTGGGTCCTCTCCTCGTATTATTAAAAGTATACAGACACGCTGCTCTCTAGATTAATTGGCCTGCTGAGCAAATTGCCTCGAAAAAGGGCCCTGCGATGTACAAGCATCATATCCTGGGTATAGCCCCGCCTTGGGCCCTCTGTCTGCCAGGATAGGCTCCGGCCCCTCGCCACCCTGTACAGGATTAAGCGGGTACAGATACCGACTGAATGATTATTACGCTGAGGGGCAGTGGAGCAGTGGGTAGCGCTGCCTCCCCACAACAAAAAGTGCCCTAGTGTGCACTTTTTCTGGTGTATTTCTGTGTGGAGTTTGCGTGTTCTCCCCACGTATGCTTGGGTTTTCACTGAGTACTCTGGTTTTCTCCCACAGTCCAAGTACAGGTTCCCTAGGCTAACTGCCCCGATACCCTGAGAGTTTGTAAATTGCTAACTCCTCTCCGCTGGGCAAACTTTAAAAAGTGCTACGTAGCTAAACGGTTCCTTTCAGCTTAACTACACACTGATTATTATTTAACGATGATGATATAATGACGTCACTTTGCTTGTTGTTGCAGGGGAGGCAGTGCACGCCGTTACTCAAGCCAGGCCGCAGCTGAAAGCTTGCATTGGCAGAAACCCACGATTCCTTCTGCTGCAGCTCATCAACAAGTCATGGATTCCCTACGACGTCGTAACCAAGGTGAAATCAGCAGAGAGTGACGAGGACCGTGCCGAGATCCTGCTCGACTTCTTCATCCAGCGAGGGAACGACGACTGTGAGAAGCTGCTGTTCGCGTTGAACATCGTGAAGAGCGAATACCCCAAGGCTAGGGAGTGGCTGGACTCCCTCAGTGAGTTAACGTTCACAACGTTCACACTTTACAAAAACATCATCTACACCGGCAGGGTTCTCACCATATGGACGATCTTCTGCAATGTGCGTGGGGCAGAGACGCCTCGCCACTTATAATGACGCGTCACACAGCATGCGGCTTTATTCTACAAGTGATCTTGTGTTTTAAAAGCTTGGAGAGCACTGCCGTACAGGAGTAAGCGGGTAATGAGAATGAATAAATTAATTAATTATCCTCAATCGCTGCTCTATCTCGCAGGATTCGTCAAGAGTCACTTGGCCGGCGTGCCGCTGTTTCTGGGCACCTACTGGAACGTTGGACTACACGACCACATCCGCTTTAACAAGAAGAAAATAACTGCAGCTCTACAGGAAGACCTGGAACCTCTGCTCAAAGAGCTCGAAAACATCCAATATTTCACCGTAACCGTCACAGCGGTATGTGTTTGCCCATTAGCATTCCGGGGGTGGGGGGTCACAATGTCCATCGATCGTTCTCAGTTCTCCTGTTAATCCGATAGAGAACGGGTTCTCAACCTGCGGCACCTCAAGGCCCACTTGGTTATGGTCTCCATGGATCACTAGATGGAACTTAGGGCCATCCATGGTATCGTTCCCCCACTCTTCAAATGTGCTGCAGTTTAACCCCCTGCTTAAAAAACCTGACCTCAATTGCAACATCCCTGATAATTATCGTCCAATCTCAAATCTACCATTCATCTCTAAGGTCCTTGAATGTGCCGTAGCCGTACAACTGCAGAAACACCTTCTTAATAATGACCTCCTCGATCACTTCTAATCTGGGTCCAGATTCGGCCATAGTACGGAAACTGCTTTGGTAAAAGTAGTTGATGACCTACTCATCACTGCTGATGAAGGCTCGCCAAGTATTCTTGTCCTCCTGGACCTGAGCGCTACCTTTGATACCGTTGACCATCTGATCTTCCTTGAGCGACTTGAGGGTATAGGGGTCTCTGACTTGTGCCCTGCAATGGCTGAGCTCCTACCTGTCTGACTGGAAGCAGTTCATCAGCCTTGGAGGACAAAACTCTGAGATTCATCCTGTATTGTCTGGAGTTCCTCAGGGCTCAGTTCTCGGCCCACTCCTCTTCAGCATCTACCTACAACCTCTTGGCCATATCCTGTGCAGCCTCAATCTCAGCCACCATTGCTATGCCGATGACATCCGAATCTATATCCATGCAAAGTCATCCATCAATGTGTTTGGTCTCTGCATGTCATCCTCACTGTCAACTGTGAAGGCCTGGCTCAATTCAAATTTCCTAAAACTAAATGGAGACAAGACAGAAGTTTTGCTGTCGGAACCCCGCATCAATTGTCTAAGGCTGAACCAATCCAATTGATGCTTGACGACCAGACCATTGAGGTTGCCAAGGCAGTCCGGAGTCCAGGAGTGACTCTGGATTCCTCACTCACCTTCGAGACACAAATCAACAAGGTGACGAAGGTCGCCTATTTTCATCTCAGAAATAATGCCAAACTGCACAACATCCTGTCACCTGCTGACGCTGAGCTCATACACATCTTCATCTCCTCATGAATCGATAACTGCAATGCACTGCTCCCTGGCACCGCTGCCTATCTGATCAATCGTCTCCAATGTGTGCAAAATGCGGCTGCTAGAGTCCTCACTCGCACACCCATCCACGAGCACAAATCCTCAGTACTGGTGTCTCTCCACTGGCTACCGGTTAAATACAGGATTGAATTCAAGATCTCCCTTCTCACCTACAAGGCTCTCACTGGCGCTGCTCCGAAATACATCCGTGACCTACTTCAGGCACCCTCCTCAACACAACTTCTGTCCTCCAACACGGGCTTGCTGCATGTGCCCAGGTCGCACCTCATTCGATGGATGAAAGAGCCTTCTCGTGTGCTGCTCCAGGACTCTGGAATGCCCTTCCGCTGGAGACTCGTTCAGCCGAGCCCTTGGCCATCTTCAAATCTCCTCTCAAGACTCACTTGTTCCATTAAGCTTTCAAGTCCTCTGGCTAGGACTATTAATGTGGCTCAGTGTTGTCGTGCTGGGATGTTGGCTCTCTTCTGATGTGTCTCCACGGGAACATTTATTCCTTCCTCTTGCTCGGGCTGTTGATGCGGCTCAGTGGTGCCATGTCGGGATGTTGGCTCTCTTCCAACCTGTGTCTGTTTGGGAACATTTGTTCCTTCCTTGTTTGTTGAAGAATTCTTTATTTTACTTATTTTCTGCTTTGTCCTATAATTGATCGCTACCGTTTGACTGTCAGTTGAACTGTCTTGATGTTATTAACATGCCGTTTGTAAGGGTTGTATGGCGGTCCTTTCCACCCTGATTGGGACACCTGCATAATATTCCACTTACCTGTGCACACGTGCATAATAATCCACTTACCTGTGCACGGGCACCCAATCAGGGTAACCACAGGCCCCATATAAACTGAGCCACTCCATAGGGGCGGTGCCGGAACTTCACCTCATTCTGCGCTATCATACGTTAGGGTAATTGCTCCTGTCGGCTGTACTTCCCCGCACCGGTCCTCTTAATAAAGAGCGCTGTTGTTTCCTGAAGTTGCTGCTCGCCTCCTGCTGTCGTCACCGCACAACAGAATCCACCCATTCGCCGCACTGCCGACCCTTACGCCGCTCTCTCAACAGCTCGGATTTGAACAAAAGGAAAAGAAAAAACAGACAAATGTTACTGATTTTCCGTTATCTCGTCGTTGACGCGCCATTCTCTCGGCAGCCCTGTGCAGCGCTTTGTGACCCTCGGATGAAAGGAGCTCTATAATTGCAATTATTATTATTATTGAGAATGGTGGCTGTACAGGATTAAGCGGGTACTGAACGAGTCACTGTGAGTGTGGGACCCATACTGCAACCCCTGTACCAGATTAAGCAGCACTGATAATGAAAGAATGAATGAGTCTGAGTGTGTGTCCACACACCGCTATAGAGAACTAAGCAGAGACAGTACTGAGAGTGAATGAGTCCCGTGAGTGTGGGACCCTCACCGTGACCCTCTACAGGATTACGAATGCACGTGCGTGATGTTTTGCAGGACCTACGAGAGATGAAGGAGAAGAAGGGAGGAGGAGTTGTGGCAGAGCACATTATTGAGATTGCTTCGGCAAAGCACAACACAAAGTCCAAGCAGTTCTGGGAAGTTCTTTGGAGTCTTCAAGACAAATACCCAAAGCTTACCCCCATCTTTAACCAGATGTAGTATTGTGAAGACCGTTGACTCTTAATGATCCTGTTACAAACACAGGCACCAATATGATACAATGGGGGCTTATGTGCAGTAACTATGTATATCTGTGTGCTTGTTACAAAACACAATCATGGGCACTAGTCTGATCCAAATCCGTTATAATGGCGTTATAGTATTAAGGTGGCAGGGTGGTGTAGTGGTAACATCTGCATCTCACAGAAAGTCCAGCTCTAGGTGGATCGATTCCCACCTTCAACACCTTCACAATTGAATGCTCGTTATGAATTGTGTTCATATTATTATACCAGTCCAATAGCTGTCAGAGTAACATATGAAGACAAAGCAATGATTATGAATGTTAATGGTAAGCGGACGCAACTGGTAATGCTATCATGCCAATACGTTGCAATAATTACGCCAAATGCGATGAAACCACCTCAACATTAAGTACCAATAATAATACTGGTACTTTCTGTAATGGCTTTCACCCGAGGATCACAAAGAGGTACATTTTAAATACAATATACGGGGGGCGGTGGTTTGGTAGGCTACGGGGAATGTACCAACAACCAACCAGAGTACAGAGTTTAACTTTCTACTACGACTCTCTTTCAGGATCGTCATAATGTGCAACGTAAAATCACATCATTGATACAGTTGGCTGTGGTACATTACACTCATTGAATGTGTGGTGCCAAGCCCCGCGCCGTGCCAGGCCAGGTGCACCTGCACAGCCACACCCAGCGATCGGGCCGTGAGGGGGGGGGGGTCGCGATGTCATGGGTGAGTGGGTCGTGCGTGGTGGGCGACGCCGAGCGGGATGCCGTGCGTGCCAGGCTGGGTGCACATTAGCACGCCCGGCGTCCGAGCGGGGAGAGACGGAGAGCGGCGGTACGAATGGCCGCGCGGGTCGCGTCCGATTGGCTGCGCCGCTGCTGCTATGGGTGGTCGACGGAAGGGAGGTCACAGAGAGGTGAGAAGGTAAAGAACGAGGGGCGGAGTGCTTTTGGCGTCAACAACTCTGGCGGTGAAACGATGGAAAGTTCTCGAGACGAGAGTCAGCCGGGAGCAGCACGGGGCTGAGGGGTGACGTCGCAAGGCAGATGAAGGGCAAGGGGCTGAGGGAGATGCGCAGAGAGGAGAGAGAGTCGCTGATGGGAACTTGGGGGCTGACGCTCCATGATGTAGGGATCGGTGGATCGTTCGGGCACGTGCACGTAGCTCGGTGCCAATGTTGAGCGGTTGTTTATGTGTGTATTGGAATTTTGCATTTAAAAATTATAGTTGAAAGCCTGATCATATTTTACATGTTGTTCTGAAACGATGTCAATATATAAAAAAAACCCAAAAAGTTATTGTGGCCGATTTTACGTTCTGGTGTCGTTGTTGTTGACGCAGCCGTTCTCTCCGCAGCTCCGTGCAGCGCTTTGTGACCCTCGGGTGAAAAGCGCTCCATAAATGCAATTATTATTAGTCGCCATTCACTGTATCGTGGACATTGTACTGCTTTCTGCCTATGGTTTGTTAGATGTTCATACTTTTTCTGCTGTCTCTGTGTGCATTCAGTCTGTTATCGTTCTGCTCTCCTGTGTGTTATATCATCTAGTTTGTTGAACAAGTCTCTGGTGAGTGTTTCTGCTAAGCGTACGTGTATGCTGTACAGTTTCTTACCTGTGTCGTCCAGTTGACATCTTGTGTCTGCCATAAAGGTCCAAGATTAATTCGTAAAGCAGTTGAGATTCACACGACAATAAAGACAATGAACTGCAAACAAGAAATGAATATAAGGCTCAGCCAAACCTGGAGGCCAGTCATTGAAGTCAGTAATGCACAGATATAGAGCTATGGGGTGTGGACATCAGATCACAAGGTGTGTGGGAGGTTCTTTCATGAGATGTAAATTAGAGGACGAGCCACAGACAAAGCAGGAGGGGGTTATCACAGTTCCGGGGTGTGAATAGGACAAGGAGATTAGTGTTAATGTGATTCAGATGTAGACCCCATACAACAGAAGATGACTCGACACATACATAGTACCCACATATATATAGGAGACAAGGAGATTAGTGTTGATGTGATTCAGATGTAGACCCCACACAACAGAAGGTGACTCGACACATACATAGTACCCACATATATACAGGAGACAAGGAGATTAGTGTTGATGTGATTCAGATAAAGACCCCACACAACAGAAGGTGACTCGACACATACACAGTACCCACATATATACAGGAGACAAGATTAGTGTTAATGTGATTCAGATGTAGACCCCATACAACAGAATATGACTCGACACGTACACAGTACCCACAAATATATAGGAGACAAGGAGATTAGTGTTAATGTGATTCAGACGTAGACCCCAAACAGATGACTCGACACATACATAGTACCCACATATATATAGGAGACAAGATTAGTGTTGATGTGATTCAGATGTAGACCCCATACAACAGAAGATGACTCGACACATACACAGTACCCACATATATATATAGGAGACAAGGAGATTAGTGTTGATGTGATTCAGATGTAGACCCCATACAACAGAAGATGACTCGACACATACATAGTACCCACATATATATAGGAGACAAGGAGATTAGTGTTATTGTGATTCAGATGTAGACCCCACACAACAGAAGATGACTCGACACATACACAGTACCCACACATATACATATAAAGGATAAACAGGCACTACACACGCAGACTGCGCCTGAGGATGCCTCTAACGTGAAACGAAACGTCGCGATGGGGAGGGAGCGATCGACGCGGCTGTCCCGAGAGAGCAGCTTCTCGAAGCAATCATCGCGCATCGAGCCGTGAAAACCGACTTCATCAATAAGTTTATTTATTATTTTTAAAAGCCTTACGTTTAAACTGGCGCCGCCATTTCGTGGGTCGCCGGAATCGATTCCGCTGAATCGCCCAGGCATCTACGTGCCCGATTATCGCGTCGCTCTCAGTGTCGTAAAGCCGTAGGTCTGTTATCCACGGAATCGATTTCCCTGCTGTGATACCAAGAGGAATCGACCCGCGGAAATTCGATTGAGATTTGGCGGGAAATCCTGGAGCGCGCGCGGTTACCATGGAGACAGCGTCCTCTCTCCCGCCTAGAAGTTACCATAGAAACCAAGCGGTCACCATAGAAACCAAGCAGTTATCATAGAAACCAATGGACGCGAGACAGCGTCCTCTCGGACCAAGCCGTTACCATAAAAACCAAGCGGTTACCATAGAAACCAAGCGGTTACCATAGAAACCAATGGGCGTGAGACAGTATCCTCTCCCACCAAGCGGTTACCATAGACACCAAGAAGTTAGCATAGAAACCAAGCGGTTACCATAGAAACGAAGCGGTTACCATAGAAACCAATGGACGAGAGACAGCGTCCCCTCTCCCACCAAACGGCTACCATAGAAACCAAGAGGTTACCATAGAAAACAAGCGTTTACTATAGAAAGCAAGTGGTTACCATAGAAACCAAGCGGTTACCATAGAAAGCAAGCGGTTACCATAGAAAGCAAGCGGTTACCATAGAAACCAATGGGCGCCTCCATTTAAACCCAATGACTCCATTCACGCTGAGGGGTGTCCGTGCCCACCGAGTAGCAGAGTACCCGCCCTGCGGGCGACCATGTTCCAAGCGTGTAACACGTTCTTCCGGCGGCTCTTGTTGACGATCCCTGCTGATTGCTTAGAACTGGATTTCTTATTGAATAAAACGTAGACGAGTGGTTTTAAGGCGATTGACGCTATTGGTGCACAAGTGGGCTTTCGAATCTGAAACAGGAGGCGTAATTTATTTAATATTGAGATTTATAAGTAAATAAAAAACTTATTTCCAATGTAACTGATAAGTGGTTGATCGTGTATTTCATTAACATGCACCTGTAATTCCAGTTCATTGCTCGTTAACAGAAGTAGATTTATCTCAAAGTTTAACTCTTAATTAACTGTATCCCGGGTTCGAGTCTCGGCTCGGGCGCTGTTTTCTGTGTGGAGTTTGCGAGCTTCTCTCCCCCGTGTCCGCGTGAGTTTTCTCCGGGCACTCCGGTTTCTTCCCGCTGTACAAAAAAAAAGTATGCTGCAGCACAGGTTAATTGGTTCGCAGACTAAAGTGCCCGCAATGCCCGGTGCCGGACTGGCGTCCCATCGTGGGCATACACCCTGCCTTGCGCCCTGTGTCTGCCGGGATCGGCTCCGGCTCGCCGCGCGACCCTGTACACTGTACAGGGCTAAGTCCGCCGACTGACTGGGATGACTGACCACGGCACCACCACCTGCGCTCTACACCCCACCAAACCACCGAGCTTTGGCCGCCGGACATTCCACACGTTGTTGTGAGCAATGCTGCCCCGCCCTCTGCACCAGTGCGACCGCATTTTTAAGCATCTGATGTCTCCCCTGCCAACTCGCTTGCAGAGAAATATATTTAGTCTCAGAAATACGACTTTAAAACCACACATTTCGCGGGCGTGTGCACCTTCAAAACTGCCCTTTAAATATGACGCAATCGTCCCCTTCCCGTCAATCACACGCTTGGCCACAGCGCACA
>JAZEWT010000028.1:3891120-3902397 GCA_036362905.1 Mordacia mordax
ATTATCTGCGAAACATCCGAATCTATTGGAAACGTTGTGGGCTTCCTCTTTGGCACACGAGTGTGCTGCTGACGTGGTCATGACTTGATTCGTTCTGTTTACAAGACAAAACCCTACTGATTGGCTGTCTTGGGTGGAGACAGACCCAGCGCAGAAAATATTTATTAACTTTTATTTTGTAAGACGGTGCTTATGCTTCGTGGTAAAGCTACGATGCATGTAAGGCATACGAGTGCGTTGTAAATGCGTCAACTACCCAGTTAAAGCTCTTGTAAGATATTGCTTTAATAATGGGCAATTCCTTTAATTCGAAGGCTTTCATCACCAATATTATAGATGAAATTGATTTTTGGGTCAGGTCATGTAGAAAATTATAAAATAGTGTCCTTTAACCCTCCACCACCCGACACGGCCATTCAGTAAGGGGTTGTCACATGAACAGAAAACGTGCCAATTCCTTTACTATCTCAGCACACGGGTGTGTTGAAAAGCGACCCCACAATATTTTACATTCAAAGATACGACGTTTCGCTGATAACTACGTTCAGCATCATCAGGCACCCACGCCAAACCTGGGCGGGCAGATCGGACGACCGGTACCGTTTCCGGGTCTGTTTATATGGAGGTTGTGATGTCATCACCCACGCGATCAGGTGTGCCAGGACACAATGGGCAGCCTGGTTTATTAGTTATCCAAACTGGTGTTTCGGGTTGAGTTGTTCAGACGAAGGGTGCTAACGATGTCTGATAACCCTCGTCATGAGGTGTTATGCGAGGAACTGTGTTAAGCATTGATGTGTGTGCGGTTTATAGTTTATTGCTTGATAATGCGTTTCAAAGCCGCACTTAATTTGTAGCTATCGGAACGATTAAAATTGTTCTTATTCTTCTCAATTTCAATGGACTCGCGAACCAGTCTCGGCCACTAGTGCTTGGTTTTACTGAAGATGTAGACATTGTCAAAGTCGATTGTGTGGTTCTTATGGCAAGCGTGTTCTGCAGCCGCCGATATCTGGGTTTGGGAGTTTTTGATGTTCCTTTGGTGTTCTTTTAGACGTTGCGCTAATGTTTCTATCCCATCTGACCGCATGACACCTGATGATGAGGGTAATCAGACATCGTTAGCCCCCCTTTGTCTGAACAACTCAACCCGAAACACCAGTTTGGATAACTAATAAACCAGGCTCCCCATTGTGTCCCAGCACACCTGATCACGCGGGTGATGACATTACAAACAGACCCGGAAGCGGTACCGGTCGAACGATCTGCCCGCCCAGGTTTGGCACAGGTGCCTGATGATGCCGAACGTAATTATCAGCGAAACGTCGTGTATATCTTTTATTAAATATTGTGGGGTCGCCTTTCAACACACCGGTGTGCTGAGATAGTAAAGGAATTGGCGTGTTTTCTGTTCACGCGACAACCCCTTACTGATTGGCCGTGTCGGGTGGTGGAGAGTTAAACGACACTATTTTATAATTTTCTACGTCTCATCTCATCTCATTATCTGAAACCGCTTAATCCTATATAGGGTCACGGTGAGCCGGAGCCTATCCCGGAAACACAGGGCGCAAGGCAGGAATACACCCGACGACGGGACGCCAGTCCATCGCCGGGCAATTTTCTACGTGACCTGACCCAAACATGAATTTCATCAATAATGGCCAATGCGTTAATGTAACCTCCTATGCTCGTGATAAATCCACCGAAAGTGGTGGACACCTCGACCACTCGGCTAACGGCCGATCCACACTGAAGTTCCACCGCGTTGTCTGTTCTCACAGGGGAGGCAGTGCACGCCATTACGAAAGCCAGGCCGCAGCTGAAGGGGTGGATTGGTAAGAAACCACAATACCTTCTGCTGCAGCTCATCAACCAGTCGCTGATTCCCAAGGACGTCGTAACCAAGGTGAAATCAGCAAACAGCAACTCGGACCGTGCCGAGATCCTGCTCGACTTCTTCATCCAGCGAGGGAACGACGACTGTGAGAAGCTGCTGTTCGCGTTGAACATCGTGAAGAGCGAATACCCCAAGGCTAGGGAGTGGCTGGACTCCCTCAGTGAGTAAACGTTCACAACGTTCACACTTTACACAAACATCATCTGCACCGCCAGGGTTCTCACCATGTGGACGATCTTCTGCAATGTGCGTGGGGCAGAGACGCCCCGCTGTCTCGCTGCGACGCCTTCTCCGCCGTCGCTGCCTGCGTGCCGAGCGCTGCGCGCGCGAGGACAGGATCCAGTCCGGCGTTTTCTTGATACGCGCGCGAGGACAGGATCCAGTCCGGCGTTATCTCGATACGCGCGCTCACCTCTCCGCCCGCAGAACCCTGATGATGGCCGCGGTTCCGCTCACGCCCTCACGCACACGCAGCGCTTCCTCCCCAGGGTGCCTCCTGGCGCGAGCGGCCCGGCACCCCGGCCACTCTCTCGGCGCCTACTTCAGAACCCCTCGCGCCCCCCTGCCCCCGCCCCGACCTCCAGAACTTGCTCCCGCGAGCACTCGGACGCCGCGGCTTCCACCAGCACCGCGCTCCGTGCAGCCGTGCGTCCGCTCGCTCCGTCGAGCGCGCGTGGTGCTTGCGGTCACGCCAGCGCACGGCACGCGCTCGCTCAACGCCTGACGCCGCGCCCTCTTCCCAGGACTCGATCCTCTCCAGTCACTCACTCGCGGCGTCGTGCTTCACCGCGTGGCGCACCGCTGTTTCGTTGTCGCCGCTGCCGCCGCCTCGTCGCGCGCTCCCCACCCGCGTCTCCGCCTCTCTGCTCCTCCCCGGCGTAGGAGCGCTCCCTGTCCCCGGCGCCGAAGGCCCCCCCCCCTTCTCCCCAGCGTCTCCCGTTAAGTCCCCCGGTCTCATTCAGATGCTAATCGCCTCATTCTCGCCTCCTACCCGCGAGCGGTGCCGCGTCACCGCGTGGTCGGTCGCGAAGCTGTCAGACCGCGGTCGGGCCACGCGATAATCCGCACGACGCGATGTCCGGCTCGCGCGCGAGACAAAGACGCTTTGTTATCCTCCCCACCGGACGGCCAAGGAAGGACCGACGCCACGATCTCCCAAAGTTCCCTCAATGCGGGCGAGCGAAACCGCAGCGCGGAAGAGTGCGTGCGCGGCGCGACTGCTGTGAACATCATCTCCGTTGTGTGGTCGCGTTGGTCGGTTTGCGAGATTACTCCGTCGCAGGGAGTCCGCATCCAGAGCTTGCAAGCTCACCATGTCTGTCTGTTGTGTGCGAAGTCAAAGCAGTTGTCACATGGAACGTTTGACCCCTTTCCAGAGGGATCAATGCGTATGATTTACTCCTTCAATTTCCCAAGCGTAATCGTACAAGAATTAAAAAATCGGCGGTTGAAATATCTCATCTCATTATCTGAAACCGCTTAATCCTATATAGGGTCACGGTGAGCCGGAGCCTATCCCGGAAACACAGGGCGTAAGGCAGGAATACACCCGACGACGGGACGCCAGTCCATCGCCGGGCAATGCGGGACAATTTTAGTCTGTGAGCCAATCAACCTATCCAGGAGCATGCTTTTGGACTGTGGGAGGAAACCGGAGTACCCGGCGAAAACCCACGCGGACACGGGGAGAGCATGCAAACTCCACACAGAAAGGCACCCGAGCCGAGAGATTCGAACCCGGGACCTTCTTGCTGTGAGGCGTCAGCCCATACAAATATATTCCTTACACCGCTCGGTGTAAGACTAGTATCTCCCAACAAATTGAAGCCACACACAATAGTTCCCAACACCTGCAGAAGACCCGAACGTGTGCGGGGGCCATCACTCTACCCCATACAGATGACACACACGGATATTGAGCCACACGGCTCCGTACTGATTTTCCCTGGCAGACCGTGTATGCTTTGGCGATCTGAATGCGCGCACACCGGTAGTTTCAAGTACTTGTGCGATCCACACACCAGTGCTGGATCTCAGGTGTGCGCCACCACATTTCTCCACAGTATCGATTTCCTACTGAATGATCATGAATCACTACTCTCTCTTTCAGGATTCCTCAAGAACCTGTTGATTAAGGCCCCTTTATTTTTGGCCAGATATAAGGACAACGGGTTGCACAGCCATATTCGATTTAAAAAGAAAGACATATCCACAGCTATAGAGGACGACCTGGAACCCCTTCTGACCTGCCTCGAGAAAAGACACTACTTCACCAAAACCATCTCTCAGGTAAGGATTCACTTGCTTCCATAGTGGAGGCTCGCGGAGTTAATAACGGCTCGGTCGGAGCTACATTTCCACGGTTCACCTGGATCCAAGTCAGTGTAATCCGATCTTGTGATTTGTAATTTATTCAAGATGACATTGTCAGTCGGCTGAAGTATTGCCGTAGGTTTTCATGGCTCCGTGTTTGAGAAGTCCCACGAAGCGCCATTCTTTTTTGAGAGGGCAGCTCGAAGGAGCCATTCTCATCCACACGATGAACGAGGGTGCCGGTAACGTGACATTCCGGGCAATGATGCGCATTGGCGCTGTGAAAAAAATAATCAGTTCGCGTTTCACGGGAGGCGATATTAATTGCGTGGGATTTAAGTCGACGGTGAAAGTCAAAGGCTCAGCGTTTCTAACGCCCCAAGGTACCATGCGTGTACCCCTTGTTGTATGAAAAGCTTGGTATCAGAGGTTGCGTTCGCGCATTCCTTATGTCGTGGCACCAAAACACATTTTTTAACGCCACTGTCGCGCGTCTCTGTCCATCATTAATTGATTGTGCGATGCAATGATGAGCGCTACCGGGTTACGTCAAGGCTATGGTTGGCGTTTCATCCTTATACCAGTTGGTGTCGTGAGTTTATTTCACTGCGCAATGTTAACATGGTCCTGTTTTTTATCGCTACGGTTGGAGTTTAATGCACAGGTTGTTGTTGTGAGCTTCTGTACACTTGGTTGCATGCGTTGTCTCTTTGGTCATTTCTAACGTTTGCTGTGTCGCAGCAATCCCACAGTCAGAGCTTGCAAGCTCACTGGGTACTTTCTGCCGGTATCATAAAACATCCGTCTCTCCTGTGTTAGACACAGGAGCGAATGTTAGAGATGGCAGCCGGTGTTAGACTTCTGTGTCTGATTTTTTTGCTCTTCCGAGCAAGTTTTCCAAAAATAAAAATATACAAAGAATACAATAAATGCAGGGCGGCGCAGCGGCGGTGGCCCAGCGGGTGGCGCGGCTGCTGTCGCCGCCACCTCCTCTTCACAGCAAGAAGGTCCCGGGATCGAATCTCCGCTCGGGCGCTGCTTTCTGTGTGCGGGGAGTTTGCGAGCTTCTCTCCCCGTGTCAGCGTGGGTTTTCGCCGGGCACTCCGGTTTCCTCCCACAGTCCAAGAAACGTGCCGCTGCATAGGTTTAATTGGCTCGTAGACTAAATTGCCCGCAGTGCCCGGTGATGGACTGGCGTCCCGTCGTCGGTATATCCCCCCTGCCTTGCGCCCTGTGTCTGCCGGGATAGGCTCCGGCTCACCTGTAGAGGATTAAGCGGTTTCTGACAATGAGATGACACAACATACACAATATGCTTAACCGTTTACACAACCCGTGTCCCACATACCCATCAACACAATGTATAACGTACGCGCATTCAATTTACAAATAATATGAGAGAGACAGATGGGGTCTTGGAGAGGGGCGGTAAAACGGAGGATCCCCTGAGTGTCCGTGCACAGAGCGTTGCCCCAGTGCTGCAGGAAAGTGGGGAAAGAGGGAGGAGAGAGGGGAGAGAGCAGAGAAACGGAGGATCCCCCGAGTGTCCGTGCACAGAGCGCTGCCCCAGTGCTGCAGGAAAGTGGGGAGAGAGGGGAGAGAGCAGAGAAACTGAGGATCCCCCGAGTGTCCGTGCACAGAGCGCTGCCCCAGTGCTGCAGGAAAGTGGGGAGAGAGGGGGGAGAGAGGGGAGAGAGCAGAGAAACGCAGGATCCCCTGAGTGTCCGTGCACAGAGCGCTGCCCCAGTGCTGCAGGAAAGTGGGGAGAGAGCAGAGAAACGGAGGATCCCCCGAGTGTCCGTGCACAGAGCGCTGCCCCAGCGCTCCAGCAAAGCGTCCACCTCCCCGGCGCATTTATAGAAAGCGGCTCCATGCGGAGCCACGCTTTGACGAGGCCTCTGGTCATCATCGCTAACGCGGAGCTGTCACCCGCAGCAGCTCCTTGAGAAGCTGTGTCGCCGGAGTCCCGCATCTCGAGCTTGCAAGCTCACCGGGTACTCTCTGCTGTAATGATAAGAAAACATCCTGATCAGTGCGAGGTTTGTCTTCGCACCAACGGGGCGACGTTGTTTCCACAGGACGTGGCGCTGATGGAACAAACCCGAGGGCGAAAAGCCGCGGCCGACCACGTGATCGAGCTCACTCTGGGAAGGAACCGGGGGAAGTCGAGACAGTTCCTGGAAGTTCTCTGGGAACTTCGAGATCAACACCCAAAGTTTGCCCCCATCTTCAATGACATGTGACTTCTTCATCTCTCCCGGTCGACGTCAAAGATCCTTCTTCATCTGCGTACCATGTCCTACGGGACGTTGGTGGCAGCGGTCTTCCACACGTACCTGCTCGTTGAACTCCTAAGAAAGTCCATTGTTGATTCGTCCATCCATCTGGAGGAACTCTTGACATCAGTCAATCTGTGTCGTCCCACCGTCTCTCTCGCTCTCTCTCCTTCAATTGTTCCCAGTTATAGACTCGTCTCATCTCGTTGTCAGAAGCCGCTTAGTCCTGTACAAGGTCACGGTGAGCTGGAGCCTATCCCGGCCGACACAGGGCGCAAGTTAGGGGATATACCCACGATGGGACGCCAGTCCATCATCGGGCACTGCGGGCAATTTAGTCTGCGAGCCAATTAAACCTATGCAGAAGCATGGTTTTTTTTTTAGACTGTGGGAGGAAAACGGAGTGCCCGGCGAAAACCCACGCGGACACGGGTGAGAGAAGCTCGCAAACTCCCCCCACACAGAAAGCAGCACCCGAGCCGAGATTCGAACCTGGGACCTTCTTGCTGTGAGGAAGAGGCGACAGCGCTATCCCCTGGGCCACTGAGCCGCCCCCAGCTATAACCAGATTTTCAATTTCCTCTTTCCTCATAACATGCCCCGAAAAACGTCAGCTGTCCCCTTGTCACCGAATTCAACACTTTCCTTCTGCATCCCATTCATAACAAACATTCCTTCTGAACATCCACTTTGCTTATTTCGTCAATTTCCACCAGTGTGACCCTGGGTACTTGGAGGTTAGAATTTCAATGTCTTTAAGTGTTCTTTTTATTTTTTGGCATAAAGTTCTGTTAGAACGTTGCTTGCGTCCCTAAAAAAGTACAATGTTGCTGAAGTTAAGTTCATCTCATCTCATATCATTATCTGAAACCGCTTAATCCTATATATATAGGGTCACGGTGAGCCAGAGCCTATCCCGGAAACACAGGGCGTAAGGCAGGAATACACCCGACGACGGGACGCCAGTCCATCGCCGGGCATTGCGGGACAATTTTAATCTGCGAGCCCGGCGAAAACCCACGCGGACACGGGGAGAGCATGCAAACTCCACACAGAAAGGCACCCGAGCCGAGAGATTCGAACCCGGGACCTTCTTGCTGTGAGGCGTCAGCGCTAACCACTGGGCCACCGTGCCGCCCTGAAGTTAAGTTTCCTATTTTAATTCATATCAAGTAAACGTGATCTGTCTCAAGTGTAAATCATTTTTACGCCAAAAATATCTCTATTGGACCCAAAAAAGGCTCATAATAAGGCCTCTTATAACGTTGGCGAAATGAACATGATGTGTTAACGTTACCAACACAGTAGTGCATACTTATGTACAGGGCGGCACGGTGGCGCAGTGGGTTGCGCTTTCGCCTCCTCCTCCTCACAGCAAGAAGGGCCTGGGTTCGAAACTCTGCTCGGGTGCTGCTTTCTGTGTGCGGGGAGTTTGCGAGCTTCTCTCCCCGTGTACCGCGTGGGTTTTCTCCGGGCACTCCGGTTTCCTCCCGCAGTCCAAACAAACCACGCTGCTGCCGCATAGGTTTAATCGGCTCGCAGACTCAATCGCCCGCGGTGTCCGGTGATGGACTTGCGTCCCATCGTGGGTATATCGCCTGCCTTGCGCCCTGTGTCTGCTGGGATAGGCTCCGGCTCACCGCGCGACCCTGTACAGGACTAAGCGGTTTCTGACAATGAGCCGGAGACCATGGGCTACGAGCGGGCAGCGTGGAGGGGGCAGTGGTTGAGAAGGGAACGTCTGAGTGGGCAGGAGCTGGGGGTGGCAATAGGAGGGAGCGGTGGCGCAGCGCTTAGCGCGCTGGCCTGCAAACCGATCCTTTTTTTTCTCTCTTTTTAAACCGATCCTGCCCCCCCCCCCTAGGTTGACTCAGCCTCAAATCAGTATCGAGAGAGATGTGTGAACAACATCGCCTTGGGAAGTTAAAAAGAAACTGACGTTGTTTTCAATAGATTACATAAATTCTCTTTTGTTACCCGAAAATAATATTCGATTTCTAACCATTCGTGCGGGTACACTCTTGCATTTACTTGTTTATTATGTAATTGTTCTTGTGTAATTGTTAGTCACTGTGTTGTGCACTGCTTATGTTGCCTGTCACTGTCACTTTGCGACAGGGCTGGTGTCTCACTTGAGCACAAATTGACGCGGTGAGTTGATTTACCTTGTGACGGTGCGCGTTGTTGCACCGGTGAGTTCGAACCTCTGTGGTCTTGTAGTCATCCCACATGCAGAGCTTGCAGTTGGTAGATATAGGAGCCAGTGTTAGAGATAGGAACCAGTGTTATAGATAGGAACCAGTGTTAGAGATAGGAGCCAGTGTTAGAGATAGGAGTTACAGTGTTAGAGATAGGAGCCAGTGTTAGAGATAGGAGTTACAGTGTTAGAGATAGGAGCCAGTGTTAGAGATAGGAGTCAGTGTTAGAGATAGGAGTTACAGTGTTATAGATAGGAACCAGTGTTAGAGATAGGAGCCAGTGTTAGAGATAGGAGTTAGTGTTAGAGATAGGAACCATTGTTAGAGATAGGAGTTACCGTGTTAGAGATAGGAGTCAGTGTTAAAAACAGGAGCCATTGTTAGAGATAGGAGCCAGTGTTAGAGATATGAGTCAGTGTTAGAGATAGGAGCCAGTGTTACAAACATGAGCCAATGTTAGAGATAGGAGCCGGTGTTCGAGATAAGAGGCAATGTTGTGTCGCAGGAATCCCGCATCTCGAGCTTGCAAGCTCACCGAGTATTTTCTGCTGTAATAATACACATCGATGCAATCTTGCCCACGTGTGTGTCAGTGAATTCCACTCCACTCTTCTCCAATGTCTGTGCAGTGTAAGGACTTCTTTCAGGGACAGGATCCAGGTCACACCAACATCAGAGATGGCCTTACCTGGCGATGCAAGACTTTCCTTTAAACTTTTAAGTCCGATTTTAATTATAATAATTACATTGAGAGATTACTGCTCCTCCGAAACATACTCACCAAGCCAACAACTATACAGTCAAGACTTATCTCATTGTCAGAAGCCGCTTAGTCCTGTGCAGGGTCGCGGTGAGCTGGAGCCTATCTCGGCAAACACAGGGCGCAAGGCAGGGATATACCCACGATCGGACGCCAGTCCAACACCGGGCACTGCGGGCAATTTAAGTCTGCGCGCCAATTAACCTCTGTGGCGGCGTTTTATGGACTGTGGGATGAAACCGGAGTGCCCGGCGAAAACCCACGCGGTACACGGGGGAGAGCAGCTCGCAAAACTCCCCCACACAGAAAGCAGCGCCCGAGCCGAGATTCGAACCCTCTACCTTCTTGCTGTGAGGAGGAGGAGGCAACAGCGCTACCCACTGGGGCCACCACTGCGCCACGCGAGGTTTGTTTGGTTGATTCACAATAAGAAGTAAATTCGGATCCGGTTAAGAAGATTCTGTCCACAATGAAGCCACCACGTTATCAAGCAGCTGCTCGTTCCAGAAGTCCCATCGGTCCCAACATTTTTGGAAGCAGATTTTCGACTCGAGAGAGTGACTGAGCCACACCTTCACGTCTCACACAAACACAGCGGGCGGCGCGGCGGTGGTGGCCCCAGTGGGTGGCGCCGCTGTCGCCCCCTCCCCCTCCTCCTCCTCCTCACAGCAAGAAGTGCCCGGGTTCGAATCTCTGCTCGGGTGATGCTTTCTGTGCGTGTGGGAGGAGTTTGCAAGCTTCTCTCCCCGTGTAAGGCGTGGGTTTTCTCCGGGCACTCCGGTTTCCTCCCACAGTCCCCCCAAAACAAACCCATGCTGCTACACAGGTTAATTGGCTCGCAGACTAAATTGCCCGCGGTGGCCGGTGATGGACTGGCGTCCCATCGTGGGTGTATGCCTGCCTTGCGCCCTGTAATTGCCGGGATAGGCTCCGGCTCACCGCGACCCTGTACAGGACCCGGCGGTCTCTGACAATGAGACGAGACACAAACGCACCACATTTGTGTGTGTTTTTAAATCACACAATCTCCGATGCCACAATCAGTTCAGATGTTGTTGTTTGTCGCGGCCGTTCTCTCCCGCAGCTCTGTGCAGCGCTTTGTGACCCTCGGGTGAGAAGCGCTCCGGAAGTGCAATTGTCGTCGTCGTTGTTATTGTTGTTAACCATCATTAGCGCGCTCGTCGTCATTACCAGCGACTGGTCCCGGCCATGGGAATGTGGAAAGTACCATGAGGTCTTTATTGATCACCAATGCATTACATCGATCACACGCTGGGATTGCTTCTGAGCCAAGATCAACGTCAATCATCCTGACTCCTCCTCCTCCTCACTGCCGCCGGACCCCGCCCACCCCGGGCTAATCCCGCCCCCAACCCACACACCTCGCCCCGCCCACTCCCCATTGACCACGCCCACGCACACATCCCCGACCCCCCCCCCTCCGTCCTCGCTCATCGATTGGCCCACGGCAGAAAGGGGGTGGGGGTAGAAGGTTAAGAGGCGGGGCCTAAACCAGGAGGGGGCGGGGCCTAAAGAGCACGGGGGCTGGGCATGGAGAGGGGGGAGGTGGCCACAGGTTAATTAATTATCTAATCAAATTCCTACACAATGAGTTCAGCACGAGCATCATTAGTCGCGAATTCATCACTGCTTGCGCATATAATTAGCATAAATTAGCATTACGACCGTCTTCAGCGCGCTTGTGAATGGCGGGTGCTTTCATGGCCGGCACGGTGGCGTGGTAGTGACGGGCGCTACCGCCGTGGCGTGGCAGTGACGGGCGCTACCGCCGCGGCGTGGTAGTGACGGGCGCTACCGCCGTGGCGTGGC
>JAZEWT010000028.1:4224723-4238298 GCA_036362905.1 Mordacia mordax
GAACAGCTTTGGAAATCAATCAACAAGCGCGTGTGCTTCTTGCAGTGTCTTGTCAAAGGTGTCTGTTGTGGTGTTGGTACATCTTAACACATGAAGCGTTGTGGTGTTGGAACATCTTAACACGTCAAGTGTTATCGCCAAAACGGTTTAAACGTTTTCTCATTTTTTTTTCCCCATCGTCTATATATTGTACTGGCAAAAAAGCGCCTCCCTGCCCCCCCCAATAGTTAAACATAAACTCTACCACGGCCGTAGAGGTGGGAGATGACGGGAGCTGCTGTACAGGCCCCGTGACCCTTCACCCAGTCTGAGTGAACGCCGAAAGCGGCGAAGCCCTCCGTGCAAGGGGTGCGCGCAGTGGCTCTGCGTCAAGGGCGGTTGTGGTGTCATTGACTTTATGAGGGCCCGCACTCTCGTTGTAAACAGAGGCGCTGCTGCTTTCTGCAGTGACAGTGCTCAATGACGGATTTCCTACCCGGTAGAAGGTGGAATCTATTTCAATCTCGGTTGCTTGAAACTAACATTCTGCTTTGAATATTCTATTTTGATATTATATTTTAGTCCGTTAGTCGCACTCAAGTATTGTTGGGTAGAGTAGTTACGTATAAATGCACATTAATAATAATTGCATTTATAGAGCGCTTTTCACCCGAGGGTCACAGAGCGCTTCACAGAGCTGCGGAGAGAACGGCGCGTCAACAACAACGGCACCAGAATGGAAAATCAACAGCAACAAAAAAAATTTGGGTTTTTTTTAATATAAACAGCGTTGCAGAACGAACGAGCAAAACACGATGAGACCTTCAACTACAGTCTTAAAATGCTAAATTTCTGTGAATATGTTAACTATATATTGGGAATGCCTTAATTCAACATTTGTCGTGTAATAATCGTATAATAATAACATTAATTACTACCTTTGAAAAGGCAATGTTAATGTTTTCTTTGTTCCCCCTTCTCAGTTGTCTCCATGCCCATGTGGAGTGTCCGGACAGCACTTGCATGCATGGAGCTAGTGGTGGACAGTCAACATTTCGTTACAACATCCACTCTTGGCTTTCATAACACGGTGATTGTTTCATCGACCCGGAAGGGATAGTGGGTACAATTGACTGCCTGCAAGATTTGAACAGACACCGCTATTGTGAACGAATTTCTGTTCTGCCAGCACCAGTATTGAGTCGTTAGACAATCTTCTGACATAAGTATCAGTTATATGGCCGATAACATGTTAATATACATGGACTGTAGAGCTTGGGTATTCAGCGCCAGTCTGAGTTGTTCCCTCTCTCAACGAGTGAATTACTGTGGGGCTTGCAGCTTGTGTATGACATGCTTGGGATATTGATATGTAGTTTCATACTAATCTTCTGTACATTTTACAAACGTCTTATGACCTAGCAGAGTGGGCAAGGTGGTGGGGGGGGGTCCCTGTTTCGTGGACGAAACGGGTTTTTTTGCATAGGTCACAAATGTATACGTTGCTGAAACACGGTGTCAAAACAACGTTTTAACCCTATAGACTAAGATGGGCAGAGGATTGTGTAGTTCATTGTACTTTGAATCCGGATGAACTTCAGTTTCAGCGAAACTTTACTTTAACACCAAACCTGTCAATCATTTACCTTCACGGGGAGCTTTCAGAGTCGATCACGGTTCTGTATTACCCTGCAGAAATATTTGCCTTATCGCAGGACATACCTTTGAGAAGCATGTTTATTCTTACAGCAGAAAGTGCCCGGTAACCTTGTAAGCTGTAGATGCGGGATTCCTGGGGCACAACAAACGTCTGTACTGACAAGCGTTACAACGTATAAAAAAACAAAAGGGCAAATTCGCTTATCACATAAACATTTATGTGCGTGAATGAAACGCTAAAAATAAATGGTAACACGCAAGGTTCATCTCATCTCATTGTCGGAAACCACTTAGTCCTGTACAGGGTCGCGGTGAGCCAGAGCCGATCCCGGCAGATACAAGGCGCAAGACAGGGATATACCCACGATGGGACGCCAGTCCATCACCGGGCACTGCGGGCAATTTAGTCTGCAAGCCAATTAACCGATGCAGCAGCATGTTTTTTGGACTGTGGGAGGAAACCGGAGTGCCCGGCGAAAACCCACGCGGACACGGGGGAGAGAGCATGCAAACTCCACACAGAATGGCACCCGAGCCGAGATTCGAACCCGGGACCTTCGTGCTGTGAGGTGACCGCTTCACCCACTGGGCCACCGTGCCGCCCAACACGCAAGGTTGCATAATTAAATTCGCAACAACACCTTATACAAAGATGAAACCCCCAACCGTAAACGTTAAATTAACGGTTGCACTCAAGCTTGCACAGCAGTATAAATTAATAAGACAGATGTGCAACAGTGGCATGGGGGGGAAAGCAAAATGTTTTTTTTAGCCAAACAAAAGAAAGAGGTATATTCATCCTTTCAAAAAGACCAATAATTTTATGCAAACGCAGCTAGGCCAAGTTCTTGGTACGAATTTGAATCTCATTATAATAAACTACCTCGGTCTACCTACGTGCAGCTCGAGTGATTGGCTGCGGTGGAGGTTTGCGCACATGCAGGGCAGTCCTCGAATTGGTTGAGAACAAGATAAGTAGCCTCTCCTGATCGGTCGGGTGGCTTGTACTCTGACCCGACTGGTCCCCCCTACCTTCGTTGAAGCGTGAAATATTAACTCCCTCGAGGCATTCGCGGTTAGCAAAGTGACCGCGCAAGACCAATCTGTGCACGCGGTCATCAGAAAAGTGTCTGCGAAACTTTTGAATTGCGGCACCCAAATTGGGGATAACGTCTCATCTCATTGTCAGAAACCGCTTAGTCCCATACAGGGTCGCGGTGAGCCGCAGCCTGTCCCGGCAGACACAGGGTGCAAGGCAGGGATAGAATCACGATGCGACGCCAGTCCATCACCGGGCACTGAGGGCAATTTAGTCTGCGAGCCAACTAACCTGTGCAGCAGCATGTTTTTTGGACTGTGGGAGGAAACTGGAGTGCCCGGCAAAAACCCACGCGGACACGGGGAGAGAACATGCAAACTTCCACACAGGCACCAGAGCCAAGATTCGAATCCGGGACCTTCTTGCTGTGAGGCGACAGCGCTACCCACTGGGCCACCGTGCCGCCCCGGAATAACATCTGTAAGCCTATATATAATATGCTAGGCATGCGTCAGGTTACCGATAATTTCCTGGCCTCTCATTGGTTGACAGCTTTCATCGTGTCACAACTGGCCATCTTGCGGTCAGCACAGATTTGGCCTCGGCAGCTATAAAAAAAAAATTATATTTATCCATTTGTCATCATCGTTTCCATTGTAGACGAAATCTTCATCGTATACTTGAGGTGTGGTCTTTGCAGACTAGAACTGATGTTCTATAGTCATCGGTTTTTCTTCTGGTAATTAATGTCGGGTAATAATTGATTTCATAACTGCAGCAATGCCTCCAGTGAACGGACTTTGGAAGCAGCCAACGCTGTTCTCTACTTCCGAGACAACGTCTGCACTAGAAGTGAAGTAAAAAAGATCTCTCATTGTCAGAAACTGCTAAGTCCTGTGCAGGGTCGCGGTGAACTGGAGCCTCTCCCGGCAGACACAGGGCGCAAGGCAGGGATATACCCACGATGGGACGCCAGTCCATCATCGGGTACTGCAGACAATTTAGTCTGCAAGCCAATTAATCTATGCAGCAGCATGTTTTTTGGACTGTGGGAGGAAACCGAAGTTCCCGGCGAAAACCCACGCGGACACGGGGAGAACTCGTAAACTCCCCCACACAGAAAGGCACCCGAGCCGAGATTCGAACCGGGGCCCCTTCTTGCTGTGAGGCGGTGACAGCGCTACCCACTGGGGCCACCGTGCCGCCCAGGAAAAAAGATCTATAGTTTATTTTGCAATGTTCTTGTTTGCTGATTTTACAAACATATGACTCTGTGTAATGGTGTTCACAAATATATGGTTTTTAAGAAATGGTCATTCCTCTTCTCGGCACCATGTCCTACAGGACATCGGTGACAATGGTCTACCACAGATCTCTACTCCTTGAACGTCTAAGAATGTCCATTGTTGATCTGTTCATCCATCTCGAGAGACTCTTAACATAAGTTCAATCCCTATCGTCCACCATCTCTCTTCAAATTTTCACGGCATAGAGCTTGTAAGATAGTCATTACTCTGTATATAAGATCATTTTGTAAATTCTATTTTGACGGGTTCCTAGACACCCTTTCACACCTATTATTCTGGCACATCGAGGTTTTACTGCACTGCGACTACAATCGGCATGCGGAGGAACGACTGATCCGTATTAGAGTTTGAACATGCAGCGAGACTCATAACAGTCTAGATTGTATTGTAGACGTAGCGCTGTTTTGGGAATGTGGAATTGTCAGCACTGGCTTGGGGCGATTGGTTGGACATCTGCACCGTGCCTCAGTGCTCATTTGAGCAGGAAATCTCCTTGACTGTTCTTCACTTTACCATCCAAACCCTTGGCGAGTTGAAATTAAAATGGGACTTAATCGATTTGAATGCAGCAATTAAAGTGCCGCTGCTGCCTCACAGCAAGAAATCGCCCGGGTTCGAATCCCGGCACGGGTGCATTTCTGTGTAGAGTGTGTGTGTTCTCCCCGTGTCCGCGTGGGTTTTCGCCGAGTACTTCGATTTCTTCCCACAGTCCAAAGACATGCTGCTGCCGAGGTTAATTGTCCTGACCTGAATTGCCCCTGGGGCCTTGAGATGTTGTTGTTTGCCTACCTTTCCCTGCTGGACAACCGTTAAAAATAGCTACATAACTCAACGGTTCCATCCAGTTTACATACGAACGAACCTACAGACCCTGTATAGTCAAGTCAACCGGCCAATTATATCGAAAGATAAGATGCCACATTGTGGTTTGGCATTGCATTGGTTGCGGCTTGGCAAGCCTTTAGTTGAACCAATTTAAGTCAAGAAATCTCCCCTAGTTTGCGGCACAACCAGAATTATAGTCTTAGCTTTGCCACCACATTTCACTACATCGCAAGCCCTGTCTTTCTTGCGGCAATGTGATGGCCCTCGGAAGGACGTTTTCTGTTTTATGGTGAACCGATGGGTCATTGTAACCACTGGGCATGGAGCCAGATTTCATGCAATGAGGCGAGGTTATTTGATACTGCTGTCCAGATTTTTCTGGGAATAATTGCCGTTGAACGAAATTGTCGGTTTTTTTCCCCGCGAAACCGTGAGTTGAGAAAAAAGAACCGCGTTGACAGAATCACGAGAGAATGACGCTAATGACGTATAAATATGGACCATATAGGAAACTTTCAGTGTGTTGACCGCCATAGAGCTCCTCGAACCTTTCCACATGCAAGACTAGAATAGAACAATACGCTCCATAACGGTTTTATCATCCGCATTGCACGCGAAAGTCCTGGCCAGGTAGGTGGCCTGGTGGTGTGTTGCCTGATTCCTGATTTGAAGGTTGCGAGTTAATATCCGCTCTTGGTTAACTGAAGCCATTGCCCAATACTCCGCGGGCGTATAAATGAAGCCCCCCCCCCCCGTGTGGAAAGTTTTCGAAGTGGTCGTGCTGTCGAGATTGGAGTCTATGTGCAAGGTTGGTGGATTTTTCCACCGTTCTTTTCTGGACCCGATGTCAATGTGATTGCTTCCGTATATCGCTCTCTCTCTCTCGCTCTCCCTCCCGTGTTCCTGTGGTTTTTCTCTTTTATCTTCAGATGAATCGTCACGGGTGAGGGTCGTGAGAGGGAATCGAACTCCGGTAGATGGATCGGTCTCATCCCATCTCATTATCTGAAACCGCTTAGTCCTATACAGGGTCGTGGTGAGAGCCGGAGCCTATCCCGGCAGACACAGGGCGCAAGGCAAGGATATCCCGACGATGGGACGCCAGTCCATCGCCGGGCACTGCGGGGCAATTTAGCCTGCGAGCCAATTAACCTATGCAGCAGCATGCTTTTGGACTGTGGGAGGAAACCGGAGTGCCCGGCGAAAACCCACGTGGACACGGGGAGAGCATGCAAACTCCACACAGAAAGGCACCCGAGCCGAGAGATTCGAACCCGGGACCTTCTTGCTGTGAGGTGACAGCGCTAACCACTGGACCACCGTGCCGTTCTAGATGGATAGGTGATGGAGAAAAAACAAACCGTTATTGTTGCTGATTTGCTCCTCTTATGTCGTTGTTGTTGCTGAAATGCCGGTGTGACCTTCGGATAAAAGGCGCTCCAGAAGTGCAATTATATTATTATTATTATAATGATTAGACACGCGGTAACACGGATCGAAGAGTAATTTAGTAATGGTTCTGGAAGATGGATCAGTTTGTTCGTGATTGTGTTATCTGTTTGTAATGATTCAACGCGTTCCAAATGACAAATGTGACCTAATTATTTTAGGTTGCATTTTGATTTGTGTAAAATGTACTATAGGTTTACTGTAATATACCATGAATGGTGCCTCTCAAGTCGGTATTTATTGGCTGGCATTTAAGAGGTGACCTTTTTTAGACATCTTAACGAATCTATTCCTTACTCCACTTACACAAACAGGTTTTTAAAACTCATAATCGGTTGCTTGTGTCCGTCACCATATTTATAGCTGCACGACTTCAAAAACGATTGCCTATTTAAAAAATAAATACTTTTGGGCATGCTGCTACCTCTGATTTACTCCCAGTGATTCTGCACCCATCCCGTAGTGTTAGCGGATCGGCACGACCTTTGAACACCTTACCAACCTCATCATGAGCCACGATCAATCCACTGCTGAATGTGGTCCTCCATGGGGGTGGTAACTGATGGTGCAGAGCAATCGAGCAGTAGTGAAGGACAGCTGTGCATTTGGGAGTACGTCTGCTCAGGATTTCGAACGATCGATTCAACGCTCGTGCCGGCTCTCTGTAGGGATGGCCCCTCAAGAGCAGCTCTTTTGGGATAGCCGTTTCGCGCTTTCCTCCTCGCTTATTTATTGAAAGAGGGGAGAAAGTTATTATTGTTTAGCGGGCGCCCTTATCCAGGGTGGCTTGCATCATTACAGAGGCGGAGCGAGGGAACCACACAGAGGCGGGGGGGGAGGGGGAAGGCAGCCATTGAGTCAGCCGGCGCAAACATCTACCAGACACTGCATTCTATATATTACGACGTTATCTGCCAATTCCTCAATGAGTATTTTTCTAAATATGGTTGTGGAAGGAGAAACCGGAGCAAACACATGTAGAACAGGAGGAGAGCCACGCAGAAAGGTGCTCTGGGAAGGAATCGAACTGCCTATGGCAGGGCATTCTTTCCTGTTATCGCGGTGCCACCCTCTTGAAAGAAGCGCTCTTTTGGGATAGTTATTTCGTGCGTTTCTCCCTTGGAAGCATTCCTTTGCAACGGATAGCGGAGGAGTGCTGGATACGGCTATCCAGAAAGAAAAGCTGTATTTTCAGACATCGAGCAGTGATGACCTACATCAGCATGGCGGCAGGTGAATGTATGCATCGCTGGATCACAGGGGACGGTGCGCTGGCTTATGGAGGCCTTTATTCCGCTGTAAATTGACCGTGCTAAAAAATAGTGTCGTTAAATAGAAATAAAAATCAAATTCACAAATTAAAAGAAAAGTTGAAAGCAACGGCGCATGGGCTGTCGAGTCCGGGGCGTCCTCTTCAATGGATTTCATCGATAATATTGGTCACGAAAGCCTTCGAATGAAAGTAAATTGACCATGCGTTGTGATAGTAATGCGACCGTGGGCACCGTGTTTGCCTACGGTCACAGTTTGCCCTTTGCCCTACTTTAGTTGCGTAACTGAATCCAGTCACAACACATCCACCACCAAATGACGCCATTGCCCGGTTTGGTTTCATTTGCTCCCCCTTGAAAAGTAGATCAATTAGTGTGACCGTTCTGACAATGCAGTCCGTGTGAAGGGTATTACAGCGATTTGCATTTCAACCGCTTCGTGTAAGTGCCACGCAACAAGGGCCTCGAGTCCATGATTCAAAACCGTGGCAAAATGAGTAACTGCAGCGGTCGCTTCGTGAGACGTGCTGGTGGCAGACATTCCGCATTTCAGTGGTTTTTCGGAGGCGGCGTGCGTGCGAGGATGGTAAAGATGATGGCGGGTAGACTCTAAAAAAAGAAAAACTCTAATTTTAATTGTAAAATTTAATTACCCAGAGTAGTTGAAAATTTCGCAAGACTCGACGTCGACTGCAGCGGCAGTGGGTAGCGCTGGCGTTTCACAGCAAGAAAGTCGCGGGTTCGATTCCCGGCTCTGGTGCCTTTCTATGTGCAGTTTGCGTGTGTCAGGCATGGGCTTTCGCTGGCTACTCCGGTTTCTTCCCACCGTCCAAAGACACGCTGCTGCCTGGGTTAATTTGCCTGCAGAGTAAATTGCCTCCAATGTACTGGCGTCACATCCGGGCTATAGCCCCGCCTTGCGCCCTCTGGCTGCCGAGATAGGCACTGCCCCCTGCAACCCTGTGCAGGCTTAAGCCGGTGTTAACGGTGTGTGTCGACCGTGCAGCATCTGGTATCGTGCTGCTCTAGATAGACAACCCCGTCTCATGTGGTCTTGTCTGCCTGCATTAGCACGTCAGCAGATGCCGCAGAATTTACTTGTGATGTTTTAAAGATCCTATTAACGTTATCCTGGACCGATCCAAACGCTGGATCGATTGGAAACATTTTTGTGCTTTGAGACGGTTTCCCATAAACGTATTGGTGACGTTTGACATTTTTTTTTTGCTTTTTCTCGAATAAAATCACGCTCACACAGACAAACATCCTGGACAAATATTAAGAACAAAGCGACTGTCTATCTGGATCAATTGTACTGCAAACTTTAGCTGCGGTGTGGCTGTGTGTAGTTCGTACGTGTAATGGCTTGTGTTGAGTTGGCAAAGGCCGGTAGTGGTGGTCTGGGCTGTGATGTGTGTTCATGTCAGATGTCTATTTAGGGACACATGGGCATGTGGTGTGTGTGTGTGTGATGTTGGCATGTGTCCTGGGCAATATTTGAAGTGTGAAGTATTTGAAGACCGACGTCGTGTTATGTACGTGAATTTATTGTGTGTCTGTGTCTGTGTGTCTTTGTGTTTTTGACCTGGTGCTGGCCAACCAACCCCCTTTGTGTGCTGTGCCGACCTTAACAGGTGCCTATTAACAGCACTCGTCCCTGCAGTCTGTTAATAATAATAATAATAATTGCATTTCTAGAGCGCTCTTCACCCGAGGGCCACAAAGCGCCGCACAGAGCTGCGGAGAGAACGGCGCGTCACAGCAACAACGACGTACACTGTCTACGGCATAAAAACAGTCTCCCGATACATACGTAAGGCTATATATCAGTGGTTCTTAACCTGGGTTCGATCGAACCCCAGGGGTTCGGTGAGTCAGTCTCAGGGGTTCGGTGGAGGTCAAGACACACACCTCACTCATATGATTCGTGATGACGCGCCCCGCTTGGCCATCACTGGCTGCAGGTGATCACATTTAATTTTTCCAATAAAGAAGGGTTCGGTGAAACGCGCATATGAAACTGGTGGGGTTCAGTACCTCCAACAAGGTTAAGAACCACTGCCATATATGGAGGATTGTTGCGTGCGGGCTGTGCACTTGGTCTGGTACCAACGCAATTTGCGACGTCACTGGCACGTGCTGCTCAACGGCAGTTGTTGGTTTGTGTGTGTTGGGGGGAGCGGTAGTGTAGCGGTTAGCGCGCTGCGCGATGGACCCGGCCACCCGTGTTTGGGTCCCGCTCACAGTTACTAGCAACACCACGATTGTGTGAAACAGGTCTTGGGCCTCTCTTAGGTCGACTCAACCTCAAATAAGCATTGCCGCCAGGTAGACGAAGCGGCTGCGCATGACGATGTCATGTGCCGTGCTGGCCTTAATAGGTGCTCGCTAACAACACTTGACCCTGTAGTCCGTTTGGATTATACGGGAGACTTTGTCTTCGTGGTTTTCGGGGATGGCGTTGGTCCAGCGCCCTGCACTATCAACCCATTCACCTGAGTTCAATTCCCACCCACACCCGACACCCGAGACCACTATCAAAACTGGTCCTCATGCGAATGCCAGGCACCGTGTCAACATCGCGACTCTGGGACTCTGTGGCAGGCAGATGTGCTGCTGGGCAGACCGAGACCATTTGTTTGCCCGCTGGTAGCCACGGTTGGGATTTCCTAGCACAGTAGTAATGTCGGCGCGTGTTCGCACGGCTGGATGTGCGAGTCGAGTTGCTCGCGAGGGCCGCTCTTTCGGCGTTGCCGATTCGAGCGCTCCTGCTCTCGCCTTCGCGACGTTTCGCCCCAAGCCTTGGAGACCTGCTTAATTAGGCCACAAAGAGAGAGCGGATTTTGAGAGCAACTCCGACCGAACGTTAACAAATCGTTGTTGTCCAAGGCAGAGAGGCTAGCAGCAATAACACCGTTTTGCGCACCTCAAGGGCAACCTGGCTCCGGTCTCCACGGCCCACTAGGTGACGCTCGCGGCCCACCAGTGGAGAATGGCAAGGATTATGGCGTGGTTAGATTCATGCCCGCTGGCAATCTGGTGGGCAGTGGCTGCAAGACGTCATCGGCGATGCTTCTCCAACGTGGCAGTCGGGAAGAGCCAGAGTCACGGTAGGCGATCAGTTATTTGTGAGCCTTCCTATAGTTGGGCGCCCTGGTTATTTTCGCGAGCCAGGCTCGTGATGCGATCGATTTTGGAGCGCGCGGGAGCGAGCAGAGCAAGCGCATCGCCACGTGCTTTTTTTTTGTTTGGAGAACTGGCCACTTGCCTCCCCGGGGGGGGTGGGGGGTGACGTGGAGAACTGGGTGATGGGTCAGTGCCTCCGTGCGCGGGGCCGCGCCGTGTCTCGTGTTTCCACGGAGGAAACATTCTCTTCTCTGTCTCTCGCTGTGCGTGTGTGGCATCCGTGCACGTTCGCTCTCTCTCGCTCGCTCTCTCGCCCAATATACCCACGAGCGTCCCCGCCAGTCACAATAAATAATGATACACTTTCGCACGGCGCACATTCCACGATTGGTCGCGATGAGACACCGATATTTAAGCTCATGGAAACCGCAGAGAGAGGGCCGGTGAGCCCGTGTCAACCCGCCAGACACTGCTTCCTATATAATAATAATTGCATTTCTAGAGCGATCTTCACCCGAGGGTCACAAAGCGCTGCGCAGAGCTGCGGAGAGAACGGCGCGTCAGCAACGAGATTTTTTTTTTCTTTACAAATCCGAGCTGTATGTTACGGTGTTATCGGCCCAATTCCTTAACGGTTGTTGTTTTGAGTTGTGTTAGGAAGCCGGTGAACCCGGATGGAACCCGCGCAGAACAGAACCTACAAACTACACGCAGAAAAACGCCCGAGGCGGGAATCGAACCGCCTCGGACAGGACCTGCTTGTGTTGTGTGGAGCGGCGGCCCCGGTGGATGGCGTGCCATGCAATGAACCTGGTAACCCGCGTTCAATTCCCGTTAACGGTCATCGTTAGTGGCGAATGTAGGTGCTATGAGCTAGGTGACCCGCGTTTTCCTTTCACAGATCTATTTATCAACAGCGCTGCTGCGGCAGCTGTCTGTCAACCGCCCCTTGTATAGTAATTGCTTTGTCGTTGATTTGTACAGCGTTGTTTTTGAAATCTATCAACGATTGTTGACGTATGCTGTCGTGTACCGTTCACAACGGCACGTAGCAGAGTGACACGGTGAGCAGTGCTGCTGCTGCTGCTGCTTCATAGGAAGGAAGACCTGGGTTCGATTACCGGCTCGGGTGCCCTTCTGTGCAGAATTTTGCATCTTCCTAGACGCACATCAAAATTCGCCTAAAGTGCTGCTGTGCCGGCGACCTCTCGCTTTAGGAACAATATTGCCACGAGCTTGAAGCTACAGTCACGACCGTCGTTGAGTTTACCTCCGATCCCAATTAGTATCAAAATTCTGGCCCAGCTGAGTTTGCGTAAATTGGTTGGTCTTTTTGAAGGATGGCATTTGCGCCTAACTTTTGTTATCTTAAACCTACCCCCCCCAAAAAAAAAAATTGCATGCCACTGTTGCACTTGCCTTGGCAAGCTTGAGTGCAATTGTTTACTAAGTGATTATGGTGGGCGGTTGTAACTTTGCACAAGTTAGTCTCATCTCATCTCATTGTCTGAAACCGCTTTGTCAGGGTCACGGTGAAGCCGGAGCCTATCCCGGCAGACACAGGGTGCAAGGCAAGGATATACCGACGATGGGACGCCAGTCCATCGCCAGGTACTGCGGGGCAATTTAGCCTGCGAGCCAATTAACCTATGTAGCAGCATGCTTTTTGGACTGTGGGAGGAAACCGGAGTGCCCGGCGAAAACCCACGCGGACACGGGGAGAGCATGCAAACTCCACACAGAAAGGCACCCGAGCCGAGAGATTCGAACCCGGGACCTTCTTGCTGTGAGGCGACAGCGCTACCCACTGGGCCACCGCGCCGCCCGCATAAGTTAGTGTTCGTTTATTTCTCCCCTTCTGGTTTGATGCCTTGTTACGTTGGTCAGGTCCGGACTCTGTTGCGTCGCAGGAATCCATCGTCGAGAGTTTTTGCAAGCTCACGCCGGGCTGCTTTCTGTCACAGCCGCAGACGTGTATCTACCCTGTGTGCCAAGACGGGCCCCGGACGCAAAGGCACCCAAAGCGACCCTGTCGCAGAATTCAGCGGGTACTCGCAATGGATGAGCAGCGGGTAGCGGTGATTGGCCGCTACTTTGGCGCAACGTTGCGAATGCCCACCAACTTAGCCCCCCCCGTGCCACTGAAGCGACTTCCTCGCGCCTACTGCTGCCCCACTTGCGCGTGACCTCCCCTCTCGTCCTCGCCTCCAGCGCAGTCTGTTTCTGGTTTGTCCACATCACTTGGTGGTGCCCGTGCGCGTGACCCACTCGGGGCTGGCTGTGGCGTCGCGTTGACCGTTTGCGCAACAACAACAACAAAAAACCCCAGTTTCGGCCCTGGGTTTCTGTTGCCTGTTCTCTGTTGGCGTAATTATTTCGCAGGCAACCGGACACCATGAATGGCTTACGCACATGCCGTCACCACGACCCCAAGTCGTACCGTTTAAGGGGCCCGTGTTGTTCCGTGTTCACCCTCTCCGCAGTCCTACAAATGTCCTTGGCCTGTCAAGCACAGCTGATATCCTTGGCTTGTCCTGCACAGCAGGCTTGGCAGCCTTTCGTGCATGATCCCTCGTGCGCGCAGCTGTGTACACAATGAGCACAGACGCTGATGTTCTCATTGATTTACAGTCGTTATTTTACTCAATTGATCTATTCTGATGTTATTGCTGACACGCCAACCTCTCCGCAGATCTGTGCAGCGCTTTGTCACCCTCGGGTGACAGGCGTTTTTAGAAATGCAAGTATAGTTATTCTGCTTTACAAGCTGTGACATAACCGCCCTGGGTGACATTCCGTACCTCGTGCGAGTGGTGGCACAGCAATTAGCGCGCTGTGCTGCTACGGAACCCGGTTATGATGCAATTAAAATTCCTGCTCACGGCCGACATCAGTGATGGTTTATCTGAACCGGTCCTGT
>JAZEWT010000028.1:4583220-4599040 GCA_036362905.1 Mordacia mordax
GGTGTTAAGATCTTAAGATCTTAACACCTGCATAATCGCCAGATACGGTGAAACCTATTGTAATCTTATATTTGTATACTGGCAAAAAAAGTACCCATAGCGTTAACAGCCCCAGGTACAAGTTCGTAGGTTTGCAGATCATTTCTGTGAGGTCTTAAGGGAGGGGAACCTCTTAGTTCATAACACCGTGGTACAACATAGGGGTGACTCTGTTGGGGCTGCGGTGCTTCAGAAAATGGAAGAAGTAGCAACACCCTGTGAGTGGCTGGCAGAGGTGCAATCTATAGAGGAAGTATGTAAGGTGATCCAGAGCCCAGGAAAAGCACCAGGCAGAGATGATTTCCCAAGCAAAATGAAGGAAGGTTGTGCTTGTCTGCTAGTACAGGGACAACTCGCTCCTTGGTATGAAGCCGGGAAAGGTCCCTGGCAAGGATCATTCAACATCGCCTTGCCAGGCACGCTGAGGAGAGGCTTGCAGAACCCTAATGTGGTTTCAGGCTGAGGCGCTTTTCCACAGACGCCATATTCTCTGTCTAACAGCTACAGCAGCAATGAAGGGAATTCCAACAGAACCTGCATCTCTGCTTTATTAACCCGGTCATGGCCTACGATACCATCAGTAGGCCAAGGCTGTGGATTGTTCTTTGTGCTTTCAGGATCTTTAAAAACCTGCTCACCATCATTAAGGACCTTCATGATGGTGGACAAGCTCGGGTAAAGCTACATGGTCGGGAGTCAGAGCCATTCCCTGTTCACCTTGGGGTGCGACAGGGATGCCCTCTGGCTCCTATGTTGTTCATCATCTTTTTTGACCACGTAGTTCGAGAATGTTTCCATGAATGTTCCAGTGGAATTTCCATCTGGTATAGGTACAATGAGAGGCTGATCGATGCCTGGGTGCAGTCGAGGGATGGCTCCCTATTGGCCAACCATGTTATCTATGTCGATTTGGTGATTGTCGCCCAATCTGAGCAGGAATATTTTTGTGCCACCGAATACTCCACCTCCTCAGCTCTCCTTGAGTGATTATTCAGTTGTGGAGACAGTGGAGAAGTTTACATACCTAGGCAGTGTGCTTATGGCCGGTTCCGGTTTGACAGCAGAGGTCTCGCTCCGAATCAGTCGGGCGGCATTATCATTTCATCGGCTACGTAACGCTGTGTGGAAGCTGCCTGGCATGTCGCTCCACACGAAGCTTCGAGTTTTCTCAGCTGCAATCATTTCCTTTCTTCTCAGTGCTTACAAGACGTGGACATCTGCGCCGTTTCAAAACTTTCCGATCTGGACAAAGTCTCATTGCGGGTGATGCTGAGGTGGCTAAGTCACGTAGCCCGCATGCCCAGCCACCGCATGCCCTAGCAGTTACTGTGGCCAGAGGATAAAGGCGAAACGAGTGCAGCATGGGCTAGAGAAGAGAGATGGACTGATGTGGTACAGGAGGACTTGGATCTGAGTGGACTTGCTGAAGACTGGTAGCAGCTGTCAAGATCGACTTCTGCGGAGGAGGAGGATCGTGAAGGACACTACGGGGCATTTGGAAGCAGTTGCCCTCCAACAACAACGGAGGGTGGAAGAACGACGCTCACAACAACGAGCGGCAGATAAAACACAGCGAGTTGGCAGAGTTGGAAGCACAGGTGGTGCGTCTGCCAGTCATCTCAGTCAGGTGACCCTTAACACCTGAGTCTGTCTCTATACCTCCTGTCAGCGAGGCTTCGATACATCACGTGGCTTCAGGGTGCATATGGTCTGGCACAGGTGCCGTGGTGACGTCACCATCACTTAGTGGCGAATGGTGGCTGTTGTACCAGGTTCCAATCCTTCGTGCAAGCACCTTATATTTTCACAACGCAGGCTTTTACGCCAGCTCACTTACTTTTCGGAAACCTTCCTGCCATCTCAGATTTAAATGATCCCCCTCCTACTCCTGCACCTTTCTTGAATTTCGTCCATGACGTCGGAGAAGAAGGCAAGCGTCACGTTTGTAAGAGGATCGCCCGTGGAGCGGGCACTCTGCTAATGACATTATCCCCCCCCGCCCCCCCTCCTCACCCACGTGACCAGGGCCTCCCGCACGTTCCAGCGCATTTTGAGCACGAGCTTGAGCATGACGTCATAGCCGCGTCGTCGGGAGGCCGCGCCCCCCCGCCAGGCGGCGCCACCCCCACTCCCCCCGCAGGCCCCGCCCCGCAGCCCGCAGCCCCCGCTGCCGCGGAGGGGGGCGGGACCCGCGCCGCCCCGCCCCCCGGGCCGCCCCCTGGCAGGGTAGCAGTGGCAGAGAATGACCAATGCCAGTAGGGTGAGGAGGCTCGGCAGCCCTGGGAGGGGAGGGAAAGAGAGGACGGGAGGTCAGAGGTGGGCGCAGCGGAGAGAGAGGGGCGGGGGGTCGCATCGTGACGTCACAGAAACACGTCACGAAGACGCCATCGTGACGACTCCGCCCGGTGCGGCGATGTTAATAAACTTTGACTTTTAAGTCTGATTTGATGTCATCTCATCTCATTGTCAGAAACCACTTAACCCTGTACAGGGTCGCGGTGAGCCAGAGCCTATCCTGGCCGACACAGGGCGCAAGGTAGGGATATACCCACGATGGGACGCCAGTCCACCACCAGGCACTGAGGGCAAATTAGTCTGCAAGCCAATAAACCTATGCAGCAGCATGTTTTTTGACTGTGGAAGCAAACCGGAGTGGCCTGTGAAAACCCACGCGGACACGGGGAGAGAACATGCAAACTCCACACAGAAAGACACCCGAGCCGAGATTCAAACCCGGGACCTTCTTGCTGTGAGAAGGCGACAGCGCTACCCACTGGGCCACCATGCCGCCCCGATTTGATTTCTCTTTAAAGAAAATTTGCCTACAGCACAAAATACAAGAAACACAATACACAATCTGTACAGCCATTTAAACAACCCATGACCACCCATAGCCCTTTCAATACCGTTTCTAGATGTTAATAGAAGGAGACGGTTATTGAGGAAAGAGGACATTGAAACATCTGGTTGTAACTGAGAAACTGTGAAGAAAAGAGAGATCATGGAACAACTGAGATTGACTTATGTCAAGAGTATCTCGAGGTGGATGAACGTATCAACAATGTGACATTCGCAGAAGTTCGAAAAGCAGAGATTTGAGATAGGAGTCAGTGTTAGAGATAGGAGCCAGTGTTAGACATAGGAGCCAGTGTTATACATAGGAGTCACGGTGTTATAAATGGGAGTCAGAGATTGGAGTTCCAATGTTAGATGTAGGAATCGCAGTGTTAGAGGTAGGAGTCAGAGTGTTAGAGATGGGAGTAACAGTGCTAGAGATGGGAGTAACGGTGTTAGAGGCAGGAATCACAGTGTTAGAGATGGGATTAACAGTGTTTGAGGTAGGAGTCACAGTGTTAGAGGTAGGAGTCACACTGTTAGAGGCAGGAGTCACAGTGTTAGAGGTAGGAGCCACACTGTTAGAGGTAGGAGTCCAGTGTTATAGATGGGGTCACAGTGTTAGAGGTAGGAGTCACAGTATCTGAGGTAGGAGTCCAGTGTTAGAAATGGGGATCACAGTGTTAGAGATGGGAGTCAGTATTAGAGGTGGGAGTCACAGTGTTATAGGTTGGAGTCACATTGTAATGATGTAGAGGAAGGAGTCCAGTTGTAGAAATGGTAGTCACAGTGTTGGAGATGGGGGTCACAGTGTTAGAGATGGAAGTAACAGTGCTAGAGATGAGGGTCACAGTGTTAGAGATCGGAGTCACAGTGTTAGAGGTAGGAGTCACAGTGTTAGAGGCAAGGAGTCCAGTGTTAGAAATGGGGGTCAAAGTGTTAGAGATGGGAGTTAGAATTAGAGGTGGGAGTCACAGTGTTAGAGGTAGGAGTCACAGTGTTAGAGGTAGGAGTCACACTCTTAGAGGCAGGAGTCCAGTGTTATAGATGAGGGTCACAGTGTTAGAGGTAGGAGTCACAATGTTAGAGATAGGAGTTTCAGTATTAGAGGTAAGAATCCATTGTTAGAGATGGGAGTAACAGTGTTAGAGATGCGAGTAACAGTGTTAGAAGTAGGAGTCACATGTTAGAGATGGCATTGACAGTGTTAGAGGTAGAAGTCACAGTGTTAGAGGTAGGAGTCACATGTTGGAGATTGGGGTCATTGTGTTAGAGATGGGAGTAACAGTGTTAGAGGTAGGAGTCACAGTGTTAGAGATGGGGGTCATTGTGTTAGAGATGGGAGTAACAGTGTTAGAGGTCGGAGTCACTGTTAGAGGTAGGAGTTACGGTCTTAGAGATGGGAGTTACAGTGTTAGAGGTAGGAGTCACAGTATTAGAGGTAGGAGTCCAGTGTTAGAAATGGGGGTCAAAGTGTTAGAGATGGGAGTAACAGTGTTAGAGGTAGGAGTCACAGTGTTAGAGGTAGGAGTCACAGTGTTAGAGATGGGGGTCATTGTGTTAGAGATGGGAGTAACAGTGTTAGAGGTCGGAGTCACAGTGTTCGAGGTAGGAGTCACGGTCTTAGAGATGGGAGTTACAGTGTTAGAGGTAGGAGTCACAGTGTTAGAGGTAGGAGTCACAGTATTAGAGGTAGGAGTCCAGTGTTAGAAATGGGGGTCAATGTGTTCGAGATGAGAGTTAGTATTAGAGGTGGGAGTCACAGTTAGAGATGGGAGTAACAGTGTTAGAGGTAGGAGTCACAGTGTTATAGGTTGGAGTCACATTGTTAGAGGAAGGAGTCCAGTGTTAGAAATGGGAGTCACAGTGTTGGAGAGGGGCGGCGCGGAGGCGCAGTGGTTAGCGCTGACGCCTCACAGCAAGAAGGTCCCGGGTTCGAGTCTCTCGGCTCCGGTGCCTTTCTGTGTGGAGTTTGCATGCTCTCCCCGTGTCCGCGTGGGTTTTCGCCGGGTACTCCGGTTTCCTCCCACAGTCCAAAAAGCATGCTCCTGGATAGGTTGATTGGCTCGCAGACTAAAAATTGTCCCGCAATGCCCGGCGATGGACCGGCGTCCCGTCGTCGGGTGTATTCCTGCCTTACGCCCTGTGTTTCCGGGATAGGCTCCGGCTTCACCGTGACCCTATATAGGATTAAGCGGTTTCAGATAATGAGATGAGAGATGAGATGAGTGTTGGAGATGGGGTCACAGTGTTAGAGATGGGAGTTAGTGTTAGAAGTAGGAGTCACATGTTAGAGATGGGAGTCATTGTTAGAGGTATGAGTTACACTGTTAGAAATGGGGGTCACAGTGTTAGAGATAGAAGTCACAGTGTTAGAGATGGGAGTAACGGTGTTCGAGGTCGGAGTCACAGTGTTAGAGGTAGGAGTCACGGTGTTAGAGAGGGGGGTCAGTTTTAGAGGTAGGAGTCAGTGTTTGAGATGGGAGTCAGTATTAGAGATGGGAGTCGCAGTGTTAGAGGTCGGAGTCACTACTCCGTTACTCACGGTAGGGAGTAGACATTGCAGTCTGGATCTCGATTTCAGTCCCAGAGACCAACTTCGGGACTCGTCTGTGTGTGTGTGTCTGTGTGTGTGTGTCTGTGTGTTTGTGTCTCTGTGTGTGTGTCTATGTGTGTTTGTGTCTGTGTGTGTCTGTGTGTGTCTCCGTGTGTCTGCGTGTGTCTGTGTGTGTCTGTGTATCTCTCTATGTCTGTCCGCGGGTCTCCCCTGTACCGTGTCTCCGCGTGTCTCCGCGTGTCTCCCCTGTCTCTCCAACCTGCCCGCTGTCCCCCTTTATAATGGGTACCTCGATCTCACGAGTTTGACATCGAAACCGCGTTTAAATTCCCACTCTATGATGACTCCACACGGACACGACTCATCCATTGGGGGAGGGGGGGAGGTGGGGGATACCCAGCGGGTGATGGGGGTGAGGGGGGGAGGGGCAGGTAGCGATGTCACTTCACGGCTTGCCACCGTGTGTCACTCACTCATCTACTCACCTCACTCACCTACTTACCTCACTGAGCTACTCACCTACTCACTCACATACTCACCCAGCTACTCACTCAGCTACTCACTCACCTCACTCACCTACTCATCTACGTACTCCGCTATTCACTCACCTATTTTACCTGCTCACTCAGATACTCACCTACTTACTCAGACTCTCGCTCACCTGCTCGCTCCCCTACTCATTGAAATACACCTACTCATTGAGATTTTCACCTACTCATCCACCTACTCACTCATATACTCACTCACCTACTCATTGAGATACTCACCTACTCATATACTCACCTACCCACCTACTCACTCATTCACCTACTCACTCAGATACTCATCTACTCACTCAGATACACACTCAGCCACCCACTCAACCACTCAGTGAGTGAGTCTCTGGGTGTGAGTGAGTGGGTGAGTGAATGAGTTTGAGTGTGAGTCTGTGAGTAGGTGAGTGAGTGAGTTGAGCCTCTGTGAGTGAGTGTGTAAGTGAGTCTGTGTGAGTGTGAGTCTCTGTGTGGGTCTTTGTGTGAGTGTGAGTGATTCTCTGTGTTAGTGTGAGTCTCTGAGTGAGTGAGTCTCTGTGTGAGTCTCTGTGTGGGTCTCTGTGTGAGTGTGAGTCTCTGTGTAAGTGTGAGTCTCTATAAGTGTGAGTGAGTCTCTGTGTGAGTGTGGACGTGAGTCTCTGTGAGTGACGACTTTCTGAACTGGTCCTGGGCCTCCCCTATGTCGACTCAGCCTCAAATGAGTACCTGGTGCAGTTTGTAGTAAACACCGCCACTGGGGAGACAAAGGCGGCCGCCGATGGTGCTGATCACCCACTCCCTTATGTGTCGCTGTCGACATTCATACAGGCACTGCTCGCTACCAAGAGCACAGTCTGTTAGGGCTACACGGGGGATCTTTGTCTTTGGTGTGTGGGTGAGTGAGTGTGTAGGAGTGAGTGTGTGTCTATGTATGTGTGTCTGTGTCTATCTGTGTGTATGTGTCTATGTACACATTCAAGTGTGTGCCGGAGGCCCCGGGGTACAGGCGCTTTTCCTGGCCAAACCCCATTTTTGCGGAGCCAGGAGACTGAGTTCACACACCCGGGGTTCCTCCAGAAACAACAAAAAGCCCCTGCTGTGTGTGACCACGTGGAATGTTCGAACACTCGTTGCTGAGGAGAGGCTGCCACTCCTCTGTCGGGAGCTGGATCGGTACCGCCTGGACCTCTGTGGGAACCAAGAGGTCCGGTGGACTGGTTCTGGCTCCAATCAGCAAGAGGGATGGACAGTCCTCCACTCGGGACAGGGAACTGCCAAGCAACAGGGAAGGGATTGTGGGAACGTGGTGGTGAGATGTGGGAACCTATGAGTTCCAGGTAACTGTGGGCTCGCCACCCTATAAATGGAAGGCAAGGAATGGTGGTGGTGGTGGCTTACGCTCCCACTCAGATACCTTCTATGACCTGTCCAAGGTGTTGGCTGAAGTGGCCCCTCTGGATAGAGCTATCGTCCCAGGAGACTTTAATGCCCGAGTGGGTGATGATGCAGACACCTGGGCTGGAGTGATTGGAAGACATGGGCCAGATCAGCTCAACAACAACGGTAGGAGGAGGCGGCTGCTAGACTTCAGTGCAGCCCACGGGCTCGTAATCACCAACTCGCTGTTCCGTCATCGGCGCATTCACACAACATCTTGGGTGCATGCCGGGTCCAAGCAAGGCCATCTGCTGAACTACATAGTGGAAGAGCAGCGGATGGGGGCGAACGTCCTTGACACCAGGACCTATCGAGGAGCTGATCTGACCGCTTACCATCGGCTTGTCATCTCTAAGATCCACCTGCCATTCTTCCACGGCAATTGCGGGCATCCACCAAGGACCTCATTGAATCCCAAAATAGCCTGGTTTCGGTTAGGTGATGAAAGCTGTAAAAGAGAATTTCATCATTTGCAGCAAGGGCTGACATCGTCCCCCACTCCTCGCGATGCCGAGGGGAAATGGGTGAGGTTTAGGACTGTGGCTCATGCAGATAAAATGACTGCACTGGGTATACGGTCCAGATTTGCGCAGAAACTCTGGTTGATGCAGGAGGTGTTCAAGCCAGCAGAGAGAAAACGGCTGCGCCCACACCCACCGCCTGCTACGTTCTACACCCCAAAACGAGGAGGTTTACCACAGCCTTCGCTCGGAGGTTCGGAGAGCTGTGCGGCGTTGCAAGGATGAGTGGTGGTCGTGGGCTACTGAGGAGATGGAGTCTGCCTCGGTAGCCCGTGATCATAATTCGATTTTTAATTTTGTAAAAATATTGACTTGCAATGCTGTACCGATTACCCTTCTTAAAAAGGAAAGTTTTGATCTGAACTCCGACACCCCGGGAATAAGTTCTCAGATTTACAGAGTATTTCTGTCGAATCTTGAGGGAGGGGAACCCCCCAGAATCAGATAACACCATGGCACAACATGGGGGTGACCCTGATGGGGCTGCGGTACCTCAGATAATGGAAGAAGCAGCCACAACCTGTGAGTGACAGGTAGAGGTGCCATCCATAGAGAAAGTACGCAAGGTGATCCTGGGACCAAGAAATGCACCGGGCAGAGATGATCTTCCAACTGAAATACTGAGGGAAGGTGGTGCTTGTCTGCAGACTGCCCCGTGTGACGTAATTAAAACCGACACTTCGTGGCGAATGGCGGTTGTTGTGTCGTGAGTCTGAGGGTCTCTGTGTGGTGGGTGTGTTAGTCTCTGTGTGGTGAGTGTGTGGGTCTCTGTGGTGAGTGTGTGGGTCTCTGTGGTGAGTGTGTGGGTCTCTGTGTGGTGAGTGTGTGGGTCTCTGTGTGGTGAGTGTGTGGGTCTCTGTGTGGTGAGTGTGTGGGGGTCTCTGTGTGCTGAGTGTTTTCGTCTCTGTGTGGTGAGTGTGTGGTCCTCTGTGTGGTGAGTGTGTGGGTCTCTGTGTGGTGAGTGTGTGGGTCTCTGTGTGGTGAGTGTGTGGTGAGTGTGTGGGTCTCTGTGTGGTGAGTGTGTGGGTCTCTATGTGGTGAGTGTGTGGGTCTCTGTGTGGTGAGTGTGTGGGTCTCAGTGTGTTGAGTCTGTGGTAACAGTGTTTGAAGGAGGAGTCACAGTGTTAGAAACAGAAGTCTCAATGATAGAGATGGGGGTCACAGTGTTAGAGCTAGGAGTCAGTGTTAGAGATGGGAGTTACAGTGTTAGAGGTAGGAGGATTTCGTGACCAATGTTACCGATAAACTCCATTTTCTGGGATAGGTCACGTTAAACAATGTTGTCGTAAACCCTCCACCACCCGACAACCGCGAATCATTACAGTTGGTTAACGTTAACAAACCGTGGCCAATTCTTCACTCAGCACACCGGTGTGCCGGCGAGCCAACTCATTTGTAAATGCTGTGAGTTTGCTCTCCAATCTCAGGCACTGGGGAGACAAAGGCGGTCGGGCGTGGCGCTGGTCACCCACCCCCTCTTGTGCCGTGCCGACCTTTATAAGTGCTGCTCGATATCGAAGCTGTGCCTGGAACTTTGATGACGAAACTGCAGTTTTTTTCACGAAAGTTAAAACCCGGATCATTTAATTTTCCGAGATCTGATTCGCTGAATGTGACTTCTGGTCTCGGAGGTGAAAATAAAACCGATACTGAGACTGAGTCAACAGCAGCTCGATTTGGGAGATTCCCTCCGTGAGATGGGATTCTTCTCTCGCTCACTCACATACACACAGATACTCACTCTCACACTCATACACTCACACTCATACACTCACACACTCATACAGTCACTCTCATACTCACACACACAGACACTCACTCTCACACTCATACACTCACACACACATACACACACTCATACACTCACTCATACACTCACTCACTCTCACACTCATACACTCACACTCATACACTCACACACACATACACACACTCATACACTCACTCATACACTCACACACTCTCACACTCATACACTCACACTCACACTCTCACACTCATACACTCACATATACACACACGCTCTCTCACACACACTCTCACACTCATACACTCACACCCATACACACAGACACTCACTCTCACACTCAAACACTCACTCACTCACTCACACACACACGATCATACACTCCCTCACACACACACTCATATATCCACACACACTAACATACTCACAAACACTCATACTCACTCACACTCACACACACACTCACACACACTCACTCATACACTCACACACACTCACAGTCACACACTCACTCGCTCACTCACCCACATTCACCCATACTCACCCACACTCACCCACATATACTCACGCAAATACACACACTCTCTCAATCTCACACACTCACCCACACACCCACACACTCACTCACTCAACCAGATACTCACTCACCCACACTCACGCACCTACACTCACACTCACCCACACTTACTCACCGACACTCACACACATCCACCCACACACTCACTCATCCATACACACTCACACTCACCCACACACACACTCACTCACCCAGTTACTTACACTCAAACACACTCACCCACACACTCACGCAAACACACACACTCTCTCAATCTCACGCACTCACACCCACACACTCACACACACTCATCCAGATACTCACGTTGACCCACGCTCACTCACTCACCTACACTCACACCCACCCACCCACTTTCACACTCACGTACCCCCTCACACTCACCCCCACACACACACCCAGATATTCACACTCACCCATACTCACTCATTCATCCACACACACTGACACATATACAACAACCGCCATTCGCCACTAAGTGGCGGTGACGTCACCACGGCGCCTGTGCCAGGCCAGGTGCACCTTGAAAGCCACGTGAAGTGTCGAAGGCTCGCTGACAGGTCACGGAACAGACCGAGGTGCTATTAGTTGCCAGACTGAGATGACTGGCAGATGCACCACCTACGCTACCGACTGTGCCAATTTACTGTGTTTTAACCGCCCGACGCTCTGCTCGTTGTGAGCGTCGCTCCTTCGCCCTCTGTTGTTGTTGGAGAGCGACTGTCTCCAACTGTCTCCATAGCGTCCTTAACGATCCTCCTCCACAGAGGTCGATCTTGACACCGCTGGTACCAGTTTTCAGCAAGTCCACTCAGCTCCTGGTCCTCCTGTGCCACATCAGTTCATCTCTTCTCCAGCCCGTGCCGCGCCCGTTTAGCCCCCTCTATCCGGCCAACAGCAACTTGTTGGGCATGGGGTGGCTGGACATGCGGGCTATATGACCCAGCCACCGCAGCCTCGCCTGTCGGAGGAGCTTACAAATAGGACTTTGTCCAGATCTTTCTAGAATTTGTAAGCTCCTCACACAATAACCCCCGTTAAACCCAGGATGGATCGTAGGCAGGGCCAGCTAAAAAGTTTCAAGACGGCGCATATGTTTCTCTAGGGGGGGGGTCCACGTTTCGCAAGCATAGAGAAGAGAGGGCATAACCGAAGCTGAGAAGACCCGAAGCTTCGTGTGGAGCGACAGGGCCAGGCAGTTTCTACACAGCGTTACGTAGCCGATGAAACGATAATAATGCCGCCCGACTGATCGGCGCGAGACCTCTGCTGTGAAACAGGGACCGGCCATAATCACACTGCCTCGGTATCACTCATGGAGAGCTGAGGTGGAGCATTCGGTGGCATTAAATATCCAGACAGGTACTTGGTTTTGCTGGGGGTTTGTGGTATCCTCCAGATTCAACAGCAGAGCCCCCAACTCCTCCTCAGAGTGAGCAGCGATCACCAAATCATCGGCATAGATAACATGGTTGGCCAATAGGGAACCATCCCTTGACCACACCCGGGCATCGATCAGCCTCCCATTGTACCTGTATCAGATGGAAAGCCTCTCTAATTACGCGGTCAAAAAAGATGTTGAATAATGTTGGAGCCAGAGGGCATCCCTGTCGCACCCCAAGGTGAACAGGAAATGCCTCTGACTCCCGACCACGTAACTTTACCCGGGCTTGCCCACCATCACGAAGGTCATTTATGACGGTGAGCAGAGTCAGGGATCCCGAAAGCACGAAGAACAATCCACAGCCCTGGCCTACTGATGGTATCGTAAGCCTTGACCAGGTCATTAAAGCAGAGATGCAGGTTCTCTTGGAATTCCCTGAATGATCCTTGCCAAGACCTTTCCCGGCACACTAATGAACGAGATGTCCCTGTGGTTATTACAATCACTGCGGTGCCCCTGCTTAAAGAGGGGGACCACTAGGGCATTCTTCCACTCTTGTGGGACCCTTCCTGTGCTCCAGACGGTTTTAATGATGTAATACAGGGCAGTCTGCAGACAAGCTTCCTTCAGTACTTCACTTGGAAGATCATCCCCGCCCGGTGCTTTTCCTGTTCTCAGGCTCTGGATCGCCCTATGCACTTCCTCTATTTGGCATCTCCACCAGCCACTCACAGGGTGTGCCTACGTCTTCCATTATCTGAGGTACCTCAGCCCCAAGAGGGTCACCCCCATGTTGTGCCACGGTGTTATCTAAGCTGAAGAGGGTTCCGCTTCCCCAAGACCTTACATAAATGCTCTGCAAATCTGTGAACTTATACCTGGGGGTCGGAGAACGGCTCTCCGATCCCCCGAGTAATCCGTGCAAGTCGAACTTTTGATGGCGTTAAAGTGATTTGTGAGCTTCCATCACGAAGAGACCCCCACTCACCACAAAGAACCCACACTCACCACACAGACCCAGACTCACCACAGAGACCCAAAAACTCACCACACGGAGACCCACAGACTCACCACACGGAGACCCACACTCACACCTGAGGAAGCAATGGTTTAACTTAATCTTTATTATAGAAAAAAATCCACTCAACATGTGATGAGGCTATGTGTGTGATGAGGTTGTGATGTCATCGTGATGGTGAGTGACGAGGTTGTGCCACTATCATGGCAACGCGAGTGTGACGAGGTGACGAGAGTGTGATGTTACCATGGTGATGTGCGTGAGGTGTGATGTTACCATGGTGACGCGAGCGACGAGGTGTGATTTTACCGTGGTGACACGCGTGTGACGAGGTGTGACGTTACCATGGTGACGCACGTGACCATGACGAGGCTGTGACGTTACCATGGCGAAGCGAGTATGACGAGTTGACGAGGTTGTGATGTTACCGTGGTGACGCGCATGTGACGAGGTAACAATGACGAGATTGCTCCGGTGCCTGTGTCATGGTGACAATGTCATGATGATAGTGACACAGATGGAGCCGTTAGGATGTGCGCCGACGATGATCTAACGACGATGTAAGGATGACGACGGTGTGATGGCGACGGTGTGATGGCGACGGTGTGATGATGACGATGTGATGACGTGGTGACGACGACGTGGTGACGATGTGATGCGACGAGGTGATGACGACGATGCCGCTGCGGCCCTCAGCTTCCTCTCAGTCGTCATCGTCAGACTTAGGCGAGGAGGGTGGAGTGCTCACGGCCTCCTCCTCCTCCTCGTCATCCACCTCGTCCGAACCCTGGCGCCAAGTCACAAGCACCTCGTCACTAACACCCTCACCGTTAACACCCTCACCGTTAACACCCTCATCACTCACCTCCTCACCACTCACCTCCTCAACACTCACATTTTGACAACAACTGCCACTAAGTGGCGGTGACGTCACCACGGCGCCTGTGCCAGGCCAGGCGCACTTTGAAGCCACGTGAAGTGTCGAAGGCTCGCTGACAGGTCACGGGACAGACCCAGGTGCTATGGGTTGCCTGACTTGAGATGACTGGCAGATGCACCATCTATGTCTCCCTACTCTGCCAACTCGCTGTGTTTTAGTCACCCGACGCTCCGCATGTTGTTGTGAGCGTCTCTCCTCCATTCTCCATTGTTGTTGAAGAGCGACTGCCTCCAACTGCCCCGTAGTGTCCTTCACGATCCTTCTCCTCCACAGAGGTTGATCTTGACACCACTGGTACTGGTCTGCCTACGACCATATCACCCTGAATACGCCCGATCTCGTCCGATCTCGGAAGCTAAGCAGGGTCGAGCCTGGTTAGTTCTTGGATGGGAGACCGCCTGGGAATACCAGGTGTTGTAGGCTTCCCGGCGATGGACTGGCGTCCCATCGTCGGTATATCCTTGCCTTGCGCCCTGTGTCTGCCGGGATAGGCTCCGTCTTCACCGTGACCCTGTATAGGACTAAGCGGTTTCAGACAATGAGATGAGATGAGATGGTACTGGTCTCTCAGCAAATCCACTCAGCTCCAGGTCCTCTTGTGCCACATCAGTCCATTTCTTCTCTAGCCTGTGCCGTGCCCGTTCAGCCCCCTCTATCCGGCCAAACAGCAACTGTGTGGATATACTGTGGCTGGGCATGCGGGCTACATGACCCAGCCACCGCAGCCTTGCTTGCCGGAGCTCACCAATGGGACTTAATTCAGATCTACCTACGCACTCACTCCCAACCCACATACACACTCTCCCCCCACCCACCTACACTCACTCACTCCCCACCTGCACTCGCTCACTCCCCACTTACACTCACTCACTCCCCACCTACACTCACTCACTCCCCACCCACATACTGAACTCACTCCCCACCCACACTCACTTCCCACCGACACTCACTCACTCACTCCCCACCCACATAGACACTCATTACCCAGCCGCCCCATGCCCCCGCTCACCTCATCGCTGCTCCCTCTTCCCTTCTTCCCCTCCTTCTCCTCCTTCCCCTCCTTCTTCTTCCTCTTCCCCGGTGGGGGGGTGGTGGGCGGCGACTTCCTCGCCCTCTTCCTGCCCCCCCCTTCCTCCTCATCCTCCTCCTCGTCATCATTGTCCTCGTCGCTGGACACGTACTCCTTGCTCTTGTACACGACGGCGGGAGGGCCCCCACCCCCTCCTCCAGCCGCCGTCCCCCCGGACGACGAGGTGAGGCTCTTGGATTTACGAGACGACGACGACTTCTTAGACGACGACGACGACGACTTCGCCTGCGCTTTGCTCAGGCGCTCCCTGCGAGCACAGGGGAGGGGCGGTGAGGTGCAGCTAGCCCGGCGCAGCAGCCTTCAACAATTCAGGGGACAGCCTCAAGGTGCACCTGGCCTGGCACTAGCACCCCGGGGCTACGTCCACGCCCCGTGCCCGCACAGCGTGAACGCCGAGCTATCCGATTGGCGCGTGCGCGTACTTGTGTGCGTCCGCCGCTCCGCTGCTCCTGTATTCCGTCATGGCTGCCGCGTACTCGCGTTTTCCTTCATCGGCCTTGCGCTCCCACTCCTGGGGATGGAGACGCGGGCGGTGTTATACAGTGTTATAACAACGGTGTTATACACACGGTGTTATAACAACGGCGTTGTACACACGGTGTTATAACAACCATGTTGTACACACGGTTGTTATAACAATGGTGTTGTACACAGTGTTGTACACACAGTGTTGTACACAGTGTTATAACAACAGTGTTATACACAGTGTCATAACAACGGTGTTATACAGTGTCATAACGGTATTGTACAGTTATACAGTGTTATAACAATGGTGCTGCACACCCAGTGTTATACACACGGCGTTAAACACATAGTGTTATAACAAGTGTTATAACAACGGTGTTATACATGGCACGATGTTACACACACGTGTTATACACGCAGTGTTATAACAACGGCGTTATAAAGTGTTGTTATACACACACAAGTATTACACACACGTGTTATACACACACACGTGTTATACACACACACGTGTTATACACACACAAAAGCTATTATACACAGCATTATAAACAGTGTTATAGACGCAAACAGATTACACAATCCGCACCCCTCTCCCCAAACACACAGACAAATTACACCTTCGCACCCCTCTCCCCACACACACACACAGATTACACCTCCGCCCTCTCTCCCCACACACACACAGATTATACCTCCGC
>JAZEWT010000028.1:4712196-4724168 GCA_036362905.1 Mordacia mordax
GGAAACGGGGGATGGATGGCGGTCACATAGGTCGGGAGTCACTCGCTCTCCCCATCAACCTGTGTAACCCCACTCACAGAGATTTCCCCTCACACAGCCGATCATCATCCGCACACCGCGTGGAACCTCTCTTGCCACATGGGGTCGCTGTGCCTTTGACTGCCCGGGACTTTAACTAAAACCTCCAGCTGTGCGGCTCGGTGGTGGCACTGAGTCGCACTGTCTCGTCACAGCAAGAAGCACTCTGGTTCGAGCCCGGCTCGGGTGACTTTCTGTGTAGAGTTGGCATCTCTCTCTCTCTGCTCACCTACTCACCCACACACTCACCCACACACTCACCCACACACTCACCCACACACTCACCCACCCACTCACCCACACACTCACCCACACATTCACCCACACACTTACCCACACACTCACCCAGACACTCACCCACACGCTAACTCTCCCTGCCGATGACTACGCTCTGCGCCTATACGGAGCATCCCGTACTCTGAGTGCGAACGTGCAGGCCTCCACGTCTGGCTACACCGTGTCAAAGTGATTTGGCTGCACTCTTGTTTTTTGACATTCCGTTGTGACCTTTGTGTGAAAAGCGCTTTAAAAAATCTCTCATCTCATCTCATTATCTGAAACCGCTTAATCCTATAAAGAGTCACGGTGAGCCGGAGCCTATCCCGGAAACACAGGGCGTAAGGCAGGAGGAATACACCCGACGACGGGACGCCAGTCCATCGCCGGGTATTGCGGGACAATTTTAGTCTGCGAGCCAATCAACCTATCCAGGAGCATGCTTTTGGACTGTGGGAGGAAACCGGAGTACCCGGCGAAAACCCACGCAGGGGACACGGGGAGAGCATGCAAACTCCACACAGAAAGGCACCCGAGCCGAGAGATTCGAACCCGGGACCTTCTTGCTGTGAGGCGTCAGCGCTAACCACTGCGCCACCGCGCCGCCTTGCTTTAAAAATACAACATATTATTATTACCTACATCATTACATTATTATTATCATTATTATTATCATTATGGCTTCAATACGTAATTGACTTCAGGCGTAACGTCATATGAAACGTCACACCTGAAGCACAGCCAACAGGATGGATGGGGGGAGGGGCGGCACGGGCATGCAAGGCGGTCCGTGAGGATTCGACAGCCGGTGTTTCATCAGCAGTACGGGCAGCGAGTTGGGTACCTGAGTCGCAGTCGGCGCCGAAGAACCCTGGGCGACAGCGGCACTGACCGGGCTTCACACAGATCTCCCCTCGGCGACACGCGGCTTCTCCCTCACACACGGCTACACAGTTGTTATATACACAATTATATACACAGATATAAACACAGAGTTGTATGTATAGAGCTATATATATATATAAAACAACAACGTCACCACGGCGCCTGTGTCAGGCCAGGTGCACCTTGAAGCCACGTGAAGTGTCGAAGGCTCGCTGACAGGAGGTAACGGGACAGACGCAGGTGCTATGGGTCGCCTGATTGAGATGACCGGCAGATGCACCACCTGTGCTCCCTACTCTGCACAACTCGCTGTGTTTAGCCGCCCGCTCGTTGTTGTGAGCGCTGCCCCTCAACCCTCCGTTGTTGTTGGAGGGCGATTGCCTCCAATCTGCCCCGTAGCGACCTTCACGATCCTCCTCCACAGAGGTCGATCTTGACACCGCTGGTATCAGTCTTCAGCAAGTCCACTCAGCTCTCGGTCCTCCTGTACCAAATTAGTTCGTCTCTTCTCTAGCTCATGCCACGCCCGTTTAGCCCCCTCTATCCGGACAAACAGCAACTGCTTGGGCATGCAGTGACTGGGCATGCGGACTACATGACCCAGTCACCGCAGCCTCGCCTGCTGGAGGAACTCACAAATTGGATTTGGTGAGCTCCTCCAGCAGGCGAGATTTTTGGAGAATTTGTGAGCTCCTCACACAATCCAACCTGGTTAAACTCAGGATGAATGGAAGGCAGGTCCAGCCGGAATGTTTCCAAACGGCGCAGATGTTCCACCAGGGGGGTCCACGTTTCGCAAGCATAGAGAAGAGAGGGCTTGATTGCAGCTGAAAAGACCCGAAGCTTCATATGGAGTGACAGGCCAGGCAGCTTCCACACAGCGTTACGTAGCCGATGAAATTATAATGTTGCCCGAATGATTCAGAGCGAGACCTCTGCTGTCAAACCTGAAACGCCATGAAAAAATGGCAGGTGGATCTTAGAGGTGACAAGCCAGTGGTTAAATAGCAGAACAGCTCCACGGTAGGTCCTGATGTCAAGGACATAGACCCGCATCCACTGCTCCACCATTATGTAGTCCAGCAGATGGTCTTGCTTGGACCCGGCATGCACCCAAGATGTTGTTTGGATGCGCCGATGATGGAACAGCGTCTTCGTTATTATGAGCCCATGGGCTGCACAGAAGTCTAGCAGCCTCCTACCGTTGTTGTTTAGCTGATCTGGCCCATGCCTTCCAATCACTCCAGCCCAGGTGGCTGCATCATGACCCACCTCGGGCATTAAAGTCACCTAGAAGGATGACTCTATCCCGAGGGGCCATTTTAGCCAACACCTGGGACAGGAGGTCATATAAGGCATCTGACTCATCGGCCTTGCCTGCATCCCTCCACTGATGTTCATCTTTAGTAGAGGAGGAGGGGAAGGGGGAGGAGGAGGAGGGAGAGGAGGAGGAAAAGGAGGAGTAGTAGTTTGATGATGAGGAGGAGGAGCTTCCTCACCGATGCTGCAGGCCTCCCCGTCACGCCTCCATCCCGCACAGCAGTGGGCTGGGCGCCTAGAGCGGTACAATACAACGGTACAGTACAACAATACAGAACAACAGTATAGCAACGCGCCCCCCTCCTACATGACCACTACCGAGGTTGGATCATTTCATGGCTGAGTCTACCTAGTGGAGGGCCAGGACCGCCGGTGGCCGTGAGTGGGAGTCGAACCGTGGTCCAGGCGGTTCGTGGCAGAGGTCACCACACGGGAGTTCTTCTGCCAGAATGTGACATCAGCGCGTGTCCACGTGGGATCTCCAACACAGGGCTTCGTATGTTCTCACCACGGGGATAGGTAGCGTGTGGAGTAACTGGTAGAGAGGTGACCATCTCCTCAAATACGCATCCACTCACCTATCTACCCACTCACCTACCTACCAACTCACCTACCTACACACTCACCACTCACTCACCTACCTACCCACACCCTACCTACACACTCACATACCTACACACTTACCACTCACTCACCTACCTACACTCATCTACCTACCTACACACCACTCACTCACTTACCTACCTACTCACCTACCTACACACTCACCTACCTACACACTCACCGACCTACACACTCACCACTCACTCACCTACCTACCAACTCACCTACCTACACCCTCACCGACCTACACACTCACAACTCACTCACCTACCTACATACTCACCTACCTACACACTCACCACTCACTCACTCACTCACCTACCTACACACTCACATACCTACACACTCACCACTCACTCATCTATCTACACTCACCTACCGACACACTCACCTACCTACACACTCTCCACTCACTCACCTACCTACCTACATACTCACCTACCTACATACTCACCTACCTACACACTCACCACTCACTCACCACTAACTCACCTACCTACAGACTCACCTACCTATACACTTATCCACCTACCCACACACTCACCTATCTACACACTCACCCACCTATGAACTCATCAACCCACACACCCACCACCACCCCCACCTCTCGACCCCCCCCCACCTCCCCACCCCCGTACCCGGGCAGGCTGCACACGTTCTCCCCTCCGGGCGTCAGCGCCACTTCCGTTGCCCACACTGCCCCCTCCCTCAAGGCAGCCCCCACCACCACCACCACCGCCGCGGGCAGCAGCCAACTCAGGGCAGCAGGGGGCAGCAGACACCGGCCCCGTCGACAGCAGAGGGCAGCCATAGCCCCTCCTCCCGTCCCTCCCTCCCTCCCCCGTCTCGTCCCGCCCTCTCTCTCGGCCCCGCCTCTTGTCCCGTGACGTAACCGCCGTGTCTATGACGTTACTTCACGTAGGGAGAGGAGCCTTTCACCCGAGGGTTACAAAGCACTGCACAGAGCTGTGGAGAGAATGGCATGTCAGCAACAACAACGACATCAGGAGAGTTCAACTGAAAGTCAAGTAATGGACGTAAAATAAGTGGTAATAAAATTGTTAAACAAACGAAGGAAGGAATAAATGTTCCCGAGTAGGCACAGGTCAGCAGCGAGCCATCAGCCTGGCACGACAACAGTGAGCAGCATCAACAGTCCTCAACAAAGGACTTAAAAGCCTTACCAGTGCGACTGAGTCTTGAGACGAATTTGAATATGAATTCCCAGAGACTCAGCTGATCGAATATCCAATGGAAGGAAATTCCAGAGTCTGGGAACAGTGCACGAGAAGGCTTTGACACCCATTGAATGGAGTTGCAATTTGGGCACATGCAGCAAGCCCGTATTGGAGGATCGAAGTTGAGGAGGGTGCCTGAAGCAAGTCACGGATGTATGTTTGAGCAGCGTCAGTGAGAGCCTTGTAGGTGGGAAGGATGCTCTTGAATTCAGTCCTGTATTTAACCGGTAGCCAGTGGAGAGACACCGGTACTGGGGGGATATGTGATCTTGGATGGGTGTGGGAGTGAGGACTCTAGCAGTCGCATTCTCCACACGTTATAGACGATTGATCAGGTAGGCAGGGGTGCCAGGGAGGAGTGCATTGCAGTAATCGATTCGTGAGGAGATGAAAATGTGTATTAGTTTCTAAGTATCAGCGGGTGACAGGATGTTGCATAGTCTGGCTATGTTTCTGAGATGGAAGTAAGCTACCTTCGTCACCTTGTTGATGTGTATCTTGAAGGTGAGTGTTGCACTCCTAGACTCTGGACTGCCATAGTAACTTCAATGGTCTGGTCGTCAACCATCAATTGGATAGGTTAAGCCTTGGACAATTGGTGTGAGGTTCTGACAAGCAAAACTTCTGTTGCTTGTCAGAACCCTGCACCAATTGAATTGAGCCAGACCTTCACAGTTGACAGTGAGGACGACATGCAAAGACCAGACACATTGATGGATGTTTTTGCGTGGATGTAGATTTGGATGTCATCGGCATAGCAATGGAAGCTGAGATTGAAGCTGTGCAGGATATGGTCTAGTAGTTTTATATAGATGCTGAAGAGGAGTGGGCCGAGAACTGAACCCTGATGAACCCCAGACAAAACAGGATGGATCTCTGAGTTATGTCCTCCGAGGCTGACGAACTGCTTCTGGTTAGAGTGGTAGGAGCTTAGCCAATGCAGGGCATAGCCAGAGACCTCTATATCCTCGAGTTGCTAAAGTAAAGTCGGGTAGGAGAAGGTCGGGGTAGGAAAAGGAACAATTTTTGAGGTATTGGTTGGAGGTTTAGACTGGATAGAGATTCGGTGGGCTTTGTTTTCTTCTGAGAAAAACTGAATTAACTGGTCCGCCTGATCTTTATTAATGAAGAGAGGTGATGGTGAGTAACTGATTGTATGAAGGAGCTGATGGATGGGTGAAAAGATAATCGTGGGCTTGTCGCAGTCATCAGCCAGAATATTGGAAAAGTGGTTGGTATGGGTGCAATCAAGTACCTTCCAGTAGCGATCGAGCTGGTCCTTAAATATTTGAGCGTGAATGGTGAGGCCAGATTTTTTCTTGAGATCCCGGAGTTCAGCGGTATACCAGAGGGATGGTTTTCCACCCGAGACACAGCGTGATTTGATTGGGGCCAAAACATCCAGTACACTTGCTAGTAAGCAGAAAGTTTTAACTGTCGCATAGAGGCAGAGTGAGCAGAGGCAGAGAGGTTCAACAGTAGAGCTCCCAACTCCTCTTCAGAATGTACCAAATGGTTGGCATCGACTCACACACACTGACTCACCAAACAACAACATCCGCTATTCGTCACTAAGTGGCGATGACGTCACATTTGATGCCTGTACTAGGCCAAATGCACCTTAAAACCACAGGAAAAATCGAAGGCTCGTTGACAAAAGGTATAGAGACCTAGGTGCTATTGGTCGCCTGACTGAGATGACTGCCAGTCATCTCAGTCAGGCGATGCTCCCTACCGTGTCACATTGCGGTGTTTCATCCGTCCAGAGCTCCGCTAGTTGACAGTCGCTCCTCCACCCTCCGTTGTTGTTGGAGGGCGACTGCCTCAAAACTGCTCCGTAGCCTCCTTCACGATCCTCCTCCACAGAGATTGATCTTAACACCGCTGGTCGCAATCTTCAGCAAGTCCATCTCTTCTCAAACCCGTGCCGCACCCGATTAGCCCCTTCTATCCGGCAAAACAACAACTACTTGGGCATGCAGGGGCTGAGCATGTGGGCTACATGACACAGCCACCGCAGCCTCGCCCGGCAGAGAAGCTCACCATTGGGACTTTGTCCAGATCTTGAGAGAATTTGTGAGCTCCTCACACACTCCAACCTGGTTAAACCCAGGATGGATCGAAGGCAGGCCCAACCCCACACACTCACACTTACCCTTACCCACTCAGGACCGGTCCAGAAAATCTTCACTGGTGTTGATCGTGAGCGGGATTCGAACTCGAGTCGCCGGGTTTGTAGCCCAGCGCGCTAACCACCGGGCCATCACTTCCCACACACACACATACCCGCACACTCACACACTTACCCTCACACCCCCACATTCACCACACACCCACCCGCCCACTCACACCTACACTCACCGACACACACACCCCCATACTCGCTCACACATCCACACACACACTCACTCACGTCGCAGCCGTACACTCACCCCACACTCACCACACACTCACACCCACACTAACCCACATAATCACATACTCACCCCCACATACCCACACACTCACCCCCACATACCCACACACTCATCCCCACACTCACTACACACCCACACACTCACCCACACACCCACATACCCGCACATACACCCACACACTCACCCATACACACACACTCACCCATACACACACACTCACCTATACACACACACTCACCCATACACTCACCACACACCCCCACACTCACCCCACAATCATCACACACTCACACCCACACTAACCCACTCACCCCCACACTCACCACACACTCACCCACACATTCACACCCACACTCACCCACATACCCACACACTCACCACACACTCATCCACACACTCACCTTGGTGGTTGAGCAATTCTGAGCTCAGCTCTAGGGAATCACGACTGTGAAGGGAAGGAGGAGGGGGGAGGGAAGGGATGGAGGTGGAAGGAGAGGGGGAGAGGGAAAGAGGGCAAGAGGGGGACGGGGAGAGAGGGGGGCAGGGGGAGAGGGGGAGGGGATGGGGGAGGGAGAAGATTCGGATGAAAGTTCTTGAAAATCACAAACACGGTGGATGCTGCAGAGAGGGAGGGGAGATGGGTGAGAAGAGGGAGATGGGAGAGAGAGGGGAGATGGGCAGGGAGAAGGGGGGTAGCAAGGAGAGGAAGGGAGAGGCAAGGAGAGACGGGGAGAGGGAGAGAGCTCCCGCACCATTCTTATTTTTGGGTATTAAGGCAAAAAAAGCAAAGAGCAAGAATGAGTGAATTAATTTTATTATGAACAGCGACAAACTCCTCGCTATTTACGGGGCTATAAAAGTAGCCAGAGAGGAGCAATTCTCACCGAGCCACTGTCGTCGCATTTTCAAATCGTTACTCTCCGCCAGAATCCGGCTGGAATCCCGACACCGAGCACAGCTAACAGGAGGATTGGGATCTTCCTCCGCTCACTGAACTAGGGGGGAGGAGGCGTTGTGCCGCGTGTCTGATGAGAGGCAGAACCCGCACATTGAGGTCCTCGCACTGCAGGACCTACTATGATTATTCTTACACTTTGGATTTTTATGCTACTTTCCTTTTTGCATAGAACCACGAATATTAACGCGTGAATATATTTCAGAAGGGGACGAGGGTGACAGAGGAGTGAAGGTCTTAAAATAAATATAAAAATACGTATTTAAAAATGCTCAAAGGACGATTCACCGAAGACTCAGAAAATAGAGAGAGAGAGAGTGGCAGGGAGAGTTTGATTTTAAAATTCGATTTAATCGCTCCTCCTCCGAAGCAAATTGTAAAATCACGAAATATTCAATCGGGACAATTATACAATGTGTATAATTATCTAAACCCCTTCACCCACATCCACTTAAATACATTTTGTACTTTCAAACGCACACACACTCATTACATTTTGAAGAAATTCATAATAATTAATAACAATTGCACTTCTTGAGCGCTTTTCACACGAAGGTCACGAAGCGCTGCACGGACGTGTGGAGGGAACGGCCACGTCAGTGACAACAACACCAGTGACGATCAATCAAAGTAAAACAATGACTATAAATCAACGAAAGGTATAAAATAACAGATGGAATAATTGTAACGATGATGTAGGTTTTCACGACTCGGTGCATGATGATTGCTCTCTCTGGACAGCCGCATCGTGCGCTCCCCTTCTTTCCATCGCGACGTTTCGTCTCCCACGTTGGAGGCATCCTCAGGCACTGTGTGTGTTTGTGTGTGTCACGTGTATGACTCCTATTTATACGTAGGTACTATGTGTATGTTAAGTCTCTTCTACAGCGTTGCTGTTCCTGGAAGAAAGAAACTACACAGTACGAACATATAAATTGGAATTATGCACGTGATACACACACACACAGGATGCCTCCAATGTGGGAGGCGAAACGTCGCGATGGAGAGAGGGAGAGCGATCGACGCGGCTATACCGAGAGAGCAGCTTTTCAAAGCAATCATCGGATAAAATAATTGTTCATACCCTCACTCACAGAGAGAAGAGATTGCTTGTACCAATGGAAAGCCACCCTATATACGATGAAGAGAATACACAGTGTGTGTAACTACCTATACCCAGTTTTAGCGACACTTCTTTAAATTTCAATTTAAGATTCACAACGTACACATATTCAATTACCAGAGGGAGAGCTAAAAAGCATGTGCGAGAGGGTAAGAGAGAGAGAGAGACTTTTAAAAAATCTGATTTAATTGCTACTCTGAGCAAATTTTCCAGCAACAAAATATACAAGAAAACTATCTACAACCTTTTCAATCATTTACACCCTGTGACCCACATCCCCTTCAATAGTTAATAATTTTTAATACGCACACATTCAATTCGATTCGAACATATACATACCCCTGATCAGAATGACAGCAAATTATTAGCAGCAGTGGCACACCACAATGTATATGATTAAGACAATATTAAATATATACAACGGTTTACAGAGAGCGTGAGAGAATGAGAGGGTTTGAGAAAGAGACGGTAAGACCCTTAGAAATGAATGTAAATTTAAACTTGAATTGGAGGATCCCATGAGTGTCCATGCACAGAGCGCTGCCCCAGCGCTTCAGGAAAGTAGGGTCATCTCTCCGGCGTTCTTGTAGAAGGTGGCTCCAGGCGCAGCCGCTTCATGATAAGGACCTCAGTCAACGTCCGTGCGGAGCTTTCACCCACGTCACCCTGCGGCAGCTCCTTACGGGTCTCGTAGATCTCGCTGACCTAGCCCAAGCGAGGACAGAGTTCGCGACGCTGCCGCTGCGGTCACCGTCAGCTCAGCATGCGCAGACGTACACGATGGCACTGCTGTGGAAACAACGCCACCCATTTTCCTGAAGATGCCGCACAGAAACCGAAACGGTGGGCGCTGTCACGGGCATCTGAAGAACCGGCGAGCGAGGGCCTCCTCTCTCTCCCCGCAGTCCACGCAGGCGCCCGATGTCCCCGGGTGGACCCGGATGGCACCGCACGCGGCCGAGGACAGTGCGAGTGAACCAACCTCCACCAGAGGTCTCCGCGCCGTTAATCGACGGGGGGCGCTGTACGACTGATTTGTGGACCAGATTAACAATGTGAGCCTCAGAAGCTCAAAGTGATTTTTGCTAAATGTTCCTGGGTTCACATCAAGATGTTGGGAAAAAATATTTTGTGGTGGCTGCCCCATGTTTTTGGAACAATACTGCCTTGAGCTTGAAGCTACAGCCACTACCTTCGATGAGCGACCTTAGATCCCAAGCAGAATTAAAATATTTGCCTCTAGTTCTGATTGCAAATAGTGATTCGTGTTTGAAATGTTACTAATGTTGTATTTGTTCCCTCTCAATGTGCATTACACCACCTATCAATTAATGTTTTCCCATTGTAACGCTTAACTGTGTTTCAAAATTTTGGGTTAATGATGTGCAATGCTGTGTGTAAATGCTGTTTTTGTTGTTGTTTTTTGTTGTATTTGTTCAATGAGTTATTTCAAGATTATTTATTTATCTATTTGCCACTCTCGTGTTCTGCTGTGTCACAGAAATCCCATCAAGAGCTTGCAAGCCCGTTGGGTATTTTTCTCTCCTGTAATAATAATTAACAGCTATCTATTGAGAGACAACCACCACCAGGTTGCAGAAGTGGCTCCTTCATCTCGAGTACGAGAGGATTTGGAGGTCCCTTCAAAACAGCGCATTCACGCAGTACGTGTAGAGCGTCCTCTTGCAGACACCCTTCTCATGTCATAGAAACCGCTTAGTCCTGTACAGGGTCGCGGTGAGCTGGAGCGTTATCCCGACAGACAGAGGGTGCAAGGCAGGAATATGCCCACGATAGGACGCCAGTCCATCACCGGGCACTGAGGGCAATTTAGTCTGCAAGCCAATTAACCTATGCAGCAGCATGTTTTGGACTGTGGGAGGAAAACGGAGTGCCCGGGGAAAACCCACACGGACATGGGGAGAACATGCAAACTCCACACAGAAAGGCACCCGAGCCGAGAGATTCGAACCCAGGACTTCTTGCTGTTAGGCGACAGCGCTACCCATTGGGCCACCGTGCCGCCCTGCAGACACCGTTTATTAATAATAATAATTGCATTTCTAGAGCGCTTTTCACCCGAGGGTTACAATTATTTATCGCGAGGAAGTGCTCCGCATTGAAGACTTTTTCCGCGCCCATGCGTCCTGGAGCTTGAGGACAGGAGTAGTGCAGGGGAGACTCGGCATCATCGTGGAGGGGAGAGGGAGGGGAGAGGGGAGATGGAGGGGAGGAGAGGAGAGGGAGCGAGGAGGGAGGGGAGGGGAGGAGTGGGGGAGGGGGAGAGGGGGGAGGGAGGTTGAGAGAGAGGAGGAGGGAGAGGGGAGAGGGAGGGAGAGGGGAGGGAGAAGGAGGATGTATAACTCTCGACCCGGGGTTCCTGGCTTTGTTGAGGAACTTCCCACCCGTGTCGCGGCCCCCGCCCCCCACACAGACAGAGCTCCCCCAGGTAGCTTTGGACAGCCTGTAGGGTCAAGTGCATCTACACACACTACAAAAGTAAAGGTCACCCGTGTAGCTTAAACAAACTGCAGCGTCAAGTTGCGGTTGGCGAGCACCTTACACATTAAGTGGTGGTGACGCCACCACGACGCCTGTGCCAGGCCAGGTGCACCTTGATGCCACGTGAAGTGTCGAAGGCTCTCTGACAGGAGGTCACGGGACAGACCCAGATGTTATGGGTTACCTGAATTATATGACTGGCAGATGCACCACCTATGCTCCCTACTGTGCCAACTTGATGTGTTTCAGCGGCCCGACGCTCGTTGTTGTGAGCGTCACTCCTCCACCCTCCGTTATTGTTGGAGGGCGACTTCCTCCAACTGCCCCGTATCGTCCTTCACGATCCTCCTCCTCCTCCACAGAGGTCGATCTTGACACCGCTGATACCAGTCTTCAGCAAATCCACTCAGCTGCAGGTCCTCCTGTGCCACATCAGTCCATCTCTTCTCGAGCCCGTGCCGCGGAGTTTAGCTCCAACTATCCGGCCAAACAGTAACTGCTTGGGCATGCGGTGGCTGGGCATGTGGGCTACATGACCCAGCCACCGCAGCCTCGCCTGCCAGAGGAGCTCACCA
>JAZEWT010000028.1:4755076-4766285 GCA_036362905.1 Mordacia mordax
GGGGGGGGGGAGACACGGGGAAACACGGGGAGTGGGTGGAGACAGGGAGAGACATGGGGAGACATGGGGCATGGGTGAGTAGGTGGGTGAGTGGGTGAGTAGGTGGGTGAGTGGGTGAGCAGAGAGAGACTCAAACTCCACAAACAAAGTCCCCCGAGCCGGGAACCGAACTCGGGACTTCTGGCTGTGAGGAGACGGCGCCGCCCGCTGCTGTTGCGCAGCGACCGTCACTGGTCGAGCGCCATCCTATTCTGATCCCCGCTCTGCGCGCCGGTCCTGCTTTACACGGGCGCTGTCGCCCCCTCGTGGTGACCACCGGCACTACCGCGCTCCACCCACCCACATTAACAATAACAATTGCACTTTGAGCGCTTTTCACCCGAGGTTCACAAAGCGCTGCACAGAGCTGCGGAGAGAAGACCGTGAAGGGAGACTCGCAGCACAAGCACCTGCAATGAATCCTTATGTGCGGCGTTAATCTATGAGCGCATTCGCCGACGCAATTGTGTATAATAGAGAAAAGGTTTTACTACATTTCTCACAATGACACAGGGTGTTGAGATCCTCAAAAAGTATCCAGTTTTGAACAACAACAAAGATGACACCAGAACGGCAAATCAGCAACAACAACATTCCTTTGGGATTTTTTTTTTTTTACAAATCTGAGCTGTGGAGAGAACGGCACAGAGACAACATCAGGGCAGCAAAACAAAGTAGGAACCGATTTCTCAGTTATGTCCTCCGAGGCTGGCGAGTGACATCAACACCGCAGACCTCCAATGCCCTCTTATTGCGCTAGCTCATGAAACCGTCAACACGTTTCATTCATATTATCATTAATGAGTTTCATTAAAAATTATCATTGTTATTTGGCAGACGCCCTTATCCAGGGCGACAGTATTACAGAGGAGCAGCGAGAAAAACCAGAGAGGCGAGGGGAAGGGGGCCGCTGCAGTCAGCTGGCGCCACCACCTGCCAAATACTGCGTTCTATACATTACTATGTTGTCGGCCAATTGATTACCGAGTCTAGTTTTTTTGTTGTGGGAGGAAACCGGAGTACCCGGAGGAAACCAACACAGAGCAGGGCGAGAGAGAGATAACACAAACTCTTCACTAGTTGCGGGAGGAAACCGGAGAACCAGGAGGAAACCCACGCAGAACAGGAGAGAGAACACACAAACTCCACACTAGTTGTGGAAGGAAACCTGAGAACCCGGAGGAAACCCACGCAGAACAGGAGAGAGAACACACAAACTCCACACTAGTTGTGGGAGGAAACCTGAGAACCCGGAGGAAACCCACGCAGAACAGGAGAGAGAACACACAAACTCCAACCTAGTTGTGGAAGGAAACCTGAGAACCTGAAGGAAACACATGCAGAACAAGAGAGAGAGAGAGAGAACACACAAACTCCACTCAGAAAAGCGCCCTAGGCAGGAATCTAACCGCTTTGGGCTGCACTTTCTTTACGTGAGTCTCAGACGTTACCCAATGATAACCGAACGCCGAATATTTATCTTTCACGCAAGTAGCGTTTCAAGCCTTCCGTCAAAGTTCGTCGTCAGTATTAACCCGTCTAGGCAGGCGGGCGACCGCTGTCTTCTCTCGGGAAGCCTCTAACCACGATACGTAATGGTGACTAATGACAATAATAATAATGTTGCATTACTCGATGGCAGTCTGCTTAACGACAATAACAATATTATGTGACGAAGAAATCCCGTGCCCAGTCATAAGCGGGAATGCAGAGAGCGAGGCGCAGAGCCAGGAAAGACGGCAGGAGGAAACAAAGCCCAAGTGTTAATTATAATAATAATTCAATTTCTAGAGCGCTTTTCACCCGAGGGTCACAAAGCGCTGCACAGAGCTGCGGAGAGAAGACCGTGAAGAGAGATTCACAGCACAAGCACCTGCAATGAATCCCTACGCGCGGAGTTAATCTATGGGCACATTTGTCCGTGTAATTGTGCATAATAGAGAAAAAGGTCTCTACAAAATTTCTCACAATTACACAGGGTGTTGAGATCCTCACCATAAAGAATCCAGCTTGGAACAAGTCACACGTGTGGTGAGCAGGGGGGTGAGAGGTGTGGTGAGTGGCGTGGTGAGTGTGGTGGTCAGCGAGCGGGCGAGCGTCATTACCCTTGCGAGCAGGGTGGTAAGCGGGGTGGTGAGCGTGCGGGGTGTCATTACCCTGGTGAGTGGGGTGGTGAGTATGCGGCGTGTCGTTACCCTGGTGAGCGGGGTGGTGAGCGGGGTGGTGAGTGTGCGGCGTGTCGTTACCCTGGTGAGCGGGGTGGTGAGCGGGGTGGTCAGTGTGTCCCCGGTGAAGCGTTTGCTGAGCAGACTCTCGAACGCCACGGTTCTCTGGATTGCGAACAGGAGCAGCTTCACGTCGAGCTCAGCGACACGGACGCGAAGGATTCGGGACAACTCCTCCCTGTACACGGGGACACTCACCGTCACCACCGGGATACTCACCAGAACACTCACCAGGGCACTCACCGTCACCACCGGGACACTCAATAGGACACTCACCACTCACCAGGCCACCAACCGTCACCACCCGGACACTTACCACTCACCAGGACACTTACCATCACCACCGAGACATTCACCGGGACACTCACCAGGACACTCACCGTCACCACCGGGACACTCACCACTCACCAGGATACTTACCATCACCACCGGGACACAAACCAGGACACTCACCGTCACCACCGGGACACTCACCAGGACACTCACCAGGACGCTCTCCACTCACCAGGACACTCACCATCATCACCGAGACACTCACTGGGACACTCACCAGGATACTCACCGTCACCACCAGAACACTCACCAGGACACTCACCGTCACCACCAGAACGCATACCAGGACACTCACCGTCACCACGAGGACACTCACCACGACACTCACCGTCACCACCAGAACACTCACCAGGACACTCACCTTCATTACCATCACCACTGGGACACTCACTGGTACCAATGGGCGGTACTAGTGAGCGGTACTCGTGGGTGGTTCAAGTGGGTGGTACCAGTGGGTGGTGCCAGGGGGCGGTACAAGCGGGCGGTACTCGTGAGCAGTACTCATGGGCAGTGCTCGTGGGCAGTGCTTGTGGGCAGTAATCCTGGGTGGTTGTAGTGGGTTGTACTCGTGGGTGGGAGTAGTGGGTTGATACTAGTGGGCGGTACTAGTGGGTGGTACTAGTGGGCGGTACTCGTGGGTGGTACTAGTGGGTGGTACTAATGAGTGGTAATAGTGAGTGGTACTAGTGGGCGGTACTAGTGGGTTGGTAAGTGGTTGGTACTAGTGGGCGGTACTAGTGGGTGGTGCTAGTGAGTGGTACAAGTGAATTGGTAGTAGTGGGTGGTACTAGTGAGTGGTAAGAGTGAGTTGGTACTCGTGGGCGGTACGAGTGGGTGTTACTAGTGAATGGTGTTAGTGGGTTGGTAGTAGTGGGTGGTACTAGTGGGCGGCACTAGTGGGAGGTGCTAGTGGGAGGTACTAGTGGGCGGTACTAGTGGGTGGTACTCGTGGGCGTGTGTTGGTGGGGGGAACACACCGTGTAGTCAGACAGAACTGCACAGCGATGCGCTCAGCCATGCCCCACTGTGGAGGGAACACACGCCCGTACTGATCCTCAAACTCCACCAGCTGGCGCTTGAGCCACGAGTATCGGCGATCGATCTTGTCCAGCCACGCTACCTGCGGTGGGTGGGCGGGTAAATATATAGGGGGGTGGGGGATGGGGTGAGTGGGTGGGGGGGGGAGGGGTGAGTGGGGAGGGTGGGGTGAGTGGGATGAGTGGGTGGGGGGGTGAAGGGGTGGGGTGAGTTGGTTGAGGGTGAGTGAGGGGAGTGAGTGGCCATCAACCCCCCTCCTCCTCGAGGTGCCAGTTGGTAACGCTATGGTTGCTGCTCTCCCAGCCTCCACAGTGGCCAAGGGGGCTTTGGACAGGTGCACGGGGCTGGTAACTCCTCCACCTTCCGTCTAACTACTGCTAGACCACTTACACAAACCCCATTTGGCAGAGCCAGGAGACTGAGTTCCCACCCCCCGGAGGTTCCTCCAGAAAGAACAAAAAGCCGCTGCGTGTGGCCACGTGGAATGTTCGAGCGCTCGGTGTGGAGAGGCTGCCACTCCTCTGTCGGGAGCTGGACCTGTACCGACTGGACCTCTGTGGAATACGGGAGGCCCGGTGGACTGGTTTTGGCTCCAGCCATCAAGAGGAGTGGACAATCCTTTTCTCGGGACAGGAAACGGTCCGGCAACAGGGAGTGGCTCTTCTTCTAAATTAAAGAGCGAAGGGGACATGGGAACGTGGTGGTGAGGTGTGGGAACCTGTGAGCCCTAGGCTACTGTGGGCTCACCTCCCTATAAAAAGGAGGCGAGGGATGGTGGTGGTGGTGGCTTACGCTCACACTGAAGAAGAACATCAGTGGAGGGATGCAGGCAAGGCCGATGAGTCAGATGCCTTCTCTGACCTTCTGGTCCCAAGTATTGGCTAATGTGGCCCCTCGGGATAGTCATCCTGCGAGGTGACTTTAAGTGGGTCATGATGCAGACATCTGGGCTGGCGTTATTGGAAGGCATGGGCCGGATCAGTAGGAGGCTGCTAGACTTCTCCGCAGCCCATGGGTTCGTAATATCTGACATGCTGTTCCGTCATCGGCGCATCCACACAACATTTCGGGTGCATGCGGGGTCCATGAACATCTGCTGGACTACATAGTGGCGGAGCAGCGGATGCAGGCCCATGTCCTTCACAGCAGGGCCTACCATTGAGCTGATATGACTTCTGACCATTGGCTTGTCGCCTCTGAGATCCGTCTGCCATTCTTCCACGGCAGTGTTGGGTTTCCACGGTGGTCTGGTCTCGGCTAGTTAATGAAAGCTGTCAGCAAGAATTTCATCATCGTTTGCAGCTGAGGCTGATATAGTCCCCATTCCTCCCGATGCTAAGAGGAAATGGGTGAGGTTTAGGGCTGTGGCTCATGTAGCTGGAATGGCTGCACTGGGTACACGGTCCAAGCGTCCCAAGAAACCCTGGCAGATGGAGGTGTTCAAGCTCGCCGAGAGAAAACACCAGGCCCACTCCCACCATTTGCAACATCCCACGACCGAGAATGAGGTTTACCACAGCCTTCGCTCTGAGGTTCAGAGAGCTGTGCAGTGTTGCAAGGATGAGTGGTGGTCGTGGGCTGCTAAGGGGATGGATTTTGACTCCGTAGCCTGTGATCATAATCACTTTTTAATTCCTTAAAAAACGAATGACTTTCAACAATGCAACGATTACCCTTCTTTAAGGGGATAAATGGTGATCCGATCTCCGACTCCCAGGAAGAAGTTTGCAGATTTGCAGAGCATTTGTGAGGTCCTATGGGAAGGAACCTCCCGAATCAGAAAACACCATGGTACAACATGGGGGTGACCCTGCTGGGCTGCGGTACCTCAGATAATGGAAGTAGCAACACTCTGCGAGTGGCTAGTGGAGGTACCACCTATAGAGGAAGTACCGTAAGGCGATCCAGAGCCTGAGACCAGAAAAAGCACCAGCCAGAGATGATCTTCCAAGCAAAATGCTAAGGGAAGATGGTGCGTGCCTGCAGAGTGCCCTGTATGAAATCATTACAACAGTCTGGAGCACAGGAAGGGTCCCGCAAGAATGGAAGGATGCCTTAGTGGTTCCCCTCTTTAAGAAGGGGGACCACACTGATTATAATAACTACAGGGGCATCTGGATCCTCCGTGTGCCGGAAAAGGTCCTGACAAGGATCATTCAACATCGCCTTGCTAAGCATGCTGAGTAGAGGCTTGCCGAACCCCAATGTTTCAGGCCGAGGCGGTCCAGCACAGACGCCATATTCTCTCTCGAACTGCTACAGCAGAGATGTAAAGAATTCCAACAGAACTTGCATCTCTGCTTTATTGACCTGCTCAAGATCCATCATACCATTAATAGGCCCGGGCTGTGGGTTGTTCATCATGCTTTTAGGGTCCCTGACACTCTGCTCACCGTCATTATGGACCTTCATGATGGTGGGCATGCCCGGGTAAAGTTACGTGCTCGAGAGTCCAAACCATTCCCTGTTCACCTTGGGGTGTGACAGGGATGCCCTCTGGCTCCTACATTATTCAACATATTTTTTGACCAAGCAGTTGGAGACACTTTCCATGGATGTTCCAGGTGCGGTCAAGGGATGGCTCCCAATTGGCTAACCATGTTATTTATGCTGATGATTTGGCGATTGCTGCTCATTCTAAGGAGTTGGAGGCTCTGCTGTTGAACCTTGAGCATGCCACAGAGGTGGGCTCTTTCCATCAGCCCCACCAAAACAAAGCACGTGTCTGGGTATTTCGTGCCACCAAATACTCCACTTCCTCAGTTCTCCAAGAGTGTAGTTGTGGAGACAGTGGATAAGTTTTCATACTTAGTGTCCTTAAGGCTTGTTCCGGTTTGGCAGTGGAGGTCTCGCTCCAAATCAGTCGGGTCGCATTATTATTCCATCGGCTACGTAACGCTGCATGGAAGCTGCCTGGCCTGTCGCTCCACACGAAGCTTTGGGTCTGCTCAGCTGCAGCCATGCCCTCTCTTCTCTACGCATGCAAAACGTGGACCCCGCCCCGGTCACTGCATGCGCAAGCGGTTACTGTTTGGCTGGATAGAGGGGGCAAAACGGGCACGGCACGGGCTAGAGAAGAGATGGACTGATGTGGCACAGGAGGACCTGGAGCTGAGTGGACTCGCTGAAGACTGGTACCAGTGGTGTCAAGATCGACCTCTTTGGAGGAGGATCGTGAAGGACACCACAGGGCAGTAGGAGGCAGTCGCTCTCCAATAACAAGAGGGCGGAGGAGCAATGCTCACAATACCAAGCAGAGCGTCGGGCGGCTATAACACAGCAATTTGGCACAGGAGGGAGCACAGGTGGTGCATCTGCTAATCATCTCAGTCAGGTGACCCATAGTATTTGGGTCTGTCCCGTGACCTCCTGCCAGCGAGCCTTCGACACTTCACGTGGTTTCAAAGTGCACCTGACCTGGCTCCGCGCCACCGTCTCCGTCACTTAGCGGCGAATGGCGGTTGTTGTTGGGTGAGTGGGCAAGTGAGTGAGTCTATGCGTGTGTGTAAGCAAGTATATGAGTGCGTGAACGAGTGAGTGAATGAGTGCACGAGTATATTAGGGAGTGTACGAGTGTACTAGTGAGTACCAGTGTACTAGTGAGTGTACTCGTGAGCAGTGCGTACATCCTGTGACTCGTGGAAGAGGAGGAGGTACTCCGAGTGAGTGTACTAGTGAGTGTACTCGTGAGCAGTGCGTACATCCTGTGACTCGTGGAAGAGGAGGAGGTACTCCGAGAGCTGCACGGAGATGAATCTCCGTGCGATCTCGGAGCGAACGTGCGGGTCCAGGACGTCAGCCACGGAGCAAGCGTCCCGGAGTGCGGTGCTGGGGGCTGTGGGGCGCTGCACAATTACACCGCACCGTTACATCACACCGTGACGACCTCACACCGTGACGATACCACACCGTTACACCGCACCGTTACACTGCACAGTTACACAGCACAGTGATGACACCGCACCGTTACAACGCTATACCGTTACACCGCACAGTGACGAAACCCCACCGTTACACTGCACCATGACGACACCGCACCGTTACACCACACCGTGACGACACCGCTCATTACTACACCACACCGTTGCACCACACCGTTACTATGCCATTACTACACCATACCATTACACCACACCGTTACTACACCATACCATTACACCACACCGTTACTATGCCATTACTACACCATATCATTATACCGCACAATTACTACGCCGTTACTACACCATACTTTTAACTACACCGTTACTACACCATACCGTTACACCACACCGCTACTACACCATACCATTACACCCACCACGCCATTAGTACGCCGTTACTACACCATACCATTATGCCACACCGTTATTACGCCATTACTACACGACACCGTTACTTCACCACAACGTTACTACACCATACCGTTACACCACACCGTTACTACGTCATTACTACACCATACCATTACACCACACAGTGATGACACTGCACCGTTACTACACCATTACTACACCACACCGTTACTACGCCTTTACAACACCACACCATTACTACATTGTTACTACGCCGTTAGTACACCATACCATTACACCACACCGTGATGACACCGCACCGTTACTACACCTTACCGTTACACCACACCATGACGACACCGCACCATTACTACACCATACCGTTACACCACACCATTACTACACTGTTACATCACACCGTTACTATGCTGTTACTACACCATACCGTTACACCACACCACAACTACGCCGTTCCTTTCCCATACCGTTACAACGCACCGTTACTAAACCGTTACACCACACCGTTACTACAGGACACCATTACTACACCATTACACCACACCGTTAGTACACGTTACTACACCACACCACCGCGGTGATTGTTGGGTGAGTGATGTTATTGGTGAGTGCTGGTGAGTGTTCATGAATGTTGGTGAGTGGAATGGTAAGTGTGTTGGCGAGTGGTGCTGAGTGTTGGTGAGTGTAATGGTGAGTGTTGGTGAGTGTTGATGAGTGTAATGGTGAGTGTTGGTGAGTGTTGATGAGTGTAATGGTGAGTGATGGTGGATGATGGTGGATGATGGTGAGTGTGTTGGTGAGTGTGTTGGTGAGTGTGTTGGTGAGTGATGGTGAGTGTGTTGGTGAGTGTGTTGGTAAGTGATGGTGAGTGTGTTGGTGAGTGTGTTGGTGAGTGTGTTGGTGAGTGTGTTGGTGAGTGATGGTTAGTGTGGGTGAGTACCTTTCCCCCCTGTGCAGGAAACGCCTCCTCAAAGTCGTTCAGGATCTGGGTCCCAAGTTCCAGTTGTACAGCGCTCACCCTGCTCACCACACGCTCACCCTGCTAACCACATGCTCACCCTGCTCACCACACGCTCACCCTGCTCACCACACGCTCACCCTACTCACCACACGCTCACCCTGCTCACCCTGCTCACCACACGCTCACCCTGCTCACCACATGCTTACCCTGCTCACCCCGCTCACCACACGCTCACCCTGCTTACCATTCACCCTGCTTCACACACGCTCACCCTGCTCAGTACTCAATCACTCTGCTCACCACTCACCCTGCTCACCACACGTTCACACTGCTCACCACACGCTCACCCCACTCACCACTCACTCATCCTGCTCACCGCTCACTCACCCTGTGCACCCTGCTCACCCTACGCTCACCCCGCTCACCACTCACTCACCCTTTTCACCACACGCTCATCCTGCTCACCACACGCTCACGCGACTCACCTTGCTCACCCTGCTCACCACACGTTCACCCTGCTCACCACTCACCCTGTTCACCACATGCAAACCCTGCTCACCACACGCTCACCCTACCCACCCTGCTTACCCGACTCAGCACACCCTCACCCTGCTCAGCACACATTCACCCTGTTCACCAAACACTCACCCCACTCGCCACACGCTCACTCTGCTCAGCACTCACTCAACCTGCTCACCACACGCTCACCCTGCTCACCACTCATTCACACTGCTCACCACTTACCCTCCTCACCACTAACTCACCCTGCTCACCACACGCTCACCCGGCTCACCACACGCTCACCCGGCTCACCTTTCATTCACCCTGCTGACAACACACTCACCCTGCTCACCACACGATCATCCTGCTCACCACTCACTCACCGTTACTGACCAGACACTCACCTTACTCACAACGCACTCACCTTGCTCACCACACGCACACCTTTAGTCACAGCTAAGTCGCTCACTCACCCGCTCACCACTACGTGGCTGTCTGTACGAGTGTGTGGGTGAGTGGATGAGTGTGTTTGCGAGTGTGTTTGCGAGTGTGTGGGCGAGTGTGTGGGCGAGTGTGTGGGCGAGTGTGTGGGCGAGTGTGTGGGCGAGTGTGTGGGCGAGTGTGTGGGCGAGTGTGTGGGCGAGTGTGTGGGTGAATGTGTGAATGTGTGGGTGCGTGTATAGGTGAGTGTATAGATGTGTGTGTAGGTGAGTGAGTGGGTGAGTGAGCAGATAAGTAGGTAGGTGAGTGTGTAGGTGAGTCAGTGGGTGAGTGTGTGACTGAGTGAGTAGCTGGGTGAGTGAGTGGGTGTGTGGGTGAGTGTATAGGTGAGTGTATCGGTGAGTGAGTGGGTGAGTGAGAAGGTGAGTAGGTAGGTGAGTGTGTAGGTGAGTTGGTGAGTGAGTAGGTGAGTAGGTGAGTGAGGGTGCAGGTGAGTGAGTAGGTGAGTAGGTAGGTGAGTGTGTAGGTCAGTTGGTGAGTGAGAGGGTGAGTGAGTGGGTGAGTGAGTGGGTGGGTGAGTGGGTAGGTGAGTGTTTAGGTGAGTGTGTAGGTGAATGTGTGGGTGAGTGTGTGAGTGAGCATGTAGGTGAGTGTGTAGATGAGTCGGTGAGTGTGAAGGTAAATGTGTTGGTGATTGGGTGAGTGTGTAGGTGAGTGTGTAGGTAGATATGAAGGTGAGTGTGTGGGTGAGTGTGTGGGTGAGTGTGTGGGTGAGTGTGTGGGTGAGTGTGTGGGTGAGTGTGTGGGTGAGTGTATGGGTGAGTAGGTGATTGTGTAGGTGTGTGTGTAGGAGGGTGTGTGTAGGAGGGTGTGTGGGTGAGTGGGTGGGTGGGTGAGTGTGTAGGTGAGTGTGTAGGTGCGTGGTTGTGTAGATGAGCAGGTGAGAGGGTAGGTGAGTGTGTAATTGGGTGTGAAGGTGAGTGTGTGGGTGAGTGTGTGCGTGAGTGTGTAATTGGGTGTGAAGTTGAGTGTGTGGGTGGCTCAGTGTGTAGGTGAGTGTGTAGGTGAGTGGGTGGGTGGCAGAGTGTGTAGTTGAGTGGGTAGGTGAGTGGGTAGGTGAGCGGGTAGGTGAGCGTGTAGGTGATCGTGTAGGTGAGTAGGTGAGTAGGTGGGTGGGTGTGTAGGTGAGTGGGTAGGTGAGTGGGTAGTTGAGTGGGTAGTTGAGTGGGTAAGTGAGTGTGTAGGTGAGTGGGTGGGTGGCTGAGTGTGTAGGTGAGTGTGTGGATGAGTGTGTGGGTGGCTGAGTGGGTAGGTGAGTGGGTAGGTGAGTGGGTAGGTGAGTGCGTAGGTGAGTGCGTAGGTGAGTGCGTAGGTGAGTG
>JAZEWT010000028.1:4810687-4824452 GCA_036362905.1 Mordacia mordax
GAATGAGTGGGAACGTGGGTGGGAGTGGCGAGTGGGTGGGTGGGTGACTTGGGTGGTCAAACGCATGGGCACGTGGGTGGGTGGGCGAGTGAGTGGGCAGGTGGATGGGTGTGTTAGTGAGTGGGTGTGTTAGTGAGTGGATGGGTGGGTGAGTGGGCAAGTGAGGGTGCGAGTGTAACGGTTAGCGCGCTGCACTACGAATCCGGCTGTGAACCTAGATCGAATCCCACTCACGGCCAACACCAGCGACGATTTTCTGAACCGATCCTGGGTCTCCCCTAGGTCGATTCAGCCTCAAATCGGTATCTGGTTAAGTATGTAAACATTGCCACTAGGGAGACACGGGCGGCCAGGCGGGGTGCTGGTCACCCACCTCCTTGTGTGCCGTGTTGACCTTTACAAGTGCTTGGTAACAACACTTGCCCGTACTGTCTGTTAAGGCTACACAGGGGATATTTGTCTGTATCTGTGTCTATGTAGATGGATGTGTGTGTATGGTTGGGTATCTTCGTGTTTATCCAGCAAAATAACCTCACAGCCTCTACAGTTGCCCATTGGGGGGGGGGGGGTCCAGACGGGTGTGGGGGGCAAGGGATGGTGGTGGTTTTGGTTTACACTCCCACTGAAGATGAACATGCAGGCAAGGCCGATGAGTCACATGACTTCAATAATCTCCTGTAGCAGGTGTTGGCTAAAGTGGCTCCTCAGGATAGAGGCGTCCTGTGAGGTGACTTTAATGCCCTAGTGGGTCAAGATGCAGACACCTGAGCTGGAGTGATGGGAAGGCATGGGCCAGATCAGCTCAACAAAAACGGTAAGAGGCTGTTAGACTTCAGTGCAACCCATAGGCTCGTAATAACCAAGACGCTGTCCCGTCATCAGTGCATCCACACAAGATCATGGATGCATGATAGGTCAAAGCAAGAACATCAGCTGGACTACATAGTGGCAGAGCAGCAGATGTGGACTCATGTCGTCAGACACCTGGACCTACCATGGAGCTGCTCTGCCTATTGTACATCGGATTGTTTTCTCTAAGATTTGCCTGCCATCCTTCCACGACATCGTAGGTATTCATCAAGGACCCCATTCAAACTCAGTGGCCTGGTCTCAGTCAGCTGATGTGAGACTTTCATCATCGTTTGCAGTTGGGGCTGGCATCGTCCCCCCCCCCTTCTCCTCCTGATGCTGAGGGGAAATGAGTGAGGTTTAGGACTGTGGCTCAGGAAGTGTTGAAGCTGAGAGAACGGCAGGCCCACTCCCACCATCTGCAACGTCCCACGCCTGAGAATGAGGAGGCTTATCGCAGCCTTCGCTCAGAAGTTGGGAAAGCTATGCGGCATTGCAAATATTAGTGTTGGTCACAGGCTGCTGAGGAGATGGAGTCTGCCTCAGTAGACCGTGATCACAAATCCGTTTTTAATTCTATCAAAAGATTGACTTAAGTGCCACATGGATTACCTCTCTTAAAGGAAGAAAATTATGAACCAATCTGCGACCCCCAGGAACAATTTCGAAGGTTTGCAGAGCATTTATGTACGGTCTTGAGGGGAGAAGAACCCCCTCAGCTCCAATAGCACCATGAGAAAACATGGGGATGATTCTGCTGGGGTTGAGGTGCCTTAGATAATGGAAGTAACCACCTCCTGTGAGTGGCTGGCAGAGGTGCCATTTGTGGAGGAAGTAAATAAGGTGATTCAAAGCCTGACACTAGAATAGGCACCAGCTAGAGATGATCACCAAAGTGAAATTCTGAGTAAAGGTGATGTTTGTCTGCAGATTGCCCTATTTGAAATCATTAAAACAGTCTGGAGCACAGCAAGGGTGCTGCAGATATCGAAGGATGCCCGAGTAGTCCTCTTTGAAAAGGGGGATCACACCGATTATACCTACAAGGGCATCTCACTCCTCTGTGTGCCTGGTAAAGATTATTCAATTTTGCCTTGCCAGGCACGCTGAGGAGAGGCTTGTGGAACCCCAATGTGGTTTAAGGCCTTGGCGGTCTTGCAAAGATGCCATAGTCTGTGTCCAGCTGCTACAGCAGAGGTGCAGCGAATTCGTACAGGATCTGCATCTCTGCTTTATTGACCTGGTCAAGGCCTACGAAACTATCAGTAGGCCAGGGCTCTGGGTTGTTCTTCGTGTTTTTGGGGTCTCTGACTCTCTGCTCACCGTCATTAAGGACCTTCATGATAGTGGGCAAGCCTGGGTAAGTTACGTGGTCAGAGACGTTTCCATCCCTAAGCAATATGCTTATGGCCGGTTCCAGTTTAGCAGCGGATGTCTTTTTTCGAATCAGTTACGCAGCATTATATTTTCGACAGTTGAATATTACAACAGCCTGCTATCAAGCATACTGGATGTCTTGGCCCTATTAAAATCAAGTTGTGTCTCAGGTGGAAAACCATCCTCCTGGTATACTGAACTCTGGGACCCCTAGGCGTATGCATGCAGAGCCGAACGGACTTGGAGGAAATCTGGCCTCACCGTTCAAGCTCAAAAATTTAAAGACCAGCTCAATCGCTACCGGAAGGCACTTTATTGAGCACATGCCAAATACTTTTCCAGCATTCTGGCTGATACCTGTGACAAGCCTGAGATCCTCGTCTCGAGAATAAATCGGCTCCTTCATCCTATCAGAACTCACCCTCACCTCTTTTCATTAACAAAGATCAGGCGGATCAGTTGGTTCAGTTTTTCTCAGACAAAACCGAAGCCCACCGTACCTCTGTTCCCCACTATTCAAATGTGCCGCAAATAGCCCTCTCCTCAAAAAACCTGGCCTTGATTGCAACATCCCTGATAATTATCCACCCCATCTCAAATCTACCATTCCTCTCTAAGGTAATTGAACGTGCCATAGCCACACAATTCCAGACACACGTTCTCAACAATGACCTCGATCCCTTTTGATCTGGGTTCAGATTTGGCCATAGTGCTGAAACTGCTCTGGTCAAAGTAGTTAATAATGACCTACTTGTCACTGCTGATGAAGGCTTGCAAAGTATTCTTGTCCTCCTGGACCTGAGCGCTGCCTTTGATACCTTGGACCACCCTACCTTACTTGAGTGACTGGAGGGTATAGGGGTCTCTGGCTGTGCCCTGCACTGGCTGAGCGCTTACCTCTCCAAACCGAAAGCAGTTTGTCAGCCTCGGAGGACATAACTCAGAGATCCATTTCGTTTTGTCTGGAGTTCCTCATGGTTTATTCCTCGGGCCCTCTCCTCTTCAGCATCTATATACAACCACTTAGCCTTCTCCTGCGCAGCCTCAATCTCAGCTACCACTGCCATGCCGATGACATCCAAAACCATATCCACGCAAAGCCATCCATCAATGTGTCTGGTCTTTGCATGTCAACCCCGCACCAATTGTCCAAAGCCGAACCTATAAAATGTATGATTGACGACCCAACCATTGAAGTTGCTTTCAGAGTCTGGGAGTGACTCTTGATTCCTCACTCAGCTTCGAGACACACATCAACAAGGTAACAAAGGTAGCCTATTTTCATCTCAAAAACATAGCCAGACTGCGCAACATCCTGTCACCCTCTGATGCTAAGAAGCTAATAGACATCTTCATATCTTCACGAATTGCAATGCACTACTCCCTGGCATCCCTGCCTACCTGATCAATCGTCTCCAACATGCGCCGAATGCGGCCGCTAGAGTCCTCACTTGCACACCCATCTACGATTGCAAATCCCCAGTACTGGTGTCTCTCCACTGGCTACTGGTTAAATATAGGCTCCAATACAAGAGCCTCCTTCTCACCTACAAGGCTCTCACTGGTGTTGCTCCGACATCTCTGCAGCTCTGTGTAGCGCTTTGTGACGTTCAGGTGAAAAGCGCTCTAAAAATGTAATTATTATTATTATTATACATAAGTGACCTACTTCAGGCACGCTCCTCAACACAACTTCGATGACCCAATATGAGCTTGCTGCATGTACCCACAGATCGCACCTCCATTTGATGGGTGACAGAGCCTTCTCCCGCGATGCTCCGAGACTCTGTGATGCCATTCCATTGGAGATTCTATCAGCTGAGTCCCTAGGCATCTTCAAATGTCGTCTAAAGACTCACTTGTTCCGTATGGCTTTCAAGTCCTCTGGTTAGGACTGGTGATGCTGCTCAAAGCTGTCGTGCCAGAATGATGGCTCGCTGCCGACCTGCGCCTGCTCAGAAACACTTATTCCTTCCTTCATTTGTTGAACAATTATTTTTATCGCTTATTTTATATCTTCTAAATTATAGCCATTATTTGACTTTCCGTTGAGCTGTCCTGATGTTGTTATGCCATTCTCTCCAAAGCTCTGTGCTGCGCTTTGTGACCCTCGGGTGAAGAGCGCTCTAGAAGTGCAATTGTTTTTATTGGGGTGCCTAGTCTCAACTGTGCCAGGCAACGTGCATTTGGGGAGTGCATGAGGCTTCCCACCCCATCCTGTGTTCATGCAAGTGGCCAGTGAGCCACAGAGTGCAGTTCGGGCCGATGAGGTAATGTGTTTGCCGCCCACGCTGGGCGGCTGATGAGTAACCAGGGGTGGCAGTTAAATTGGGTGCATAAGTGGATATAAGCTGGTGTGAGGAGGGCTAGAGGGAGAATCTCGCCTGGGAAGTGTTGGAGGAGGCTGTGTGAAGATGTAGGGTAGAGCTGATGTGTGGCAGGAGGGTAACAGACCGGTGTGGGCCGCTACTCGGTCGTGTACTGCTGTGGCGAATTAAAGCATTGAAAACATCCAGAAGGCCTCTGCATCATCTATCGTCGCTGGTCTCTTGTCGCTGACTGGGTGAGTTCATCGCTTGCATGACGGTGAATCGCTATGCCGCGGCTGAGAAACCCCTGGCAGCCCGTGCCACATGGCCGCACGCGCCACATGGCCACACGAGCAACTTGGACCCACGGATGTCTGGCGCGGACTACGATTGAGGTCGACTCCCTTGGAGGGTTCCCTACCGAAACAACACATTACTCATCGGTTACGTAATGCTGTGTGGAGGCTGTCCGACCTGTCGCTCCACACAAAGCTTCGGGTCTTCTCAGCTGCAATCATAGCCTCTCTTGAATATGCTTGAGACGTGGATCATCCTGGCGGAACATCTGCGCCATTTCTAAACTTTCCAGCTGGCCTGGCTACGATCTATGCTAGGTTTAACCAAGTTGGATTGTGTGAGATAACAGTCTCAAAAGATTTAGACTAAGTCCCATAGGTGAGCGCCTCTGGCAGGCGAGGCTGCGGTGGCTGGGTCATGTTGCCTGCACAGCCAGCCACTGCATGCCCAAACAGGTTCTGTTTGTAGAGGCGGCTAAAGAAGCATGGCATGGGCTACAGAAGAAATGGACTGATGTGGCATAGGAGAATCTGGATTTGAGTGGACTTGTCGAAGACTGGTACCAGCGGTGTCAAGATCGATCATGAAGGACACTACGGGGCAGTTGGAGGCAGTAGCCCTTCAACAGAAATGGATGGTGGAGGAGCGATGCTCAAAACGAGCGGAGCGCCGGGCAGATAAAACCGTTGGCAAAATAGGGAGCAGAGATGATGCATCATCCAGTCATCTCAGGCAACCCATAGCACCTGGGTCACTCCCTATACCTTCTGTCAGCGAGCCTTTGAGACTTTACGTAGCCTCAAGGTGCACATGGCCTGGCACAGGTGCTGTGATGATGTCATAGCCACTTCGTGGCAAATGGCTGTTGTTGTTGGGTGCACCTGGACTGGCATAGACGCCGTGGGCAAAGCCAATGACGTCAAGTGACGGACGGCTGTTGTTTGTGCGTGCACGAGAACACAATGTCCTCCCCTCGAGTCTCGCTCCCATGGACTGCTCTCGTGTCACGTAAATTGACACTCACGTCACACTCCCCGAGCTCGTCCAATCAGCCGAGAGCACACGGGCAAATATCCTCTCACTACAGCCGCCGACAAACATCCCCCTCCGTTTAACTTGTACAGATTAAACGGTCAAGTGCCTGTAGCGAATACCTGCTGCTATTATTATCAGACCTCCTTATCCAGGGTGACTCATTATATAGGTGTAGTGAGGAAACCCACAGAGAGGTGAGGGGAAGGCAGCCACGCCTTCAGCCGGCACACCAATGAAGCCCAGCAGGTGGGTGGCCAGCACCACGCCCGGCCGCCTTTGTCTCCTTAGTGGCAATGTTTATGACTGGATTCTTATTTTGGGCTGAGTCGAGCTAGGGGAGGCCCACGATGGGCGATCATGCTCACAATCGCAACAAGAGCCGCGCCGCTTCGCCACCAAGTGGAAATGACCGTCGCTTGTGCCAGTTCAGGTGCACCGAGGTCATCACGTGCAGTGTGAGCGTGTGTGGGTTACAATGTATCTGGGCTAAGTTCCTGCATCGGGTGGGTGGGGGGGGTGAATGGGTGGGTAATTTAGGTGAATGAATCGGTGGGTGGTGGGTGAGGGAGTGGGTGGTGGGTGAGTATGTGGGTGAGTGAATGGGGAGGTGAGCGGGTGGGTGAGCAGGTGAATTACTGAGTGAGTGAATGGGGAGGTGAGTGGGTGAGCAAGTGAATTAATGGGTGAGTGAGTGTGTGAGTTAGGTTACAAAACATGTGAACATAGTCCAAACATTAGTGATCTCCTCCTAACAATAATAATAATTGCATTTCTAGAGCGCTTTTCATCCGAGGATCACAAAGCGCTGCACAGAGGTGCAGAGAGAATGGCACAGCAGTCCTAATGCTGGGAATAACGATGGTGATTGTGGAGCAAGGTAGCAGTGGAGCGATCATGGCGGCCGCTACTCACAAGGAACTGTGGACGTCCCAGGGCCGTGAGCTTGATCGCAGCGAAGCCATTGGTTGATGCCTCTGCTGCAACATCACCACCATAGTCATCAACATCGTCAACATCACAGCATTGAAATCATCAACATCGTCAACAACATCATAGCATCAACATCGTCATCAACATCGTCATCAACATCACAGCATAAGCATCGTCATCAACATCGTCAACAACATCACAGTATCAACATCGTCATCATCAACATAGTCAACATCACAGCATTGAAATCATCAACATCGTCATCAACATCACAGCATCTAACACATCAACATCGTCATCAACATCGTCATCACAAACATCGTCATCAACATCGTCAACAATATCACAGCATCAACATCCTCACCATCATCGTCATCAACATCACAGCATAAAAATCATCAACATCGTCATCATAAACATCGTCAACAACATCACAGCATCAACATCCTCACCACCATCGTCATCAACATTGTCATCAACATCACAGCATAAGCATCGTCATCAACATCGTCACTAACATCACAGCATCTAAAACATCAACATCGTCGTTAAGATCATGTTTGCTTCCAAAAGCTGCTCTTTTGGAATAATCGTGTCACTGAGCGCTCCTTCTCGACGAGTCAATAGTCTACAGTTTATGGAGTCAAAAGTCTACAGTGTGCAATTTCTCACCGTGACATTGAGCAATCTTCTGAGTCCATAGCCTATACAGTCTATAGTCTACACACACACTGAGCAGTCTATAACCGTGCCATTGAGCACCCCTTCTCTATGAGTTTATGACCTATAGTCTATACATTCTATAGTCTACACAGTGTGCAGTCTATAGCCGTGTCACGGTGCGCGCCTCCTCTCTATAGTCTATGCAGTCTATAATCTATACACAGATTCTATAATCTATACACAGTGCCTATAGTCTATACAGTCTATAGTGTATACAGTGTACAGTCTATACAGTCTATAGCCGAGTCACTAAGCACCGGTTTACCTCCCACATTGAAGGCATTGTCTGGCGTGATGGTTATGTGATGATGTTGATATTGATGATATTGATGGTGAAGTGATGATGTTGACGATGTTGTTGATGATCATGTTGATGACGTCGATGTTGAAGGTGATGATGATGTAGATGTTGGTGAAGGTGATGTCGATGTTGTCGACTCTCACCGGCCACCTCGATACTCTGTAGGAAAGTCTCCGCGCGTTCGTCAAATCGCCGCTCCTCTCGGTTCACAGAGCGACGACGGGCGGCTCCCCCCCCACCACCACCGCCGCCGCCGTGCCCCCCACCAGACCCTGACGGAAACACACACAAAGTTCCCACTTATCCACCTACCCGCTCACCCGCTCACCCGCTCACCCACCCACTCACCACTGTCACACAAAAAGAACCCCCATATAGTCAAGTGCTGTTAGCGAGCACCTATGAAGGTCAACATGGCACACGAGTAAGTGGGTGGCCAGCACCACGCTCGGCCGCCTTTGTCTCCCTAGTGGCAATGTTTACACACTACACCAGGTACTCATGTGAGGCAGAGTCAACCTAGGAGAGGCCCAAGACCGGTTCAAAAAATCGCCACTGATGTGGGCCGTGAGCAGGATTCGAACTCGGGTTGCCAAGTTTATAGCCCAGTGCACTAACCGCCGTGCCACCCCTCCCCACCTACACACAAACTCTCACCCATGCTCACTCATACACACTAACTCATACCCACAAACTCACATCCACACACTCACTAACACACTCACTTAAGTGGGTGAGAGGATGAGGAAGTCACTCATCTACTCACCCATTTAAGTACTCACTCTTCAACCACACGCTCACTCATTCAATCACCCACACACCCACACATCCACTAAATAAACACGTCCACACACTCACGCACTCGTTCGCCCACCCACCCCCCCAGCCCTGAAGGTGGTACCTGCGAGTCCTCTGCTGGGCTCTGCTGAGTCGACCCTGTGATTGGGCGACACAGAGAGGGGCAAGTGAGTGGCTCCATCATCACTCTGCGAGTACTGTGCACAGTAAACATCACCACGAGGGAGACAAAGGCGGCCAGGCGTTTGCCGTACCGGCCTGCGGAGGTACTACTCACTAACACCAGAGACCCTACAGCCTGTATGTGTGTAGGTGAGTGTGAGTAGGTGAATGTGTGTATGTGTGTTGGTGTGTCTGTTTAGTAAGTGTGCGGCGTGTAGGTGAATGGCTGGCAAAACAGCCCTCCTTCTTGTGGTGCCAATCGGTAACGCTATGGTGGCTGCTTTCACAGCTTTCACAGTGGCAAGGAAGCTCTGGCCGGGTGTGGGGGGCTGGTAACCCCCCCCCCCCGCTTCAATTTAATTACCACTATACCACGTGAAGCAAAAGAAAAACTTAAGTTTTTGTCGGAAGCCCTGGGTGGACAGCCGTTTATAATGTCTCCTGGCCACACCCCATTTGGTGGAGCCAGGAGACTTGAGTTCCCTGCCAAGGAACAGGGAATGGCTCTTCTTCTGAATAAAAGAATGAAGAGGGTGCGGAAATGTGGTGGTGAGGTGTGGAGATCTGTGAGTCTTAGGCTACTGTGGGCTCGTCTCCCTATAAATGGGAGGCAAGGGATGGTGGTGGTGGCTTACGCTCCCACTAAAGATGAACATAAGTTGAGGGATGTAGGCAAGGCCGATGAGTCAAATGCCTTCTATGACCTCTTGTCCCAGGTGTTGGCTAAAGTGGCCCCTCGGGATAGAGTCATCCTGCTAGGTGACTTTAATGCCCGAGTGGGTCATGATGCAGCCACCTGGGCTGGGGTGATTGGAAAGCATGAGCCAGATGAGCTCAACAACAACGGCAGGAGGCTGCGAGACTTCTGTGCAGCCCATGGGCTCATAATAACCAACACGCTGTTCCGTCATCGGCGCATCCACACAACATCTTGGGTGCATGCCGGGTCCACGCAAAACCATCTGCTGGACTATATATTGGCAGAGCGGCAGATGCGGGCCCATGTCCTTGATACCAGAACCTACTGAGGAGCTGATCTGACCCTGACTATCGGCTTGTCATCTCTAAGATCCACCTGCCATTCTTCCATGGCAGTGGTAGACGTCCATCAAGGACCCCATTGAAACCCAAAGTGGCCTGGTCTCAGCTAGCTGATAAAAGCTGTATAAGAAATTTTCATTATCATTGGCAGCTGGGGCTGACATCGTCCCCCAATCCTCCAAATGCCAAGGGAAAATGGTTGAGGTTTAGGGCTGTGGGTCATGCAGCTGGAATGGCTGTACTCGGTACATGGTCCAGATCTCTCCAGAAACCCTAGTTGAAGGAGGAGGTGTTCAAGCTATCCAAGAGAAAACGGCAGGCCCACTCCCACCGTCTGCAACATCCTACGCCTGAAAAAAAGGAGGCTGACCGCAGCCTTCACTCAGAGGTTCAGAGAGCTGCGCGGTGTTGCAAAGTTGAGTGGTGATCGCAGGCTGCTGAGGAGATGGCATCTGTCTCGGTAGCCCGTAATCAAAAATGACTCTTTAATTCCATCAAAAGATAGAATGCTGCATTGATTGCCCTTCTTAAAGGGAAAAATGTTGATCAGATCTCCGACACCCAGGAACAAGTTTGCAGATTTGTAGAGCATTTCTGTCAGGTCTTCGGGGAGGGGAACTCCCCCCCCCCCCCGATCAGATAACACTGTGGTACAACACGGATTACGTCAATATATTATACAACTACCTGAACATTTTCTAAACAACTCTTATTTCTTATGGAATGGTGATTTCTACAAACAGAAAGATGAAGCCGCAATGGGTTCCCCTCTGTCTCCGGTTATTGCCAATTTGTTCATGGAAAATGTTGAAGAAAAAGCTCTAGAAACAAGCATACTAAAGCCATCATTCTGGCTTAGGTACGTGGATGACACATTGGTCATCTGGCCGCACGGTAAAGACACAATGAATGGATTTCTAAAACATCTCAATTCACAATACCCGTCGATACAATTCACCATGAAGATAGAAGTGAACACACTACCATTTCTGGATGTTTTGCTAAGACGGAGTTTAAATTGTAAAATATCGCATAGTGTTTAACGAAAACCCACACATATCGACGCTTACTTGAATGCACAATCGCACCATCACCCCTCTCAGAAATCCACTCTCATCAAAACTCTCATACACCGGGCAAAACTAGTGTCTGATGCCAAAAGCTTGAGAACTCAGATTCTACATGTTAAGAAAGCTCTTCAATTGAACGGTTATAGCAACGCACAAATCAACAGAGCTCTAATAAAAACAGGCTGAAGACCACAGAAGTTGAAGATGATAACGTAATTAAAACCATCAAACGGTCATACATTGTCAGAGTAACTGATAAATTAGCTAGAATTCTAGAAAAACAAAAAATCAAAGTTAGATTTGGTACAGTACAAACAATCGAAGGAATATTAACTCGGGTCAAATATAATCTATCCAAATTCTCCACATAAGGAGTCTACCGCATCACCTGCTCGTGCGGACAATGCCATGTTGGTCAGGCGGGTGGAAACATCAGCACACGCCTTAAAGAACACCAAAGGAACATAAAAAAATCCCAAACCCAAATGTCGGTGGTTGCAGAACACACTTGCCAGAAGAACCACACAATTGACTTTGACAATGTCGACATTTTATGTAGAACCAAACACCATTGGCCGAAGCTGATCCGTGAGTCTATCGAAATTGATAAAAAGAACAACTTCAATCGTTCCGATAGCTACAAACTAAGTGCGGCTTTGAAACGCATTATCAAACAGTAAACGTACCAGCCATTAACGCTTGACACAATCCCGTGCATAAAACCTCATGACAAGTGCAATCATGCATTGTTGGCCCCTTTGTCCGAATAACTCACATTACTCGAAACACCGGGTTGAATATCTTGTAAACCCAACCCCCATTGTGTTCCGGCACGCCTGATCTTGCGAGTGATGACATCACAACCTTCATATAAACAGACCCGGAACCGGTACCAGTCATTCGAGCTGCTCGCTCAGGTTTGGCGTGGGTACCTGATGATGCTGAATGTAATTATGAGCGAAACGTCGTATCTATTTGTAAAATACTGTGGGGTCGCTCTCCCACACACCGGTGTGCTGAGATAATAAAGGAATTGGCGCGTTTCTGTTCACGTGACAACTCCTTACTGATTAGCCGTGTCAAGTGGTGGAGGGTTAAACGACACAATTTTATCATCTTTTACGTGACCTGACCTAAACATGAATTTCATCGATAAAACACAGCAATTTTGCACAGTAGGGAGCATAGGAGGTGCATCTGCCAGTCATCTCAGTCAGGCAGCCCATAGCACCTGGGTCTGTCCCGTGACCTCTTGTCAGCATGCCTTTAACACTTCACGTGGCTTCAAGGTGCATATGGCCTGGCACAGGTGCTATGGTGACGTCACCGCCACTTCGTGGCGAATGGCCGTTGTTGTGTAGGTCAGAGTGTACCTGAGTGTGTAGGTGAGTGTATAGGTGAGTGTGCAGGCGAGTGTGTGAATGAGTAGGTGTGAGCAGGTGAGTGTGTGGATGAGTGTAGGTGTGAGCAGGTGAGTGTGTGGATGAGTGTAGGTGTGAGGAGGCAAGTGTGTGCGAGTGCCTCCTCGTGCCCCCGGTATCTCCCTATGCCCCCCCGGTGCCCCACTTCCCCCACCGCGTCTCGTCCGGCGCGAGGTCCTCCTCCACGCTGTAGTCCAGGATGGCCCCGACGCGGCGCCGCGCCAGCGCGCGCAGCGTGGGTGCGACTGCATCGCGGTCCTCGCCCGCCACAAACTGCCCGTACACCGTGGCCTTCATGAGCGCTGAGAAGAGGCGCCCGCCCAGCACACGCTCCGACCAGCGCAGGATCTGCCTCGGCACGCAGAATCACCCGCTCGCTCACTCGCCCGCTCACTTGTCCACCCGCGCGCTCACCCTCTCGCTAGCTCACTAGCATGACCTCATTCACCAGGTCGCACACCCGCTCGCACACCCGCTCACTCCCTCGCTCACTCTCTCGTTCGCACACCCGCTCGCCCACTGACATTCACTCACTCACTCACCTGCCCAGCACCCACTCCATCCAGTTCAGGATCTAACCATGTCACCTATTCACCGGTCCACTCACCTACACCCTTATCCACACACCTGCGCATTCACCCATTCGTCCACCTACGCGCTCACTCGCTCACCCACCCACCTATGTGCTAACCCATCCACACCCACCTACGTGCTCACTTGCTCACCTACCCACCTATGCGCTATCCCACCCACACACACATCCACCCACGCGCTCACCCATCCGCCCACCCACTTACCGCGCTTCAGCAATCGCCCACCCAGCCACCCACCAACTAATGCGTTCAGACACCCACCTACCACTGCGCTCACCCACCCTCCCGCCCACCCACCGTCCGGTTGTGTTCCACAAGCAGGTTCACGGAGCACATCTGGAAGACGAAAAGCGAGCGGAGGAGCTCCGCGCTGCTCTTGCTGCTGAACGCGCGGCGCCCGTCACCAAAATCTGGCAGCTCCGGCGACGAGATGGTGGTGGTGGTGGTGGTTGACGAGGAGGTGGTGGTTGACGACGAGGAGGAGTTGAGCGATGAGGAGGTGGTGCAGGTAGGCAACGAGATGGGCAATTCGGTGGACATGGGTGAGGTTGTGAAGGAGAAGGTCGTGGAGGAGGTGGGATTGGTGGGTGATGAGATGGAGGAGGAGGTGGATGACGGGACGGTGAAGGCCGGGTCTGGCTGGGCCGCAGCCCCGCGTCGAGGTTGGTGATGAGGAGGGGGCGGGAGGCCCAGGCGGCTCCAGCGGCCCACCGATCCTCGCAGGAGAGACATTGGGTCCTAGAGAGGGTGAGTGAGTGGGTGAGTGGGTGGTTGAGAGGGTGGGTCAGTGGGTGAAAGGGTGAGTGAGTGAGTGAGTGAGAGGGTGAGTGAGTGGGTGAGAGTGAGTTGGTGGGTGTGT
>JAZEWT010000028.1:4882293-4892336 GCA_036362905.1 Mordacia mordax
CACCACCTATGCTTCCTACTGTACCAGCTTGCTGACAAACTGCTTCTATGCAAGACCGCCCCAGCCTTAAACTACATTGGGGTTCTGCAAGCCTCTCCTCGGCATGCCTGGCAAGGAGATGTTGAATAATCCTCGTCAGGACATTTCCCAGCACACTGAAAAGCGAGATGCCCTGCAGTTATTACAATCAGTGTGGTCCCCCTTCTTAAAGAGGAGGACCACTAGGGCATCTTTCCATTCTTGCGGGACCATTCCTGTGCTCCAGATGGTTTTAATGTCATGCAGGGCAGTCTGGATACAAGCACCACCTTCCTTCAGCATTTTGCTTGGAAGATATTTTAAGCCTGGTGCTTTATCCGGGCCTCGGGCTTTGGATCGCCTTATGTACTTTCTCTATAGATGGCACCTCCGCCAGCCGCTCACAGGGTGTGGCTACTGCTTTAATTATTCGAAGTATAGCAGCCCCAGCAAGGGTCACCCCCATGTTGTACCACGGTGTTATCTGAGCTGGGGGGGGGGGGTTCCCATCCCCCAAGACCTTACAGAAACGCTCTGCAAATCTGCAAAGTTGTTCCTGGGGGTCGGAGATGGGATAACCATTTTCCGCTTTGAGAAGGGTTATTGGTGCAGCATTACAGGTCCATATTTTTATGGAATTAAAGTGATTGTTGATCACGGGCTTCCAAGGCAGACTCCATTTCATCTTTACAATGCCGCACTCACCCACCCACACACTCACTCACCAACCTACTCACTCACTCAGCCCCCACAAACAACCACTCGCTCACCCACGCATCAACTCACCCCAGTCTAAGTTTAAACACAACATTTTATGCTGTACTGTACTGTACACGAAACACTATTGGACTATAAACTTTCTGGATGTGAACAATATGTGTATAGTTTATAAAGATTAACGTTGGACCACTCACTCACCTACCCACCACATCTAACTATTCACCCCCTCAGGATTTCATGATTAAATTAAGAAGCCGTGATACTGTGTTTGCAGGCCATAAATGAGCATCTGGTCTGCCGCTTCCGCGTGATAGCGGCCCTCAAAAAAGGGGCGCAAGGACAGGTCCTACACTGCTTCAACCATGAGACTGGGAAGCAGGTGGCCATAAAGATTCTGCGACATAACGATTGGTGAGTTGCCACATGCAGATCACTGGTGGGCTGATTGCGTTGATGACTGGTTACAGTAGTGGACTGACTCATCACACTTATCAGAGTGACTGATCATAGTGAATACCGCAGTGACGTATGTCGTGACCACAATGACCAAGGGGACTGGGAATGAACGAGTCTCTGCCAGTGTGAGGAAAAGCGTCAACACCTCGCTCACCTCACCCTTCCTCACCTCGTCTCCGCAGGCTAAACTTCGATGAGGGCACGCGGGAGCTGGACATGAACCGGAAACTGCAGCTTGCAGAAGAAAACTCCAGCATCGTGCGCTTCCTCGAGTGCTTCCAATTCCGCAACCACGTCTGCTTTGTTTTCAACTTCGTGCCGTAAGTCTGAGGGACACACAAAACTCTCCTCCCATGTAGCCTCACACGGCCTGTAGGGTCAAGTGCTGCTAGAGGACTAGCACTGATGAGGGCTGGTCCACATAGAGGGAGTGGGTGGCCAATATCCCAGAGCCTGGCAAGCCAGCTTTGTCTGCGGAGTGTGCGATATTTAACACACACCGCACCGGCTATTCTTTTGAGGATGAGTCAAGCTAGATAAGACCCAGGACAGGTTCAAATAATTGTCGCTGGCTGATGGTGGCTGTGATCGGTCAAATCTGTGATCGGTCAATAATAGAGGCTGCATTACAAGTGCGAGATGATGATTATTATAGACGGCAGGTCATATGTGGTCGATGATTATGAATATTACAGGGGATGTGTTACAAGTGCGAGATTGTGTCTATTTATTATAACGTATTCATTTTATGTATAATTGCAATGCTAATCGTATGTTGTGGTACTGTCTTCCAGTGGAGGGGACTTATACACACACATTCAACAAACTTATGGAAAGAGATTGCCAATGAAGCGAGTGCGGAGCATCACGTGCTCCATCCTCAATGGCTTGGTGCACCTGAAAGACTTTGGCATCGTCCACGGAGATCTCAATCCCGTGAGTTTGTGAATTAATTCACACATCCATTTACACACACACACATCGTTCATACATCCAGTCATCCATTCCTTCCGACGTCGATTAATTTAGACGTCCATTAATATAACCGTGCATATAGCCATTCATTTGTACATTAATCTCATCTCATCTCATTATCTGAAACCGCTTAATCCTATATAGGGTCACGGTGAGCCGGAGCCCATCCCGGAAACACAGGGCGTAAGGCAGGAATACACCCGACGACGGGACGCCGGTCCATTAATGTATGCATTCATTCTTCTTACTTATTCTTCTCCAAACCTCGTCTAAAGACTCACTTGTTCCGTAAGGCTTTCAAGTCTTCTGTCTATGACTGTTGATGAGTCTTACTATTGTCATGCCGGGATGATGGCTCGCTGCTGACCTGGGTCTGCTCAGGAACATTTATACTTTTCTTCGTTTGTTGAACAATTATTTTGAAATCTTATTTATGTCCTTCTCCAAATTATAGGCATTATTTGACTTTTAGTTGAACTGCTCTGATGTCATTGTTACTGACATGCCGATCTCTAAAACTCTGTGCAGCGCTTTATAACCCATGGGTGAAAAGCATCTAGAAGTGAAATTATTATTATTACATCGTCTGTGTGTTCTCTCCTGTTGTGCGTGACTTTCGTCCAGATTCTCCGGTTTCCACTCGTAACAAAAAAACCCACTCAATTAATCGGCCTCTTGCATTCTAATGTACAGGACGTCCTGTCTGGCGAATGTTGGCACCGCCTAACCACGTGGCCACCTTCACCTCTCGCTTCTCTTCGGTTTCCCCTCTGCACCTCCGAGTCATTCTCTATTGGAACGAACACCTTTGACTCAGAACGAGTTCTGTGCAGCCACGTGTCGTTATGCATTTGTAATGATTACGATAATGATTATAGATTATGGAGGAGGGGGGCGCCATTGAAGGAGATTATCGCTGTCGCTTTCTCGGCAGGAAAACATCCTGGTGCTGAGTGAGTTGGAGGGCAAGATGTGCCTCGCAGACTTCGGGGTGAGCGCCTTAGAGGAGGAACAATGTGAGTACTTGCACGCGAAGGTGGGGCATAGTGTGGGTGAGCAGGTGGGTGGGTGGATGAGAGGGTGAGGAGTGTGTGATTGTGTGTGTGGCAACAGGGTGCATATGACCTGATGCAAGTGATGTGATGACATCATCACCACTTAGTGGTCAAATGCCAATAGCCGTATGAATGTGTGTGAGCATGAGTGTGTGCACGTATGTGCATTTGGCCGTGTGTGTGTGTAGATACCTATGTGTATGTACACCGGCATATGTATAACCAAAGCCCATATGTCCGTACATGTGCGTCTATCATGGCACAAGCGGTCCAACACATTGCGCTATATTTTTTATGTGTGTGTATACTGGGTGGCATGATGGCACAGTGGGCAGTGCTGTCGCCTCACAGCAATAAGGTCTCGAGTATGAGTCCCAGCTTGGGTGCCTTTCTGTGTAGAGTTTTCAAGTCTCTCTCTCTCCGTGCCCACGTGGCTTTTAGTCGGGTACTCTGGTTTCCTTCCATTGTCCAAAGAGATGCTGCTGACTTGGTTAATTGGCCTGCTGAGTAAATTGCCCCAAAAAGTGTGCCCTGCGATGTAACTGGCATCACATCCTGGGTATTCGCCCACCTTGAACCCTGTCGGCCGGGATAGGCTCTGGCCCCCCTACGACCCCGTGCAGATATTAAGCAGGGAGTAATAATGAATGTATTTATATTACCGTGTGAGTACTTATACCCATGTGCGTATGTATAGCCATGTGTGTATGTACACCCGTGTGTATGTATACCCGTGTGTGTATGTATACCCGTGTGTGTATGTACACCCGTGTGTGTATGTACACCCGTGTGTGTATGTATACCCGTGTGTGTATGTTGTTGGAGAGATTCGGGATACAGTGAAGCACACGGTACACGGTCGCACAGTGGTGCAAGCTGATTACGTCAATCTCACCAGATTGTGGACAGCCTAGGATACTGGATGATGAAGTCAGTTCAGGGGAGATCGCGATTTCAGGGGCTTGCTGGGAGATGGACAGAGATTGGACAGGGAGGAGGCTAAGCGGCGGGTTTAAGTTTGAAAGGAAATTGATGGGAAAAAGAAATGAGACACAGTGAGTGGATAACAGGGAGGTAAAGAGAACCCTTAGGGGCTCTTGTTACAAGAGGGAGCGTGGTTGCTTCCTCCATCATCTGAACAATAAAGAGTTCTTGTTGTTTTACAACTCTGTCTCCATGTTATCTTAACATACCCTGTGTCCACTAGTGTGTCTATCAGGCTGCCAGATGTTGGGCAGAAGGACATTCACCTCACCCGAGATGCACCTGAAGAATCCCGTGACGTGCGCCAGTGACATGTGGTCACTGGGTTGCATGGTGACGAACATGGCTCTGGGATCCAATCTCTTCTGCAGCCCGCACGAAAAACGCCTCGCAGAGTATATCCAGGTATCGCACACGTGTCTGAACGGAGAGAGAGACAGAGAGAACGTTACCACCGCAGCACAGATCATCATCATGATCACCACAGCACAGACAGTTATCTTGGTAGTTTCTGTCATCCACGACCTCAGTTTGTCTGCGTGAACATATTTGAAAGTGCGTTAAAATGTTGCGGCACTAATACTATCCGTTTTTTTAAATGGAACGAACCGACAAAGTGTACATTTTAAATCCCTCATACAGCATTTGGATCATATGCAGAATTGTTAACAGTATCTAATATATTAAAATGAAGTCGAGTCTTGTGCCGGCTAAATCACTGATCCAGATAGACAGTTGTCTCGTCTCATCTATCTGGATCACATTCGATATAGAGCCCTAACTTTATTAATAATTATATGGGGTTTCTAATATATAAGCTATGATAGTAATGATAATGTAGCACCCATAATGCAGTTGTATATCATAACAATGATTTTCACTTGTGATATAAGGTGTCCATACTGACCTCCTGTGCTGTGTGCAGGTGCTTGGCCTACCTCCTCGAAACATCATCGACGAATGTCATGGAAAGGTCTTCCTCTCCGGTGAGAGCACGGCTCTATTAGTGTTTAAGTGTCTTTAAACATTTTATATTGTGTGTGAAATACATGTTTTAATTGCCAGATTACTGGAGTTGTGTTTGAAGGGAATATTTCACCTGAATTTCATCGTTTCTTATGAGAATTGAATCCCTGCTATGTGTCGTTTCTATTTACTTCAAACTTGTCTAGAATGTAACTTGGTTCATATAGAAGTTATCCCCTGTGCCTTTAACATCGAGTGACGACTGTGCAGCCACGGTGCATTATCAAAGGTTAATTGTATCAACCTCCCTGCCTACTCCCACCTCTGTGCGCAGGTAGCAACGCCTTATTGCAAGGATGTTATGTGGAGGCCAACAAATTCCCACTCACCTCGCAACTGCAACGGCACTCTCTTGAGGGAGATGGCTTCCAGGACTTCATCCAGCGATGCCTTGCGTAAGATATACCTCTTCACTTTGGGAGTCATCGTCTCTGCCACACACCCACTCATCCACTCCCTCACTCATTCATTCAAACAGTGCTCACTTATGCACTCACTCATTCACTCACCCACCCATACACACATCCACTCACTCGTTCACACACTCAACCACTCACTCACCCACTCCTCGCGCACACACTCACACTCGCACATTGACTGACGCTCCCACTCCGTCACTGACTCGAACACACATCGACTTCCCTACTCACCGAGTCCCCATTACAGAAACTCATGGTCTTTGTTTTTCTGCAACCAGGTGGGACCCCGCAAGACGTCTGACCCCACAGGAGGCGCTCGAGCATCCATGGGTGACAGGGAGCAGTCCCGCGTCTCAACCTCCATTGGCCTTTGCAAAGGTCGCCTGGTCACCGCTGGTGATCTCGGAGCCGGAGGCATTCTCAGTCCCAGCAGCAGCAGCTCCTGAAGAGGTGGAGGTGCAGGAGATGGCGGTGTGGGTGGAGGAGGCAGAGGCAGAGGAGGAGAAGGAGGAGAAGGAGAAGGAGGAGAAGGAGGAGGAGAAGGAGGAGGAGAAGGAGGAGAAGGAGGGTGAGAAGGAGGAGGAGCAGGAGGACGGTGAGAAGGAAAAGAAAGAGGTCGAGAAGGAGAACGTGAGCGTCGACATCAGCGGGACGAGCGTTGCTCCACGACGCGGGAATTTGTCGCGTTTGAGACACCGCCTGCGGGGAATGTTCCGCTCCCTGGGTGAGCGCTGCTGCTGCTGCTACTGCTGCATCCTGGAGTGAGAGCAGCAGACTGGCGACGGTAGAGTGAGCACGGCGCAGTGAAGACGGCGTAGTGAGGACGATGCACGGGGGCGGCGCGGTGGGGCCGGTGCAGTGATGCCGATGCACCCTGCACCTGTGGAAATGAACAGAACTGGACTCCCCACCGGGCGCACCAGCGTTGCCACTCGCCCCACTGGACAATGAACCCTGTCCCCTTGCGTGGCTCCCGCGGTGTTCTTGTTTATATGTAATTTAATAAACGTGTATTTCACTCTTAATACGTTTGCCTTTGCGTGCGTTTATTCGAAAGTCGATTCACGCCAAACGTCACCAACAGAATAAACTTTTGGTAAAAGTGTGAAAGGAGGAAAATATGATTCAAATCCCTCATCCAGCATTTGTTACGTGCCAAGATAATGTTAATAGTGTCTTACAGATCACAATGCAGTCTCATCTGCTTGGTCAATTATTGGTTCAGGTAGACAAGTTGAGACAACTTATCCTTAAATAACAACTCTCCAGTGCAATTCTCAATGTTGTGGTGTTTTGGGCAGGATTACATGAATCTAAAAGGCTGATGAGCAGCATGAAGCAATTACATTACACAAGCCTACATTTCGCATCCAGCCATACCACCACTATAATAGTATCTGCATTTCTAGAGCGCTTTTCACTCGAGGGTCACAAAGCGTTGCAGAGAGAATGGCATTTTAGCAACATCAGAGTAGATCAATGAAAGTAAAAAAAAAATGACTACAACTCAATGAAGGACGTAAACAACAAATATAATAATTTTTAAACAAAGGAATACCTTGTCTAAGCAGGTGCAGGTCAACAGCGAGCCATCATCCCAGCACAACAACAGTGAGAAGCATCAACAGTCTTAGCCAGAAGGCTCCAATGCCTTACGGAACAAGTGAGTCTTGAAACGTGATTTGAAGATTCCCATGGACTCAGCTGGCCGATTTTAAAATGGAAGGGTGATCCAGAGTCTGGGAGCAGTGTGGGAGCAGCACGCGAGAAGGCTCTGTCACCCATCGAATAGAGGTGCGATCTGGGCACATACAGTAATCCCATATTGGAGGATCGAAGTTTTCGTGTTGAACAGGGTGCCTGAAGTAGGTCACGGATGTATGTCGGAGGAGTGCCAGTGAGAGCCTTGAAGGTGAGAAGGGTCTTGAATCCGATCCTGCATTTAAACGGTAGCCAGTGGAGAGACACCAGCAGTGGGAATATGTGATCTTGGATGGGAGTGCGGGTGAGTACTCTAGTTACAGCATTCTACACACGATGAAGATGATTGATCAGGTAGGCAGGGATGCCAGAGAGTAATGCATTGCAGTAATCGATTCGTGAACAGATGAAAATGTGTGTTAGCTTCTCTGCATCAGAGGATGACAGGATGTTACGCAGACTGGCTATGCCTCTGAGATGGAAATAGGCTACCTTCGTCACCTTGTTGATGTGTATCTCTAAGGTGAGTGAGGAATCAATAATCACTCCTGGAATCCTAACTGCCGTAGTATTGGATAGGTTCAGCCTTGGACATGTGATGTGGTGTTCCGACAAGCAAAACTTCTGTTTGTCGCCATTGAGTTTTAGAAAATTTGATTTGAGCTAGGTCTTCACGGTTGACAGTGAAGATGACATGCAAAGACAAGGCGCATTGATGGATGACTTTGCGTGGATATAGATTTAGATGTCATCGGCATAGCAATCGTAGCTGAGATTGAGGTTGCGCAGGATATGGCCAAGAGGTTGAATGTAAATGCTGAATAGGAGTGGACTGAGAACTAAACCCTGAGGAACTCCAGACAAAACAGGATGGATCTGTGAGTTTTGTCCTCCGAGGCTGACAAACTACTTCTGGTCGGACAGGTAGGAGCTCAGCCAATACAGGGCACTGCCAGAGACCCCTATACCTTCATGTCGCTCAGGTAGGATCAGATGATCAATGGTATCAAAGGCAACACTAAGGCCCAGGAGAACAAAAGTTCTTGGCAAGCCTTCATCAGCAGTGACGAGTAGGTCATCAAGTACTTTGCCAGAGCAGTTTGAGTACTATGGCCGAATCTGAACCCAGATTAGAAGGGATCAAGGAGGTCATTGTTTAGAAGGTGTTTCTGGAGTTGCGCGAATACGGCATGTTCAAGGTCCTGAGAGATGAATGGTAGATTTGAGATGGGGCGATAATTATCAGGGATGTTGCAATCGAGGCCAGGTTATTTGAGTAAGGGGGTAACTGCGGCACATTTCAACAGTGGGGGGACGATACCAGAGTGAGGTGAGTTTTTAAACAGATTAGCGATGAACATGGCAAGGAATTTGAAATTTGCCCGGATGAGTTAGAGATGGCTGTCACAGTGTAATAGAATGGAGTTACAGTTAGATATGATAGTCAAAGTGTTAGATACGGGAGTCACAGTGTTGGATATAAGAAGCAGTGTTAGAGATGGGAGAACCAATGTTAGAGATGGGAGTCAGAGTTTTAGAGATTGGAGTTAGAGTGTTAGAGGTGGTAGTCAAGCTGTTAGACATAGGTGTCCCAGTTAGAGTTCTGAGTTCCAGTGTTGGAGATGGTAGTCACAGCTTAAGCTATGGGTACTTTTGCCAGTGTACATGTGTAAAGAGTATTAAAGGATTTTACCATGGTAAAAACCTTTCATTCTCTTTTCGAGAGTCACAGTCTTAGAAATGGGAGTCACAGTGTTAGATATGGAAGTAGTGTTATAGATGGGAGTCAAGAGTGTTGGAGATAGGAATCACGTTGTTAGAGATAGGAGCACCAATGTTAGAAACGGGATTCACAGTTTTAAAGATGGGAGTCAGTGTAAGAGAAGGGAGTCACAGTGTTAGAGATGGGTGACAGTGTAAGAGAATGGAGTTACAGTTAGAGATGGTAGTCAAATTGTTGGATATGGGAGTCATGATGTTAGAGATGGGAGTCACGGTGTTAGAGATGGGAGTCACATTATTATAGATAGGCGTCAGTTTTAGAGATGGGAGTCATAATGCCACGAGTTGCGGGGCTCATTGCGGCTGAAGGGGTCGGTTCCCCTTCCCGCTCTCCCGCTGTGTGCGTAGATGAAGACAGCTGGGCTGCAGAGGGGTCATCCTCACAGGTAATCTGGACCGCCGGGTCGGTGCTCGACTCTCTCCACGGCTCGCTCCACAGTTTGGTGTCAGAACACGGGATTCGTTCCCACGGCGGAGGGGAAATAAAGATTGCGTTGTCGTACGAGGGCTGCGCTGCGGAGTCCTGGGAGGATGTCTGCCGGCACGTGAATGGTGCGCTCGAGAGCTGGTCAAGCCAGGAGGCAGCGATACGAGTTCACCTCCAGTTACGGGGGAGCGCTGCTATACGAGACAGTGTTGAATTGTCATGACGCGTGAAATTCCCCGGAGTCGACTGTGTAGGCTCTCCTTCACAGGCCGCCGACGATCCTGCTTGCCTAGGCAGACTCTCCGCTATTCGCTCCAGCACAGGCATAGCAGGACTCTCCATTGAAACAACAAGAGTGATTTATTTCACCGTGCACAACGAACAAAAGGCCACGTAGCCACTCGCAGACTCCAACAACGACGCAGCCCACTCCGACGCCAAGACAGAACCGCCAAGCTACTTCCGTGTCTTCCGCTTTCA
>JAZEWT010000028.1:4952428-4970736 GCA_036362905.1 Mordacia mordax
CATTTCTCTGGTTTCTTGCAGCCCTTTTGGTCCTTTGAGTAAAAAGTGCTACAATTAAAAAATTAATGTAAAGTAAAATCAATCCTGGGAGTGGATCCCTGTCCTATGGCTGACATTGAGTGCCATCATCAGCCCTTGCAGCGCTACCTAAAATTAAATGTAATTATAATTTAACCTACAATGTATTACATGCACAGTTTTTATTCAATGACAAATATATCCAAGTGATGAGAGAATAATTCAGAGGCGCAACGAAACCACAACCACAAAGCCACGGGGGTAATGAGGGGGCGGGGAAACCAACTCCGTGGGAATTTTTGGCCTCAGACTAAATGGTTTTAAAATAGTTATTAAATAGGGCAACCCTATCTGAATTCAGTTAAAAGCCTGGTAGGATCCTTTAAAACTATATTCTCTTCCTCGTTAAGTTTAGATCTTTTATTTATTTGTATGTATGCAATAAAGCCGTTTTGCTGTGCATTTGACATCGTCATTCGCTTGGGGCAAAAACACTCTAAAACATTGCTGCCCATGTTTGACATAAAAATTGACGCCCATGCAATTGTTGGTGATGTTTATGCTGAAGGTGCACAACATATGACCGTGGTGTTTATGATAGTTCTCAAATTAATGGTGAAAAAAATGTTTCCTAGTGGCAGTACCCAAAGTCGTTTACAAGACGGTCTTGTACCGGTCGGTGTCTGATCGCTATGTAAATTTGGTCTCAGACTAATATATGAAGTCTTAAAAGCATTATCCCTTTAAATTTATACTTAAAATTGTACCTTAAATAAAATCTAACCGGGCAGCACGGTGGCCCAGTGGTTAGCGCTGTCGCCTCACAGCAAGAAGGTCCCGGGTTCGAATCTCTCGGCTCGGGTGCCTTTCTGTGTGGAGTTTGCATGCTCTCCCCGTGTCCGCGTGGGTTTTCGTCGGGTACTCCGGTTTCCTCCCACAGTCCAAAAGCATGCTGCTGCATAGGCTAATTGGCTCGCAGGCTAAATTGCCCCGCAGTGGCCGGCGATGGACTGGCGTCCCATCGTGGGTGTATCCCTGCCTTGCACCCTGTGTCTGCCGGGATAGGCTCTGGCTCACTGTGACCCTGTATAAGACTAAGCGGTTTCAGACAATGAGATGGGAGATTTTTCACAGACCACGTGCAGTACCCTCACGGACCAATAGGGGTCCGCGCACCACACGTTGGGAACCACTGCCACGGGACCTCAAGTGGAATGTGCATCTCTCTCTCCAGCCTCATAACATGTCTTGTGACCCACATTTAATAGTTTTTCGAGTTTGTGATCTTTCCTGAGCACATACTCTTCTCTCTACAAGACACTCTGTAATTGTCAGAATCAGTACCCGCTTATTCCTGTACAGGATTTCGTGGGGCCGGAGCTTATTCCGGCAGACAGGACCAATTAACCAAGGCAGCAGCAACGTGTCTTTGAACGGTGGGAGGTCATTTCAGGCGGTCAGTTTTTATTTAGTATGGAAGGGACCGTTGAGCTACGTCACTGTTTTACAATAGTTGTCCAGCCGGGAGGCGTAAGCAAGCTACAACATTGCAAGGCACTGGGGACAATTTAGTCAGCTGGGCAATTAACTTAAACAGCAGTATGTCGTTGGACTGTGGGAAAAAAACGGAACACCCGGTGAAAACAAACGCAGACAAGGGGAGAGCATGCGATCTCCGCACAGAAAGCAGCATCCATTCGGGATGCATGAGAAAAAGAAAACTATATTAGGGGTTAAAGTAACGGGGGTCACAAGACATCTGGACCACCCTGCAGAGAGACGCAGAGCCCAGAGTCGGGGGAGTTAAGGTGATTCGCGTGAAAACGGACTTTCACTGCCACGTACTCTGTGAGCCCGACTCGTCCAGCGTCTCCTCTTAATCGGCAGACGGCCTCTCCCCTCCACCACGACAGCGCGCTCCCTAACGCTGTGTGGACGAGAGCTTCACTTGGTCTTCATCATACCACTGATGTTCAGACACCAGCCATCACACTGTCACAAGAGCAAACGCCATTTGCCATTAAGTTAGCGGTGACATCACCACGGTGCTTGTGCCAGGTTGGGTGCACGCTGAGGCGACGTGGGTTCGAGTGGGGTACTACATGGATGCCACTATAGTGAAAGTATTGCCGATGACAAGCCAATGGTCAGTGGGTAGATCAGGTCCACGATGTGTCCTGGTGTCAAGGACATTGGCCCGCATCCACTCCCCCCTCACAATATAGTCCAGCAGATGTTCTTATTTAAACCTGGTACGCATCAATGACGTGTGGATGCGCCGATGACGGAACAGCATTTTGAGGATTATGAGCGCATGGGCTGCACAAAAGTCTAGCAGCCTCCTCATACCATTGTTATTGAGCTGATCTGGACATGCCTTGCAATCTCTCCAGCCCAGATGTCTGCGTCATGACCCACTCGGGTATTAAAGTTACAAAAGAAGATGAAACTATGCCTGGGGGCCATTTAGCCATAATATAGGACGCACACAGGTAAACATATTAATTGACACGAACACACACACGTGTACAACAACAACTGCCATTCGCCACTTAGTGGTGGTGACGTCACCACGGCGCCCGTTCCAGGCCATATGCACCTTAAAGCCACATGAAGTGTCAAAGACTCACTTACAGGAGGCCACGGGACAGACCCAGGTGTTCAGGGTCGCCCGAATAAAACAATTGCACCACCCATGCTTCCTACTGTGCCAGTTCGCTGTGTTTTAGCCGCCCGACGCTCCGCTCATTGTTGTGAGTGTCGCTCCTCCACCCTCCGTTGTTGGAGGGCGACTGCCTCCAACTGCCCCGTAGTGTCCTTCACGATCCCCCTCCACAGAGGTCAATGTTGGCACTGCTGGTACCAGTCTTTAGCAAGTCCACTAGCTCCAGGTCCTCCTGTGCCACATCAGTTCATCTCTTCTGTATCTCGTGAGGCGCCCACTAAGCCCCCTCTATCCCGCAAACAGTAACTGCTTGACAATGCGATGGCTGGGCATGCGGGCTATATGACCCAGCCACCTCAGCCTCGCCTGCCGTAGGAGCTCACTAATAGGAATTTGTCTATCAGCTCTCTATTTGTGATGGGGCAGTTGGGGAGACAGTGGAGACGTTTCCATATCTAGGCAGTGCGCTTATGGCCGGTCCCAGTTTGACAGCGAACGTCTTGCTCTGAATCAGTCAGGCAGCGTTATAGTTTCATCAGCTATGTAACGCTGTGTGGAAGCTGCCTGGCCTGTGACCCCACTAGAAGCTTCGGGTCTTCTCAGCTGCAGTCATGCCCTCTTTTCTCTATGCTTGTGAAACATGGACCCGGCTTGCCTGCCTACGATCCATCCTCAGCTTAACCAGGTTGGATTTTGTGAGGAGCTCAGAAATTCTTATACATACATACACATAGACTGAATTACACACACAGGACAAAAAACATACTCGTGTCAAGTGATTCTAGCCAAGACCAATGAAGGCAAATAGGACACAGAAGGGCTGGGTGACCAGCACAAATCCCCGCCGCCTTTGTCTGCTTATTGGTGATGTTTACACACCGCATGAACTACTTACTCATTTGAGGACCAGGACACGTTCAGATAATGGTTACTGGTGTTGGCCGTGAGCAGGATTCACAGCTAAGTCGGCTAACCACTACACCACTGCTCCTACTCCATACACCCACAAAGACGCAATTACACACACAGAATATACACGCACAGATACAATCACACACACAATCGCACACATGTACACGTGGCGAGAGTCTATGGAACTCACAAATGAACGGCAGCAGATTGACCACAGCTCTGTTCACAGCGCTGATCGTGGCAATGTCTTCTTTGCTGGGAGGTGAGGGTGGAGCTCCCTTGTGAGCATATCTCCTGTGAGACCAGAACCAGCAGCGACTCACATAGACATTCTTACACTGCATCATGAATCACATCATCATCACACATAGTGTCATCACACACATCTTCACCACACACCCTATCAACTCACACATCTTCGCCACACACCGTATCAGCACATACAGCCCATGTCCCCCACACAGCATTCGCTCGTGAGCTCAGTAGTCGGGAAATGTTTGTCTTCTTCAGGTGAACCTGTAGGAGTCAGACACAGGGGACGTGAGTCAGTTCATCTCCAGCCATGGCACATACGTGGTGATTGATGGGTATGATAACCTGGGCTGCACTCAGCCAGTCACGAATCTCAATAATTCGGGTTTAAACCAAGACACAGCCTTCGACACTTAGAGTAGAAAGTGCATCTGGCCCGGTACAGATGTTGTGAGGACATCACCGCCAATTAGTGGCGAATGGCGATGTTTGTTATTTGAGACATGCCTCAAAGTGCACATAGCCTGGCACCGACACTAAGTCTTGCGATCTCTGGTCCGTGTGTTCATCTGCGCAGAAGTAAGGTTCCGAGTCATTCCATCGGAACACACGGGACTCCTTTACGTGTGTTGGAAGCGGTAGCGTAGCAGTTCGTGCTCTGCACTACGAACCCGGCCACCCGAGTTCGATTCCCATTCACAGCCATTACCAACACCAATGACATATTTTTTACTGATCGTGGCTTTCCCCTAGATCGACTCAGCCTCATTTGAGTACTTGCTGCGGTGTGTAGTAAACGTCACCAGTGGGGAGACAAGGACGGCTGGACACATTGGTGTGCCTTTGCCAGCATTCATAGGCCCTACCCGCTACAGTACTTGACTCTAGAGTCTGTGTGAGGCTACACGGAGGGGCTTCTTGTGAATTTTGTGTGTGCGTAACGAGCCGCAACAAGGTGCACCTAGCCTGGCACAGGCGTGGTAGTGACGTCACCGCCCCTATTCGCACGTGCGCTGGAGGCTGTGCGTGTCACTTTTGCCTTTAGCCGAGACCCGATAAAAACCCGGCGGCTGTAACCTTTAAACTGTACGAGAGCAGTGGGGGGATGGGCAGTGAGAAAGGGGAACCGACTCAATAACCCACTCCTCACTCGGCCGCCCCTTCATTCACCCACCCAGTCTCCCACTGAGTCAGCCAGCCACTTGCTCAGCCACCCAGTTACCTTCTCACTCATTCAGCCACTCGTTCATCTACAGTCACAAACACCCAGTTACCCACTCGCCCACTCATTCACCCAATCACCCACTCGCTCAGTAAGCCAGCCAGCCACTTTTACACCCTCATTCAGTCACCCAGTCACCAACCCACCCGTCTACTCAGCCAGTCATCCACCCAAATACTCACCCAACCATCCCACTCACATCGCAGAAACTCGCTCACTCACAATCATAACTCGCCCGTCCCTCCGTACCTGCATCTTACTTGCTGTGCTACCTTTATCTCACTTTTTCTACCGCCGGCACGCTACTTACAGTGCTGCCCCATTGTGTGTGGGAAGCACTCACGGCCTACTTGCTGTGCTGCCCAGCTGTGTGTGGGAGGCACTGCCTATACTTGCTGTGCTGCCCAGCTGTGTGTGGGAGGCACTGCCTATACTTGCTGTGCTGCCCAGCTGTGTGTGGGAGGCACTGCCTATACTTGCTGTGCTGCCCGGCGTTGTTGGAGGGGGTACTCACAGCACACTTGCTGTGTTTCCTGGTGATGATGGAGCGACCCGGCCTGGAGCCCGTGCACGGAGTCCCGATGCTGGATTTCATCGCGCGGGAATGGAGCCGCATTGAGCGCTTCGCCGCCAGGCCCGGCGACATCGTCATCTGCAGCTTCCCCAAGGCCGGTGAGCAGCCGTCTTCTCCTCAGCCATTACCTGCGGCGATGTCATTTACGTACTGATGTTGGTTCGTCACGGCTTGATGCCTGGGATTCGCTTTGTTAAATCTGGTGTTTCGGGATCGCCGTGGCACTGAGCTCTGCACGTCTCCTTACTTTTGAGTGCAGTAAAAGCAGGTCATTTAAAACCGTATCCTATTTTATTTTCTACTTTTTTTTGTCTTGGTCACATAAAAATGTCAAGTCAGCTCATTGCGTGTCTCTTATCGGGCAAATATCGCCCCCATCAGACTGAAAAAAGAATAGTAATTTGAAAGGATCGTTTCTATGGCGGGCTCAGGATTGGCTTTTCACCGGTCTTAAAACTTTTTCTGGATTGCATTGTCATCCGAGTTATGTCTACGTGCAAAATATCAGCTCTCCAGCTTAATCGGAAATGCTTTCATTTTGTGCTCAAAGATTTTAACCATTACATACATTCCCCAATGTATGTTAACCATTACACACATCTCCCAAGGTAAATTAAGTAAAAGCGGGTTAAAAGAGACAGGAGGAGTGCTCGACATGACTATCCCGAAAGAACAGCTTTGGCAAGCAATCATCCTGTATTGAGCCATGAAAACCTACATCAGTAAACATATAACACACCTTTTTTAGCATGCATTCAACGGAACTTCTACCTTCTGATAATGCTGATGTTGTAATGATGTAGGTTTTCACTGCTCGATGCATGCTGATTACTTCGAAAAGCTGCTCTCTCGGGACAGCCGCGTCGATCGCTCCCTCTCCCTCCATCGTGACGTTTTGCCTTACAAGTTAGAGGCACACAGCGCCTGAGGATGCCTCTAACGTGTGAGGCAAAACCTCGGGATGGGGAGAGAGGAAGCCATCGACGCGGCTGTCCGGAGAGAGTAGCTTTTCGAAGCAATCATCATTGCTAATGTTTGTGCGTATGACATGCAACATTGAGTACAAATCTGGTAAAAATGTGACTGCACAAAAGGTAAAGTAACAATTAGAGCCAGAACGTGCTTTAGACATCTCCAAACCACATATCTCGGTACACTGTCTATAAGCTGCTTCGGTGCTCATGTATAAAATGCAATCTGCTTTGAAATGAGCTATCAAGGGTTGCCTTACGCAAAGACAGGCCCCCACTATAGAAATGTGGAATTTACACAACTATCGCAGCAAGCCTACAAACTGATATCGGCATTCCTGCCTGTTGCTTTTTCTAAGTGGCAAGACTTAAAAATGTTGAAACAAGCTTTACCTAACGGTATTGTAGTACAATAATATCCCCCTTCCACCAGGTGGTAGTAAAAGGTAGTTTTGTTAATGCTCCTAGTTTGCTGTCTATAGTGACTGAGTGAACAAACAATCCGTCGTTGGGATGAATGACGCTTAGCCTCAGGAAATGCCTGTGTATGAACATACATACATCTGAGTTTGATTAATGGTATGCTTAAAAGGCATTTCAATTATTGCCATCTGTCCACTTTTGAAAGAAATGGTCGCAAAAATTAATAGGTACAGTACTGTGATTATATGAGCAAAAATATTTAAAACCAAGAACGTGTGAAGTTAAATTTCCCAAGGTTCCTGCAACAGGATGCATGTCAATTCCTACTTAGTTTTTATATTTGTAATATCAGCCCACTCACCTTGAAAAACGCATTATTGTAAAAACTTCTATACAGATGAGGATGTTGCCATGGTGTAGTGTTTATCACATTGGAGTAGCATTCCAGAGGCCACCAGTTTTTTACTCCCATCGCAGTAGTTAAAACTGAGCACGTTTATTAAATCCCCACAGTTATGTCCACCCATCAGTATATATTCATCAGCTCATCAAAACATTGCTTATGGTAAAATAAAATACAGATATGCTCACCTCCTCCAAATGTCTCATCGGTGTGAAAGAGTAGGACAAGTACCATCGAGAAAGAGTCACGAGAGTTGACCTCAGGAGCATTGTTCTGCTAACAATGGTAAAAGTAGAAATTTCACCTTTTCGTCTTTATGCTCACTGAACCTTTTAACGACACAAATAGTACTAGTAGTACTTTCACCACTGCCATGTATTTACCACCTTGTGTTCATGCCGTAGAGCGATTAACATAGACGATGATATAAGTGGTCTACCCACCCTGCCTGATGACAGGCATGTGCGACCAACATTCAGAACTGTTTTGAAACAGCAGCATCTGTTGTTCTAAGGCCACTGTTATTTATGAATGCATTGATTTTTGTGTCATTTAGTCCCTAGATTTCAATGTTCCAAATTGGCAGGGTGAGCGACAATACAGCAATGTTAATGCAAGGCCCATTGTGAACCCTGCCCCCCACATCACCCAAAATGTGTGATTCGATCAGCTTTCGTTATTCCGAGTCATTTATTTATACGTTGAAAACAGTACAATATAACAATAATTGTCGACCGTAGACACATGCTCTGTCTGATATATGGGAGGAGGGTAAAGTCTGACTTGCCTAATCTCTGAGCTGAATTTGATCCAGATTTTTCCAAGCCCAGCCCATGCTCAATAGGATACATCACGTGTCACGTTACTCCCGAGTTAAATGAAACCGATGTTAAAATGACCCCTGTTAGACGTGGCGTTACACCCAAGGGCTGCTGGCAAGTTTGCATGGCTGAAACAAAGCTGAGAGAGCAGTTGGGACCTGATGTCACCAACCACTCCTTTATTTGCATGTGAGAGTTAGAACTGGGCGGCACGGTGGCCCAGTGGTTAGCGCTGTCGCCTCACAGCAAGAAGGTCCCGGGTTCGAATCTCTCGGCTCGGGTGCCTTTCTGTGTGGAGTTTGCATGCTCTCCCCGTGTCCGCGTGGGTTTTCGTCGGGTACTCCGGTTTCCTCCCACAGTCCAAAAGCATGCTGCTGCATAGGCTAATTGGCTCGCAGGCTAAATTGCCCCGCAGTGCCCGGCGATGGACTGGCGTCCCATCATTGGTATATCCTTGCCTTGCGCCCTGTGTCTGCCGGGATAGGCTCCGGCTCACCGCGACCCTGTATAGGACTAAGCGGTTTCAGATAATGAGATGAGATGAGATATCTATTTAAGCCTGCTTGCCAAGTGATAACGGCTTCAACTTGCCTCTACATGCCTCTACACGCCCAACACTCTTCTCTCACCACACATCCCCCATGCGATCAACCATTCACTCACCCATTCACTTGCTCGCTCAACTTCTCACTCACCTACTCACTCATCCACTCAGCTACTCACTCATCCACTTATTCACCCACTCCCTCACTCAGTCACTCACCACACTCATCAAGCCTCACACCTATATAATGATGTAAGTCGCCTGAATAAGGGCGACTGCTATATAATAATAATCTACCGACTTATCCCCTCACTCACCCTCTGGTACCCACTCACCGAGCCACTAATCCACACCCTCGCCTACTCAGCCATGCACTCACGCCCACACACTCACCCATCCTCACCCGCTCACCCATACGCTCACCCATCCGCTAGGCACCACCTGGATGGAGGAGGTGGTGGAGCTCGTTCTGAGCGGGGTCGACGTCCAGCACTGTCGCCGGGCTCCCATCAACGAGCGAGTCGTATTTCTGGAGTGGATGGGATGCCCAGAGGTTTCTTCCCGCAACGGTGATGCCATTAATAACATCATCACAAGCGTCTCCATCAGCATCATCGCCAACAGCATCACTACCATCACTAACGTCATCAGTATCGTCATCATCATTAGAATAATCGTCATAACCAACAGCACTATCATCATCACTACCATCTTCAGCATAATCACCACCAGTATATTACCGCCTCCACATCATCACTGATAGTGACATGGGTGGAGATGCTGGATGACATGATGATACTGATGATAGTGATGGTGATGATGTTGATGGTGAAGATGGTGTTGATGATGGTGATGATGTTCAGATGGAGATGCTGGAAGACATGATGATGATATTGATGTTGACTGTTGCTGGTGATGTTGATGATGTAGGGATAGAAATGTTGGAGGACATGCCATCTCCTCGCATCATCAAAACGCACCTCCCCTACAAACTGATGCCTCCATCATTCTGGGAGCACGACTGCAAGGTGCTGCCATCATCACTACCCCCATCACCAGCATTACCACCATCATCACCACCACCATTACCATCATTACTACCGTCATCAGCAGCATCACCGTCGGCATCATTATGACCATCACAACAATCACCATCACCACTACCCACATCACCCCCATCATCACAATCACTGCCATCAGCATCCTCACCATGCCTTCTACACGAATGCCGGGGAAGTGCCTACATTCCTGAAAGACTGGAGTAACGATTTGTACATGGACACTCATGGGACCCTCCAGCTCACGTTTTAATTTGCACTTATTTCCGAGGCTCTAGCCGTCTCTTTCTCAGCATTGATTTATGTGCGCTCCATAATAATAACACTCACCCTCTCATTCTCTCACGTTCTCTGTAAACAACTGTACATATTGTAATGATGTAGGTTTTCACGGCTCGATGCATGATGATTGCTTCGAAAAACTGCTCTCTCGGGACAGCCGCGTCGATGGCTCTCTCTCCTCTCCTCGGGACGTTTCGCCTCACACGTTAGAGGCATCCTCAGGCGTAGTGTGTGTGCGTAGTTCCTATTGTCCCTTTATATGTGTGGGCGTGATGCATGTGTCCTTTGTTATGTGAGTCCGCCTCTGAGTCACCTTGACACTAATTTCCTTATTCCATTTCCACCCCGGGAACTGTGATTACCCCCTCCCTGCTTTGTCTGTGGCTAGTCCCCTAATTTACATCTCATGAAAAGATACCCCTCACACACTTAGACGATCCCCCTCTGATGTCTACACGTAATAGTTCTGTATTCCTGACTTCAATAACTAACCGAAAACAAGAAATGCGTATAAAGCTCAGCCAATTCTGGAGGCCAGTTATTGAAGTCAGGAATGCAGAGACATAGAACTATTACGTGTGGACATCAGAGGGGGATCGTCTAAGTGTGTGAGGGGTATCTTTTCATGAGATGAAAATTAGGGAACTAGCCACAGATAAAGCAGGGAGGGGTAATCACAGTTCCCGGGGTGGAAATGGAATAAGGAAATTAGTGTCAAGGTGACTCAGAGGCGGACTCACATAATAAAGGACACATGCATCACGCCCACACATATAAAGGGACAATAGGAACTACGCACGCACACTACGCCTGAGGATGCCTCAAACGTGAGGCGAAACGTCGCGAGGAGAGGAGAGAGAGCCATCGACGCGGCTGTCCCGAGAGAGCAGTTTTTCGAAGCAGTCATCAGTTGTACATATTGTGTACTGTCTTGATCGTATACAATGTCATTGCTGCTAATAATTTGCTGTTTTTATAAGTAAGGGCGTATGTATATGTTCGAAACTAACTGAATGTGTGCGCGTTATAAATTATGACTTGTATTGAAGAGGATGTGTATGTTACGGAGTGTGAATTATTGTGCATATTTTATATTGTATTTATTGGATAATTTGTCGTTTGAAAATATGCTCAGAGGAGCACTAACATGAGACGGTTCTCTGTACGTATTGTATGTTCTCGCCATTCTACTTTTGCAGTTTGATGGTTTGCTTCTGAGGAGCAATAAAATTGGCTTACAAGTCAAAGTCTCTCTCCTCCCTCTCTCTCTCTAACCTTTATCCCCGCTCTCTCCCCATCTCTACTCCGTCTCCCCGCTCTCTCTCCCAGCTCTCTCCCCCCTCTCTCTATGCCTTCGATAATGAATGAATGTGTCCACGTTAGTAATTACAAACTATAATTAAGGGTATGTGGGTCAAGGGGTGTAAATAATTGAACTTATTGTTTATTGTCTTTATATATTTTGTGGTCTGATAATTGGCTTCGGCGGAGCAATAAAATCGCACTTAAAAGTCTAAGTCTCTCTCCCCCCTGTCTCTCCCCCCTGTCTCTCCCCCCTCTCCCCGTCCATTCTCCCTGGTTATTTTTTAAGTTCTTTCTCTCTGTTCTTTTCAGTGTAATATCTCACCTTTCTCTCTCTCTCTCTCCACTCTCTACAGTTGATCTACGTGGTTCGTAACGCGAAAGACTCTGCCGTCTCCTATTTCCATTTCGACCGAATGAACCACACTCACCCGGACCCAGGGACCTGGGACAGCTACCTCACCCGCTTCCTCACTGGAAATTGTGAGCAGCTCACCACTCACTGCTCGCTCGCTGGTACCTCACCCTCTTCACCGCCAAGAGCACTTGATGCTGGAGCCTATTTCAGTTTACCTTGGGCACCTTTATATTGATACTTCCCACTTCATTGGCTCTGCTTATTTATAATTCGTGTGCATTGAGCGATGAAAACACGCATTAGTACGATGAAAGTATCGCTCTTGAAAAGTTGACAACTATCCGCAACTTTGTACAGCGCTTTGTGACCATCGGGTGAAAAGCGCTATAGAAGTGCAATTATTACTATTATAACAGCATTTGCGACTACAGTGTGAGGCTCCCTGGAGGAGCTTTACATGTGCGTGTGTGTATGTCCGTGGGGAGCTTTACATGTGTTTGTGTGTCTTTCTGTCTTCCTGGGCAGCTTTACCTGTTTGTCTGTGTCTCCCTGAGGGAGCTTTACATGTGTTTCTAACAGCAGTGTGCAGAGTGTTTATGCAGTAGTAACATCTACACCTCACTGAACATCCTAACCAGCCAAGCAGTTTGATTCCCGCATTGAGCACCTCTTCCCCTGCTCTGCGTGGGTTTTCTTTTGATCCTCCAGCTTCCTCCCGCAACTAAAAACAATTTAAAAAGTCGTCATTCATTACCATACCATCATAGTATATAGGCAGCAATGCCTGGCGGGTTGGCGTCGCTTGATTTGCTGGCTAAATAAACCCACCCCCCCCCCCCCAGTGGCGTGGGGGTCGTGGTTCGACCACGTGAACGGATGGTGGGAGGCTTGCAGTCGACACCGTATCCTAGTAATCTGCTATGAGGACATGAAGGAGGTGGGTGGGTGATTAAGAGTAGTGGGTGGGTGAGTCAGTGAGTGGATTGGTGGCTATGTGGGTAGGCACGTGAATGGGTGTGTGGTTGGGTACTTGGGTCGGTGGATGGCTGAGTCAATGCATGGATGAGTGGATAGTTGGTGAGTGTGTGCATCAGTGAGTGTGTGGGTGCATGACTGGGTGAATTAGTGGGTGAGTGAATGGGTGGATGGGTGAATGGGTGGGTGGCTGAGTGGGTGGGTGTAGATAATGAGTGAGTGTGTGTCAGTGAGTTGGTGGCTGCATGAATGGGTGGGTAAATGAGAGGGTGGGTGAGTGAGTGAGTGAGTGGATGGGTGAGTGGGTGGCTGGCTGACTGGGTGGGTGGCTGAGTGAGGCGTTAGGTGAGTGGATTAGTGAGTGAGTAGATGAGTGCGTGTGTGGGTGGCTACCTCAGATTATGGAAGAATTAGCCACACCCTGTGAGTGGCTGATGGAGGAAGTATGTAAGGTGATCCAAAGCCCGAGACCAGGAGAAGTACCGGGCAAAGATGATCTTTTATGTGAAATGCTGAGGGAAGGTGGTGATTTGTCTACAGACTGCCCTGTATGACATCATTAAAACCGTCTGGACCACAGGAAGGGTCCCGCAAGAATATAAGGATGCCTTAGTGGTCCCCCTATTTAAGAAGGGGGACCGTACAAATTGTAATAACTACAAGGGCATCACCCTCCTCAGTGTGCTGGGAAAGGTCCTGGCAAGGATCATGCAACATCGCCTTGCCAGACACGCTGAGGAGAGGCGTGCAGGACCTCAATGTGGTTTCAGGCTGGGGCGGTCTTGCACCGACGCCATAGTCTCTTCCGGTTGCTACAGCAAAGATGTCGAGAATTCCAACAGAACCTGCATCTCTGCTTTAATGACCTGGTCAAGGCCTACGATGCTATCAGTAGGCCAGGGCTGTAAATTGTTCGTCGTGCTTTTGAGAACCCTGACACCCTGCTCACCATCATTAAGGACCTTCATGAGGGTGACCAAGCCCGGGTAAAGCTATGTGGTCGGGAGTTACAGCTATTCCCTGTTAACCTTGGGGTGCGAAAGGGATGCCCTCTGGCTGCTACATTAATCAACAAGTTTTTTGACAACTTCGTTTGAGAGGCTTTCCATGGATGTTCCAGTGGAATTTCTATCTGGTACAGGTACAATGACAGGCTGATCAATGCCTGGGTGTGGTTAAGGGATGGCTCCTGATTGGCCAACCATGTTAACTTAGTCCATGATTTGGTGATTGCTGCTCATTTTGAGGAGGCGTTAGGGGCCCTGCTGTTGAATCTGTATCATACCGCAAGGAGGTGGGGTCTTACCATCAGTCTCACCAAAACTAAGCACCTGTCCGGGTATTTTGCCACCGAATACTCCACCTCCTCAACTCTCTGAGTGATGGAGCAGTTGTGGAGACAGCGGAGAAGTTTACATACCTAGGCAGTGTGCTTATGGCCGATTTCGGTTTAAAAGGGCAGGTCTCGCTCCGAATCAGTCAGGCAGCATTTTCGTTTCATCTGCTGTGTAACGCTGTCTGGAAGCTACCTCCTGTCGCTCGACACGAAGCTTCGGGTGTTCTCAACTATAGTCATACCCTCTCTTCTCTATGCTTGTGCAACGTAGAGCCCCCTGGCGGAACATCTGCGCCAGTTAAAAACTTTCCAGCGGGCCTGCCGACGATCCACCTCGAGTTTAACCAGGTTGGATTGTGTGAGGAACTCTCAAATTCTCGAAAGATCCGGACAAAGTCCCATTTGGGAGAGAGTTCCTCCGGCAGGCGATATTGAGGTAGCTGGGTTATATAGCCCGCATTCCCAGCCACCACATACCCAAGCAGTTACCGTTTGACCGGATAGAGGGGGCTAAATGGGCGCAGCACAGGCTAGAGCATCGATGGACTAATGTGGCACAGGAGGACTTGGAGCTGAGTGTACTTGCTGAAGACTGGTACCAGCGGTGTCAAGATCGACCTCTGTGGAGGAGAATCGTGAATGACGCTACAGAGCAGTTGGAGGCAGTCGTCCTCCAACAACAATTGAGGGTGGAGGGGTGACCCTCACAACAACAAGCAGAGCGTCGGGCGGCTAAAACACACCACGTTGGCACAGTAGGAAGCGGTACATCTGCCAGTCATTTCAGTCAGGCAACCCTTAACACCGGGGTCTATCCCTATACCTCCTGTCAGTGAGCCTTCGACACTTCACTTGGCTTCAGGGTGCATATGGCCTCGCACAGTCGCCGTGGTGACATCACCTCCACTTCGTGGCGAATGGCAATTGTTTTTGGATGTACCAGTGAGTGCGTGAGTGGGTGACGAGTAAAGGAGTGAGTTGGTAGGTGACTGAGTGGGTGCGTGAGTGGTTTGGGTACGTGAGTCGGTGTGTGGATGAGTGGTTAGGTGGTTGAATGGGTGAATAGGGTAATGAGTTTTTGGCCAAGTGAGTAGGTTATGCGTGCGTGTAATATTTGTGAGTGCCTGGGTGAGTGACTGAGTGGAGTGAGTGAGAAGGTGACTGATTGGGTGCATAAGTGGTTGGGTGCATGATTGGGTGGGTAGAGTGGGTGGATTCATGAGTTAGTGGGTGTGTGAGTCGGTGAGTGAGTGGTTGGGTGAGCGGGTCAGTGGTGGATGGGTGGTTGAGAGTGTGGGTTGGTGATTAGGTGACTCATTGGGTGTTGTGTGGAGAGCTGGGTTAGTAGGTGGGTGGCTGAGTGGGTGGGTGTTATTTATGGGTGTGCATGTGTCAGGTGAGTGGGTGGGCGCATAACTGGGTGGGTGAATGAATGGGTGAGTGAATGATTGAATGGTTGGGTGAGTGGGTGGGTAGGTGAGGTAGTGGCTGTGTGGGTAGGTAGGTGAGTGGGTGGATGAATGAGTGTGTAGGTGATGGGTGGATGTTGAGTCAGTCAGTGCATGTGGAGGTCAGATAGTAAGTTCCTGAGTAAGTTAGTGCCTGGGTGAATGAGTAGCTGGGTTGATTATGTGAGTACTGAGTGGTTGGTTGACTGAGTGGGTTTGTGATGGGCCTGTGCATAAGTGAGTGAGTGGGTTGGTGGGTGAGCAAATGAGTGGGTAATGGGTGGGTGCCTTTGTGAAAAGGTGTGTTATAAAGTGAGGTTGTGTGAGTGGGTGAGTGTGTCAAATAACTATGCATCTCCTTCCCGTGTCTCCTTGTCCTGTGGTGAGAATCTCGTACGGGAGGTGAGCCGTGTTGCTCAGTTCCTCGCGGTTCCTCTATCGGGCGCTCAGCTCCAAGAGGTGGCCACCCTCTGCTCTTTCGAAATCCTGAAGGACAACCCAATGGTGAACTACAGCAACGTGCCCTCCACCATCCTCAACCAGCACGTATCGCCGTTCATGCGCAAGGGTGGGTAGTGTGAGTGGATGAGTGAATGGGTGGATGGGTGAGTGAGTCGATGAGTGGGTGGATTAGTGGGCGAGTGGGTGGGTGATTGGGTGGGTGAGTAGGTGGGCGAGTGGATGGGTGAGTGGATGGGATAGTTGGTGGCTGAGTGGGTGTCTGAGTTTGTGGGTGATTGGGTAAGCGAGTGCATGTGTATGGGTGAGTGGCTGAGTAAGTGGAATGGATGGGTGAGTGGGAAAGGACGTTTGTGGTTGAGTGGGTGAGTGGCGGGTGAGTGAGTGGGCAAGTGGTGGATGACAGGATGAATGGGTAGGTGGATGAGTGAGTGGGTGGGTGAGTGGGTGAGTGTGTAATTGGGTTTGCTGTTGAGTGTGTACGACTGAGTTAGTCTCATCTCATCTCATTATCTGAAACCGCTTAATCCTATATAGGGTCACGGTGAGCCGGAGCCTATCCCAGAAACACAGGGCGTAAGACAGGAATACACCCGACGACGGGACGCCAGTCCATCGCCGGGCATTCCGGGACAATTTTAGTCTGCGAGCCAATCAACCTATCCAGGAGCATGCTTTTGGACTGTGGGAGGAAACCGGAGTACCCGGCGAAAACCCACGCGAACACGGGAAGAGCATGCAAACTCCACACAGAAAGGCACCAGAGCCGCGAGATTCGAACCCAGGACCTTCTTGCTGTGAGGCGTCAGCGCTAACCACTGGGCCACCGCGTCGCCCGACTGAGTAAGTAGTTGAGTTGGTAATTGGTGGGTCAGTATAATGGGTGGGTGGGTGTGTGGGTGGTGAGTACGTGGGTTAGTTGGGGGGTAAGTTACTTAGTTGGAGAGTGGGTGTATAGGTAAGTGGGTGGTGAATGTGTGGGTGGCTGAGTAAGCGGGTGGACTGGTGCGTGAGTTGATGGATGATTGGGTGGGTGGGTATTGAGTAGGTGGGTAAGTTAGTGGATGGGTGAGTGGATGTATAGATATGTGAGTGGGTGGGTGAGTGGGTAATTGAATTTGTATTTGTGTGCGGAAGTGGCTTAGAGTGACTGGGTGTGTGGGTAAGTGGCGGGTGAATGATGAGTGAGTAGGTTGGTGAATAACTCGGTGGGTTATTGGGCAAGTGAGTGCGTTGGTGGGTGGGTACGTGAGTAGATGAGTGTGTTTGTGAGTGGGTGGGTGGTTGGGTTGGTGAGTGAATCAGTGGGTGGGAGGCGAATAGGTGGGTAAGTGGGTATATGAATGGTTGTGTGGCTAAGTTACTGCGTTGGTGAGTATGTGGGTTGGTGTGTGTGTCAGTGGTGAGTGGGTAAGTAACTAGGTGCACGTTTGGGTGAGTGGATGGGTGAGTGTGTAATTGGGTTTGCAGTTGAGTGGATAAGAGTGGGTGCATGGTTGGGTGAGTAGGTAGGTGGCAGAGTGGATGAAAAGCTGGGTGGACAGGTGGGTAGGTGGAGGGGGGTGAGTTTATGAGTCTGTAGCGATTGGGTGGGTCTATGAGTTAGTGGGTGGGAGGATGGTGAGTTGGTAGGTGAGTGGGTGAGTCGATGGGTGAGTGGGTAAGTGGTTAGGTGGGTGATTGGGAGGGTGTGTCATTGAGTTTGCAGTTGACTGGGTTAGTGGTTTAGAGTGAGTGAGTGGGTGGGCGAGTGGTTAATGAGTATGTGGGTGAGTGGGTGAGTGGTGGATGACAGGGTGAATGGGTGGCTGAATGAGTGGACGGGTTAGTAGGTTAGTAAGTGGGTTGGTGATTGGGTGGGTTGGTGTGTAAGTCGTTGGCTGAGTGGGTAACTGGTTGCACGTATGGGTGAGTGGCCAACACCAGTGATAATTTTCTGAATCGGTCCTGGTCCTTCCCTAGGTCGATGCAGCCTCAAATGTGTACCTGATGCATTGTATAAACATTGCCACAAGGAAGACAAAGGCGGCCGGGCCAAGTGCTGGCCACCCACCCCCTCATTTGCCGTGTGATCTTTCATAGGTGCTCAATGATGGCACTTGACCCGACAATCTGTTAAGACTATACAGGGGATCTTTGTCTTTTGTGTCTTTGTGTGGTGAGTGGGTGGGTGTGTGGGTTAATAGGTGAGTGGATGATTTGGAGAGTAGGTGGGCAGTTGGGTGAGTGGGTAATTGAATTTATAGTTGAGTGGGTGAGTGGGTGAGTAGGTGCTTGTGTGGGTG
>JAZEWT010000028.1:4984815-5026952 GCA_036362905.1 Mordacia mordax
GGGGACCCCCCCCCCCGGCTCGTCCCAAGCCGGGAGGAGATGACGGCGAAGGCGGGAGGAGGCGAATCTGCGGCGTGGCTGCGTTTTACGCGGTTGGCGTGTGTGTGTCGGTGTGTACATGTGAGTGTGTGTATGTGGGTGTGCGACTATGTACGTGTGTGTGTGTAGGTGTAGGCGTGTGTGTACGTGTGTGTGTAGGCGTGTGTACGTGTGTGTGTAGGCGTGTGTGTGTAGGTGTGTGTGTGTGAGTACGGTTGTGTCAGTGTGTGTGAGTGCAGTGGCTGGCGCTCTGTGTGAGCGAGCGTAGCGCTCTGTGTGTGTGTGAGCGAGCGTATTGCGCTCTGTGTGTGTGTGAGCGAGCGTAGCGCTCTGTGTGTGTGTGAGCCTAGCGCTCTGTGTCTGTGGGAGCGAGCGTAGTGCACTGTGTGTAATGAGTAAGGAGCGGTGGCGCAGCGATTAGCGCACTGTGTGTGTGTGTGTGGGGGGAGTGGTGGCGCAGCGGTTAGTGCACTGTGGGTGTAGTGAATAGGGAGCGGTGGTGCAGCGGTTAGCGCACTGTGTTTGTAGTGAGTGGGGAGCGGTTGCGCAGCGGGTGGCGCGGTAGCCGCAGTGCGGCGCAGTAGCGCGGTAGAGCCACACCGATGTGGGGCTGCCATTGTGGTGGCGCCCGTCGGCGATGGAGCCGGGGGAGGGGGGCCCCTTGGGTCGCCTGGCTCGTCAGACCCCAATGGGAGGTGAGTGCGGAGCAGGTGGCGCTGCGGTTCGCGCCATAGCCGCAGTGGAGAGCGGTGGCGCAGTGATTGGCGCCGTGGCCGCGGGGAGAGACTGGCGCAGAGATTGGCGCGGTGTGAATGTGGGGGGGAACTTTGTGAAAGATTGCTGGCAGGCATTTGTGGCCCGAGGATGGGCCTAATGCCCGGGGGGGGGCCCACGTAATCCCGTGTTGGCGAGCTTCTGTTGCTTACCCATTGTCTCGCCGGTATTTGCATGAGGTCATCTGGGAGAGAGGCGACGGCCAGCAGCAGGGGGCGAGGGGAATGGTTGTGATTGGTGCTAAGAGAGGCGCCGTAAGGTGAGATCGGGGGGACGGCGGTGATTGGCTGGGATTAGAATTTAAGCAAGCGCAGAGCAAGAAGAGGGCAGTGGCTGTTCTGGGAGAGTTGAGTCGTCAGTCAGTCATCAGGCCGTCAGGATGTATTCGCCGCTCGTGTTCGTTATGCCCGGGCCCGCGCGCGCTGTTCAATAAAACATCAAAAGACAAGAAGTCTCTGCTCGCTGGCTGAAAGATTGCGGAATGAACACTGATCCTCGCCGTGGTGTTATCGCCGAGCCGGCACGAGTCTGCGGTCGAAGTCGTGGTGCCACAACTGTATGTGTAGACTATAGACTGTACAAGCTGTAGACTGTATATAGACTGTTTACTCTATATGTGTAAACTACTTATAGACTATAGAACGAGTATATAGGATATATAGACTATCGACTTTGGGTGTAAACTGTATGTATAGACTGTATAGACTATGGACTATATAGACTCTGGACTGTATAGACGACAGATGTAGGTATAGACTTTAGACTATAGACTGTATAGACTATCGACAGTATAATGATTTAGGTTTTCATGGCTCGATGCATGATTGCTTCAAAAAGCTGCCTCTCCCTCTCCCTCCATCGCGACGTTTCGCCTTACACGTTAGAGACATCCTAAGGCGCTGTGTGTGTTGTATGTGACTCATATTTATATGTAGGTTGTATGTATATGTTAAGTCTGTTCTATAGCTTTGCTCTCTTTCAGGAACAATGGACGAAGGTCTGGGTCTATTTGAACGGGTTCCATTGTATTGCTCGCACACTGGAATAACATTAGCCCAATCCAAAACAGCCTCTGATTCACCCGCTCGCCTGCATCTCATGACAGCCTGCCCAGTCCTTCAAACACTTGGTGATTCTCGCCTGTTGTCCGCATTTCAGAGCTCTATAGCTGTGCACTGCCGACTTCAATAACTGGGATCCAGGTTTGGCTGAGCTTTATTCTCATTTCGCGCTTGCGGCACATTATCTTTTTGTCTTGTGAATCTCTATTGCTTCACGATTTAATCTTGGATCTTTGTGGCGGATAGCCGCTAGTACTCGCATCTTGTCAAAATCGATTCTGTGTTGTTTGTCTACACTGTGTGTTGCCGTTGCTGATATAGCCGTATGCAACAGACGCACTGCTGCCATGTGCTCTTTCTTGTAGCTTTTGTTCTTCCTGTTTGCCCGATGTACACTTCTTCACAGTTGCTGCAAGGAAAGCAATGCACACCTCCTGTCTGTAATGACAGTTGGTCTTTGGGTTATTTGAGTACGTCCTGTGTCTTCTGATGGGTTGTGAAGACTGTTTTTATGTTATATTTTTCTAGTCTTGATATTTGCTGATTTTGTCTGTTTTTGACCGCTGGGCTAAGGTGTGCAGTATCCCCCGTTTCTGTTTCGGGTGATGGTGAGACTCCACGTGTAAATACCTGTCCGTATGTGTTGTCTTCCTGTATACAGTGTGGCTGAGCGTCCCATCTGTGTTTCTCTTCATCGCAAATACAAGACGTCAACTGGACGACAAAGGTAAGAAACTGTACAGCATACACACGATGTACAGGAAGACAACACATACTGACAGGTGTTTACACGTGGAGTCTCACCATCGTCCGAAACAGAAACGGGGGATACTTTACACCTTAGCCCACCGGTCAAAAACAATATCAGACAAACAACATCTTAGAGATGGGCTACAATATTTACAACAAACACCACTGAGCAATCCAACGTGCCATAGGGAGAGTACCTAGACAGAAGAACATGAAAATGAGGAGAGATACCAAAACCTGTGCTTTTCTGCCATATGTGAAAGGCACCACAGACAAAATCAGAAAATATTTAGACTAAAATCATACAATATAACCCATCAAAAGATACAGGATGTACTCAAATCACCAAAAGACCGACTGTCGTTACAGACAGAAGGCGTACATTGCATTCCTTGCAGCAACTGTGAAGAAGTGTACATTGGGCAAACAGGAAGAACAATAATGATTGCTTCGAAAAACTGCTCTCTAGGGACAGCCACGTCGATCGCTTCCTCTCTCCACCTCAGAAGCATTCTCAGGCGCCTGAGGATGCCTCTAACATGTGAGGCGAAAAGTCGCGAGGTGGAGAGTGGAAGCGATCGACACGGCTGTCCCAAAGCAGTCATCATGCATCGAGCCGTGAAAACCTACATCATTACACAGGAAGAACAATCACCACAAAAAGAAAGAGCACGATGCAGCAGTGTGTCTGCTGCATACGGATAAATTCGCAATGGCAGCACACAGTATAGACAAACAACACAGAATCGATTTTGACAAGATGCGAGTACTAGCAGCTATCTGCCATAAAGATCCAATATTAATCCGTGAAGCAATAGAGATTCATAAGACAAAAAAAGACAGAACTGCAAACAAGAAATGAGAATAAATCTCTGCTAAACCTAGAGGCCAGTTAGTGAAATCGGCAGTGCACAGCTATAGAGTTCTGAAATATGGACATCAGGAGAGAATCACCAAGTGTTTAAAGGATTGAGCAAGCTTTCATGAGATGCAAGTTAGTGGGTGAGTCAGGCTGGGGATTAATGTGATTCCGGTGTGCGAGCAAGACAATGGAACCCTTTCAAATGGACCCCAAACTTCGTCCATTGTTCCTAAAAGAGAGCAACGCTACAGAAGAGGCTTAACGTATACATAGTATCAACATATAAATAAGAGTCACACACAAACATAGCGCATGAGGATGCCTCTGACGTGTGAGGCGAAACATCACGATGGAGGGAGAGGGAGCGATCAACGTGGCTGTCCCGAGAGAGCGGTTTTTCGAAGCAATCGTATCGAAAGGATAGACTATAGACTGCATGTATAAAATATAGACTCCAGACTATGTAGACTGTACAGACTGTAGACTGTATAGACTATATAGATTGTATTATAAACTACAGACTATATAGGCTATAAAGAAACAACAGCTACGGAGTGCAATTCTCAAACGTGTGTCGCGATCACTCCCTGAACCCGTGTACGCTCCTCCCGCTCCGAACCCCCAGATGGCACCGAATCACGGGCATTCTTCAGGTTCCTTCAGCCGTCGCTACACGAACATCAGCATCCTGGGCAAAGGGGGGCACGGCCTGGTGTGGCAATGCCGCGACGAGGTCTGCAAGAGGATCGTCGCTGTGAAGATTGTCAATACGAGCAGGTGAGGCGTCGTGCCCCCGTGTCACACTCGGTGGGGTGGCAGGGAGGCGGGGTCGCAGGGATGTGGGGTGCCAGCGTTGTTGGGTGGCAGGGAGGAAAGGTGGCAGTTCACCCACCTGCCCGAGGCGGTTCGATTACTGCCTTGGGCATCTTTCTGTGTGGAGTTTGTTTGTTCTCCGCCTGTTCTGCGTGGCATTCCTTCCTTTTCTCCACTTTCCTCCCACAACTAAAAAAAAACACTCACTAATGAATTAGGTTGACAACATCATGATATTTAGCGATGCATCGCCTGGTATGGTGGCACCGGGGGATCGCATAGATGCCTCCCCGCCACCTATCTACACCTTTCATGCAATGATTAGGGGTCTCTGGGTGAAAGGTGCTACGGTATAAATGTAATACATTATTAACGTGAATAGTTATGTGTATTCAACTGGACAACACTTAGCAAGCAGTCAAATTCATAAATCAAGCAATTAGTAATGCATTTACATGAATAATTAATATTTCGATTAATTTATCATGCTTTCCCACTTTATCCCATTTACTCCTGCTTAAACCAGAGCCTCTCCCAGCAGACAGGGCTCACGGCAGGGCTATACCATGGATAGGACGCCAGTCCATTGCAGGACACGGGCAATTTTTTCAGCAGGCCAATTAACTAAAACAGCATGTCTTTGGACTGTGGTCGGAAACAGTGAGTGCGTGAGTGAGCGGTGGGTTTTGTTGATGTATGAGTGAGTGAGTGGGTGTGTGAGTGTGAGCAGATAAGTACGTGGGTGGATGAGTGGCAACAGTTTATCTGTTGATTTTAGGAAGAAACAGGAGTGGATGAGTGAGCGGATGGGTGGATGAGTGAGTGGGCTGGTGAATCAATGGGTGAGTGGCAGCAGCGTTTTTTTGGACTGTGAGCAGGATGGAACCCCAATCCATCGCAGGGCACCTATAGGAATGTCGAAACGTGATGCGTTTGACTCACATCGCTGCCCCTGTGTGTGTGTGCAGAATGAAAGCTCAAGAGAAAGCCCGCGAGGCTTATTTCCTGAAGCTATTGAAGGGCAGCAGCCTGATCGTGATGCTTCACGAAGAGTACTACATTAAAGATGAGCATTACCTGGTGCTCGAGCACATCAGGTGAAGTTGATACCCAGTCCCTAATCATTGAGGGAGTGGTGGGATTGTTATTAAATAGATATATAAGTTGAGGCACCTATGGATATTGGGAAATCACCTTCTCATTGTTTGCGTTGTGGTACGACCTTAGCACCTACCATGCCTAATTATTCCACCGGCCAAGGCATGCCCTACCGGCAGGACTCGCAGGTACGGAGCAAGGCCTCGTGGGCCCTGTGAAGCGACGATGAAGCGGTTATGGAGGAGGTGGTTCTGAAGATTTCACTCTCTTAGTGACCCTCGGATGAACAGCGCGAGAGAAATGCATTTGTCAATTAGGGGAGATGTGGTGCAGCGGTTAGCACGCTCTACTATAAATCCGGGGATCCCTAAGTACGTTGTGTGATACATTAACATCGCCACTGGGGAGACAAAGGTGGCAGAGCGTGGTGTTGGTCACCCACTCCCTCGTGTGTCTTCATAGGTGCTACTCGCTAAAATAACTTGAGTCTGTTTAGGCTATACGGGGTTCTTTGTTTTTTTTACTCTAAAAATGTTTGCACAAAACTGTATTCGTGTAGGTTCATCATGGCCAGGGTGGAATTGTATAACACTGACGATTTTGCCGAGTCAGCAATTTCCCCCCCAAATAATGTTAAGTTAAAGACAACGCATTCTGCCTTTTGGATGCAACATTGCAGTCTAGTAGAGGGTTTATTATTGCTCTTTATGGAACACATTGACACTAAAGTATATGGTATTATTATTGGAACATCTAACATTAAAGTCTTTAGCAAGATTTAACATTGGAATCTACGGGAGCATTCACCATTGAAAGTGTATGGGACAGAATTGTCTTCCGAGAGTTACTGTTTTGGGGTCTCTGTTAAAAGCGTTCTGCGCCGATTTTGGAGGCGCCTTCATTCTTCTCAGTGGTCTAACTAAAGATCTGCTTTCGTGTGTCGCCCACCCTCCCCGCAGCGGAGGCAGCCTGTTTGACAGAGTCTGTACATGCTCCCTGCACGGCGTGCTGCTGCAGCGCTACGCTCGCTCGCTTCTCAATGCCCTGGTCTTCCTCAAGAGCAAGGGCGTGGTGCACGGCGATATCAAAATGGTGAGTAGGCTACAGGGTGCCTCCCGCTAATGCGAAGGATGGGTAGGGTTGCCACCTCTGACTTCAAAAAACATGGGACGCCAAAGCTATAAACAACTCCTACAGTACTATCATTAACCCAGTGTGAAACTGTTACATTTGCAAGCGGTGATTCTTGTATACAGGGTGGTCCAGATGTCTTGTGATCCCGATTAAATTGACCCGTAATTAGTATTTCATATGTTCATTCATTTCTCTTTTAAATAACCCTAATTTATTTCTGATGGCTAATAGGAGCTCGTATCCTACAGCTTGTAGAGAGGAGCGTATGGAATTATTTATATTTGTTAGAGACTTTGTTCAAAGTGTCCTCCATCATGATCGATACACACGTTACATCTTTGGACCACTGAATAACATTAGCACAGTGACAGTGGCATAGTTCTCTCTTTTTTTTATTAATGTACATCTCGAACTCTAGGCATATCATAATTATTCTCGGTAATGCTACTTATGTCGCACCTTGTATGTACAGATTCTTCTGAGTTCTCCAGTTACCTCCATAACTAGGTCGGAATTTGTGCATTCTCTCCCTGTTTTGTATGAGCTTCCACTGGGTTCTCCGGATTCCTCCCACAACTAAAGACACTCATTAATTAATTTGCCATAAGCATCATGATTTATAAGGACGCAGGATCTGGTGTGTTTGCACCAGATGTTAGCCTAGCTGCCTGCACCTCTGTCTCCTTTTCCTACAGTGGTTTGGAGCCCCTGAGTGATATTTGCTACTATGTAATTATTAATTATTATTTAGCAAATGCCCATATCCAAGAAAACACATACATATTTCTAATAAATAAATACAAAATAAATACTATTGGTTGCCCAAACACCACAGAATGTTAAATTATTATTGTGAGACTAGTAAGTAATGGTCGTATAGATGTGTCTTGCGCAGTTTCCGAAATGACGCGAGTGACTCTCTGGTCGTGATTTCTTTTGGGATGTCATTGCTCCATGATGGGGCCAGGGTAGCCAAGCAGTGAGCCTTGGAGGCTGGAGTGTGGAAATGTGGTGCGACCAACTGACCAGAAGTTGCCGAGTTGAGAGAGCGAGACGTGGTGTAGGTCGACATGGTTGGGCAGTGATAAAATTGAGCAGATATGTGAAGAGAGCGATGAGTAGGAACCGATATTTTGAGTATGATACGTGTAGACACCAGCAACCAGTGTAGACAGCGAAGTAGAATGGTCGATTGGGAAAAGCGAGGAAGAGAAAATACCAGGCAGGCAGCGATAAAAAAAAAAAATTCTTAGAAAGTGGACGGATCACATATGCAGGTAGACTAGCTAGGAGATAGTTGCAATAGTTCAAGCAGGATAGAATCAAAGCTTGGACCAAGAGTTGAGTAAATGCAACGATAGGAAAATGACAGATTTTGTGGCTATGGAATAACTGATTCCCACAAGTTACGAGATAGATTGGAGATGTAGAGAATATACGAAATAGAAGAATGCAGGGTGATGTCAAGGTTCAGAACAAACGAGGAGGCAGAAATAGTTGTCAAACCCATAGACGTGGCAAAGGAAAGATCAGATGAAAGAGGTGAAGAAGATTAAATGAAAATAACTTCTGTTTTTAAAAACGTTTAGTTATACATGGTGATCACACATCCACAAGGGATTGGCCGAGACACATACATTTGAGAAGATATGTCAGATTGATGAAGAGAAAGAAAGAGCTGAAGAGCTATGGTATGGCTGATAAGAAAAGCCAAAGGAAGTGATCAATTGGCCAAGAGAGCGGCTGTACAGAGAGAGGGCCAAGTATCAAACCTTGAGGGACACCAATGAGCAAGCAGTGGTAAGTAGCTGTTCAGCTGCACCAGGACACCAGTTAAGAACGGTTTTTGAGGTAGGAAGAGAACTAAGCTAGGGCAGTTTCACGAATACCCAAATCAGTCAGATTACTAAGGAGGCTCGAGTGATTCAGTGTCAAAGGCAGAAGACAGATCAAGCAAAATCAAAACATAAGGGCAGCAGCACGAGCTTACTGAAGAGAGTTGGTGACGGAAAGAAGAGCAGTTTTATTTGTGTGCCCTGAGTGAAAACTTGACTGAAGAGGGACAAGCAAAGGCTTTCGGGATAAAAAAGCTGATTATTGATGGTGGACAGTGAGTTCCACGGTCTTTTAAGAGAAAAGGAAATAGAGATACTGGCGAAAATGATTTTTTTATGGGGCGATTGTAGATTGTTTGATGTTCAGAATGATGCATGTTTGTTTGACAGTAAAATGCAATAAGCATGTAAGTAAATAACTGTTAAGAATGTGGGAAATGAAAGAAAAAAAGTGTTTCAGCTGATGCCTGGAATTAGTAAGTGGGAAACCGATATCGGATGCATGAATATAATTGTAATGAATCATTATTATTTTTAATGATGATGAATACATCATGATTGCTTGCCAAAGCTGTTCTTTCAGAATAGCCATGTCGAACACGACAACTCTCTATCCATATAGCTATCCCGAAAGAGCAGCTTTGGAAAACAATCATTGTGCATCGAGCCGTAAAATAACTACATGAATGAGATACAGAACAAATGACACTGTTCGGCATGATCTCAGCAGGCCGGCGTTTTATGTTTTCCAGGAAAACATCTTGGTAACGGACCATGAGCAGGGCTGCATCAAGCTCGCTGATTTCGGGAGCAGTTTCTTCGAGCACGACAAACGTAAGATTCGAAGTGTGCCACTATTAGAGATATGCATTAGTGTTATAGATATAAGTCGGTGTGAGAGATAGGACCTAGTGTTAGAGATAGCCGCTATTGTTAGAAATACGAGTCCCTGTTAGAGATAGTAGTGGGTGCTATAGATAGGAGCCCGTGTAAGAGATATAAATCGGTATTAGAGAAAGGAGCCAATGTTTGCAATGGAAGCCAGTGTTACAGATGTGAGACAGTGTTATGTGTACTGTCGGAGCCAGTGTTAGAAATAGAAGTCAGTGTAAGACATAGACGCTAGTATTACAAGTAGGAATCCGTATTAGCGATTAAGGTCACTGTCATGAGCCAGTATTAGATATAGGACCCCGTGGTAGATAATAAGATCATTTGTTAGGGATAGGAGCTCATGATTGATGTAGGAGCCAGGATGACATATTAAAGCAGAGGTGATAGTAATTTAAATCTTTTATCGATATGGTCATATCACAACCCCCTTCCCACCTGTGCTGTACTCAATGCTTCAGTCACGTTTTTACTGATACACACCTCTGGTGAGTGAGGTGGTGTGAAAGTGGGTGGATGGTTGACTGGCTGGATGGGTGGATGAGTGACTAAGTCAGTGGGTAGGTGAGTGGGTAGGCGAGTGGGTAGGCGAGTGAGTGAATAGGTGGTTGAGTGACTGAGCAGTGTGGGGTGAGTGATTGAGCGGTGCGAGCTGAGGTAAGTGGGTGATTGAGTGAATGAGCGGGTGGTTGAGTGGCAGGTGGAGACTATGCAATGTCCCCACTGCAGAAAGGACTATATCGAGTTAATCTGAGGCCCGTCTTCTGTTTCTGTCTTTACAACAGCTCCCAGAGTGTTGGGCACAAAAGGCTACCAGGCCCCGGAGATCCTCCTGGGGCTGCCGCTCGGGACGCCCATCGACATGTGGTCCCTGGGTTGTGCCCTTGCAGAGGCCGCTGCCACCACAAACCTGCTGATGTGCAAAAATGACTACGAGGCCATCGCCGGGATCACCAAGGTACCCATTCCATGGAGTTGATACACTGGGTGGCGCTGCCTTCTCTATCTAATGCTGCCTCCTCTCTCTAATGCTGCCTCCTCTTTCTAATGCTGGCTTCTCTCTCTAATGTTGGCACCTCTAATGCTAGCACCTCTCGCTAATGCTGGCTTCTGGCTCTACCACTGGCTCCTTTCTCTAACGCTGGTTCATATCGCTAACCCTGGGTCCTATCTCTAACACGGCTCCTCTCTAAAATTTGCACCTATCTGTATCATTGGCTCCTGTCTATAGCATTGGCTGATATCTCTACCACTGTCTGCTATCTCTACCACTGACTCCTATCTATAACACTGTCCTCTATCACTATCCCCACAGGTGTCTATGAACAGGTAAAATATGCAGCTTACAGAAAGGTTCCTCCTACTCGAGATGGTTCTATTCCCACCTCAGGTGCCTTTCTGTGCAGCGGTGTTTGTGTGTGTTCTCTCCTGTTCTGCATGGGTTTCCTGTGGATTCTTTGCTTTCCCCCTATAACAAAAAAAACGCCGTTCCGTAATTGGCCGGTACCATTTTAATATCTCGGACTCAGTGTCTGGCTCGTGGGTGGATGGATAAGTGAGTGGGTGAATGGCAGCACCATGCATTTGGACTGTGAGAGGCAACAACCCATGTGGACACGGTGAGAGCACACACACTCTACATAGAAATGCTAGCGGCACGCAAGCCCTGAATCGAACCCGGATGTTACTACTCTGAGACTGTACAGCTACTCTGCCACACAGGACAACAGCAGTAGTAATTATTTACACGTTTAAAACGGTTTCTACCCAAAGGTAGCAGAGCACTGTACTCTCTAACGGTGAAATGTTTGCTCTATTTCAGATTGTGGGGAAACTGCCGCCCCTGAGCATGTTAAAAGCTGCACCACGCCGTCATTTTTATTTTGGTAAGAAGACATTTATTTGTATATTTATATTTTAAAATCTGTCATTTTGAATGCTGGAAGTGTTTTATGTGTGTACGAATATCCACATTGAAGGCACCAGGATCGAATCCTTCATATTTTATAATGGAGTTAGTGTTTGTATGTTTACACTGAGGGCGGCGCGGTGGCGCAGTGGTTAGCGCTGACGCCTCACAGCAAGAAGGTCCCGGGTTCGAGTCTCTCGGCTCCGGTGCCTTTCTGTGTGGAGTTTGCATGCTCTCCCCGTGTCCGCGTGGGTTTTCGCCGGGTACTCCGGTTTCCTCCCACAGTCCAAAAGCATGCTCCTGGATAGGTTGATTGGCTCGCAGACTAAAATTGTCCCGCAATGCCCGGCGATGGACCGGCGTCCCGTCGTCGGGTGTATTCCTGCTTACGCCCTATGTTTCCGGGATAGGCTCCGGCTTCACCGTGACCCTATATAGGATTAAGCGGTTTCAGATAATGAGATGAGATGTTTACACTGAGTGTACCAGGTTAAAATCACTCGTCTATATATAATGCAACAATTTTTTAAGTGTCTATGCATGTCTACACTGAGGGACTAGGTTTGAATCCTACATAAGTGCAAATTTGATCTTTTTATCAAGATTATATCTTATTGCAGCTTTGCTTCCCATTTATTGGTGATTACTTTTCTGAAACCTTAACACTGTTTCAAAATGAAATGCATGATTTGCACTAATACCATCAATCCACTGAAGCCACTCTTCCACCCTTATCCAATCGTGCGGTAACATGTGACACACTTGGAACAAGATCGCCTGTAGTGCGGCTAGTGTGAAATAATGACAAATCATGAAGCCTACTGGCACAGTAATCGTTCAATGTCAAGGGTGAGAAAAAGTTAGTGAACCATTTAAAATTCTCTGTATTTCTGCATATATTCGACCTAAAATGTGATCACAACTAAGTTCTAATAATAGCTAGAGAACCTGATTACAAAAACAGCACATACAAACATTAACTTTTAATGTTCTTATTGAGCAAAATGATCCAACATTTATTTTCTTCTTTACATTCAGTAAATAGTGACACACCCTTGAGCAGGAATAACTTTAACCAAATGTTTCTTTAATTATTGATCAATCCTGCACATCGACTTGAAGGAATTTTGTCCCATTCCTCCTGGCAGAAGACACAAACTCCGCAGCACAGAAAGGCACCTGAGACAGGAAATTAACCGCCTCGGGCAGAGCCTTATTTCTGTGATGCATGGATGTTTCCGTCGCACTGCCACCCTGCTATGTGTGTTGTATGTATATGCTCTCTGTGGACTAATGGGACTGACTGTAATTTGTTGTTTGTCCCGCCCACAGATGCGAAAGGGAAGTTGAATTTTGAGACTGTCTTTAGTGTGCCTGAGTGCGATCCGATTGACGTATTTCTGAAACATGCAGACGCCGACTTCCAGGATTTTATAAACTGTCTACTTTGGTAAGTGTCTCATCTCCGATGAATCTCTCTCAAAACCTCTATAAAGATGATGTTGTTGCAGCCGTTGTTCAGGTTGACTCGGGTTGGCCGTTTGCCTCCCCAATGGCGGGTGTATTGGAGCAGAATCTCGTGGCTGGATGTTCTTCCTCATGCCAACCTCCTTCACGTTGGAGGGTCTTCAAATCTTGATTTGTCTGGAACCTCCTCCCATACCTGCTCACCATCAAGGGAGACCCTAGCATGAGTTCTGGACTCCAGACCTGTTCACAAGCTTGAAGTTACAGTCACTAGAATTGTTGAGCTACCTTAGATCCCAATTAGTATGAAAAATTTGTCCTAGCTATATTTGCATCATTTAATTGGTCTTTTTGAAGGGTTTCATGTGCACCTTCCCATTCTTGCGCTAATTTTTTAAAAATATTTCCCATACTACTGTTGCTGCGTAACAGCAACGGTCGGGTCGCATCCCACGACCCGGCCCAGGATAAAGCGGAAGAAAATGGATGGATGGAATAATTTATTGTGCTGTGCAATCGTAAATGTCGTTGTTTCCTTTTCTGATTACGATTCTAATTTCATTCATACACGTGCTGTTGCTGGAAGTGTATTTGCCCTTTGGTTTTGTGCACTGTGACGTTGCTCAGTTTGGACGTTTATTGTGGTGCAGGAATCCCACATCGAGAGCTTGCAAGCTCACGGGGTACTTTTTGTTGTAATAATAAACGTCTGCCCTCCCTCTAATGACAGACACTGCCGCAGCAGTTTTGTAACATCCAAATAACTAAACGATCAAATAATAATACATCATGAACAATGAAATAAGTAAATAAATTAAATAAAGAACATTTAATGAATAAAATGAATATAAGATACTCTGCACGCCATCTCGTGAGCTGGCTGTGACGTCACAAAGGCTGTTAACCAATGAGAGGCCAGGGAATTATTGGTGACCTGACACATGCCTAGCTGTATTATATAGGGTCAGATTCATTGGTGTTTTCTCTTTCAGCTGGAATCCGACCGAGCGCCTTACCCCTGAGGGCGCTCTAAAGCACCGCTGGTTGATGGACTCCCCACCACCAGCACCACCAGCAGCAGCTTCAACGGTGCAACCTCCACCATCTCTACCACTGGTGGCGGCAGCAAGAGCAGCTGTCCCGCGGCTGGCCGATCAACCCCAATTGTCTTCGTCACTATCATCCAATTTCAGCATCTCGGGCAATGAATCGATATCAGCCATGGCTATAGAGTCGTCCAATGGTTCTTCCAGCCACCCTTCTCCCATAGCACCCCTCCCAGACCTAGGATCTTCCTCCGACAGCTCGCTGATCTCCTGTTTGTCCACAAATCTGGAATTGCGACCCAACTCCACAGCCTTGGCGGGGGTCACATTACTGACCACCTCCAGCAATGAGGTGGGGTTGGCGCATCCCGTCAAATCTGAGCGCATGATCAGCATAGACCTGAAATGCTCGGTCTTGAGCGATCAGCTCTCCCTCGACCCGTCGGGGGGAACTTGCTCGCAGAACAATGGCTGGTGGCAGGTGGCTAACTGGGACGAGAAGACGGGAGCGTGCGTGACATTTTTCAAAGGAATTAAAGAGACACTGTGGTGGGTCAGGAGAAGCTTTCTCCGATGTTTTGGCTGGTGATGGACAGATTGATGGCACAATCGGAATGTCTCTCATGCCACAGTAGACCTACCGTTTCACCCTCTTTTGCTCTCTCTCTGAACTGTTGAATGACGCTGTATTTGGATAGTTCCTTCAGCCCTCGCTTTGAGAGAGACTCACCTGTGGGAGGTCGTATGGATGGTTGGCTCTAAAAGGCACAAGAGTCCAGGGACTATCATTGGTGGAAGAGCGTCCCTTTTGGGACTCGACTTACCTGTGCGATTAGCCACGTGTCTTGCTGTAATTGTTATATGGTTGTTTACAATAAAGCCGGTTGTTCTGTGTATGAGTGTGTGGCTGTTCTACTGTGTGTGCGTTATGAGTGGAGGGGGCGAGTTAGCCGGCAGCGGTCCAGTATGGCGTATCGACTTACCTGCTTTCCCGTTTATCCACCCATAAACCCAGTGTCAGACGTCCACTTACCTACCCGCGCAGTCACGCATCCACCGAGGCACTGTCCCATACACAAATATAAAGATCCCCCATATAGTCCTGACGGATTGTAGGGTCAAATTCCGTTGGCGAGCACCTATGAAGGTTGACACGGCTACCGAGGGGGTGGGTGACCAACACCACGCCCGGCCGCCTTTGACTACCTGGTGGCAATATTTTCACACTGCACTATGTACCCATTTGAGGCTGATTCGACCTAGGGGAGGCCCGGGACCGATTCAGAAAATTGTCACAGGTGTTGGCCGTGAGCGGAATTCGAACTCGGGTTGTCGGGTTTGTAGCCCAGCGCGCTGAGAGCTGAGCCACCGCTCCCATACACACTTATTCACTTACCCATTCACCCATCCATTCACCTACAACAACCGCCATTCGCCACGAAGTGGCGGTGACGTTCCCACAGCGACTGTGCCAGGCCAGGTGCACTTTGAGGCCATGTGAAGTAACGGGAGGTCATGGATGCATACCCAGGTGCCATGGGCTGATTGACAGACATGACTGAGACACCACTTGTGCTCCTTACTGTGCAAATTCACTGAGATTTAGCTGCCCAGTGCTCAGCTCGCAGTTGTGAACGTCGTTCCTTCGCTGTTCTAGATTTTGCAAGCAGTGCATTTCAAAGCTATACAGTTAACGAATGCTTCGTCACGAACAAACACAGAGCCAGAATATGGTGACTCACTCCACGTAGTTTAATAAAGAAGCATGAATTGCAATTGCTTGTATGTAAGCTTGCACTTGTGTAATGCTTGATAATACTAAATAAACAATAAAAACAATGACTAACATTACATTAATACGTCTGTGTGTGTTTGCGGAGTAAATAAACGGAGTCTGGTGTGAGAGCGAATGAAATCGAAAGGAAGGGGGTGGAACAATGTACATGCGGTCACGTTGCTCAAGAGTGGAGGGCAGAGCCTGTGACGGTGCCGTTGCTAGGGTAACCAGAACCCCCCCCCCCCGAGGGTCACAAAGCGCTGCAGCTAACGCTACTGCTAATCCAACTTGGAGCTTTGCGTTGTGGCAATTTTTTTTGGTCACCATCTCATCTCATTGTCAGAAACCGCTTTGTCCTGTACAGGGTCGCGGTGAGCCGCAGTCTGTCCCAACAGACACAGGGCACACGGAGGGATATACCCACAATAGGACGCCAGTACATCACCGGGCACTGAGGGCAATTTAGTCTGCAAGCCAATTAACCTATGCAGTAGCATGTTTTTTGGACTGTGGGAGGAAACCGGACAGAACATGCAAACTCCACACAGAAAGGCACCCGAGCCGAGATTCGAACGCGGGACCTTCTTGCTGTGAGGCGACAGCGCTACCCACTGGGTCACCGCGCCGCCCCCAGCTTTTGTTCACCATCTTTTGTTTTTTTTACAAAATCCAGAGTCCCAGTGACAACTTCAAGTGACTTAGATGCCACATGCTCACGGTATTTAATCATTGTGATAAAACATTTGCTTATACTTGACCATTTGTTCAACTGCAAAATGTGCGAAAAGTGTGGAGATGTTTTTCTGATATCTCTGCTGCTGACGTGACTGCTTCTTTGATCCGGATTTCTTCCTTGATAAAGGCAGTGCTGGTGGTGTGGTGATATATGTGCAAACGTGTGGAATTTAAATCTGAAAACGTGTTAAGGTTTAAGAAGAATAATGAATACGTGGGGGCGGCGCGGTGGCCCAGTGGTTAGCGCTGACGCCTCATAGCAAGAAGGTCCCGGGTTCGAATCTCTCGGCTCGAGTGCGTTTATGTGTGGAGTTTGCATGCTCTCCCCGTGTCCGCGTGGGTTTTCGCCGGGTACTCCGGTTTCCTCCCACAGTCAAAAAGCATGCTCCTGGATAGGTTGATTGGCTCGCAGACTAAAATTGTCCCGCAATGCCCGGCGATGGACTGGCGTCCCGTCGTCGGGTGTATTCCTGCCTTACGCCCTGTGTTTCCGGGATAGGCTCCAGCTCACCGTGACCCTATATAGGATTAAGCGGTTTCAGATAATGAGATGAGATGAATACGTGGAAAGTAAAGCTGAAACAAGACATAACGACCTTGGTGTTGTGCAGGTAAAATGTGCTCGTGAAGGATGGAAACCCCGTACCCTTAAGGCAGACACACATAAATTAGTGCTCCATAACATACAGATTTTCTTACCTCTAAGGCCAAAATAGCAAACCAACAAGTGCTGATGGCCATTCAGTGGGAATGCGATGTACAGTCCTTTGCCAATCCACCATGCGATAACGGCTTCCTCGTGGAGATTCTCTGAACATACTTCTCTACTCTGGTCAGTGTGAGTTGGTGAAGGGAGGAGTCCAGGGTCCACTTTAACATCATTCGCCACTCATAACTGTGGCCAGGAATCAGTGAAGTCACCGGTGTGGACACATGCCTGTGGTGGTTGGCATTGGTGCCGTGGCCACAATGATAACGGGTACTGATCCCAGAGGCCTCTTTTGAGTCCAACCTGACCAGAAAAGTCTATCTTGGAGGTTTTAAACTGCAACGCTAGCAGCTCTTAGCTCAGGCTAGGCTCCAGCTAAGGTAGAGTGGGCTGAGTAGCTTCGAGAACATTCTATTAAGGAAAAGTTAACCAAAAATATAAAAAGTTTAGCTAATGTATCCACATATGTAATTGTCTCGGTATGTGCAATTCTGATATCTAACTTAACGATGCACTCAAATGCAGTGCATTTGCTGTTCATGTTAGACATTAAGTTGTATTGAGTGCACCGCACCTTGTGTTAAAGTGTTTTAGCAGACTCACGACAGAGATGGAAGGGGCAGGCCTATGATGGGCGGGTAGGCACACCTTGCTCCCCCCCCCCCCCATGAAGCCCGGCCTCTCTTATCCATACTTTTTGGAATCTAAGTGGCCATCCAACTATCCCCGTCATGGGAATGAAAACATCCACCGAGGGTCCAAAACCACTAATGGAGATGAGCAATGTCCCAACGGTTGAGAGGAGGTACTTCTAAGATTGAACTTTGGTAGTGACGCACACATGTGGCGGAGAATTATTGCACAGGGTCATTGGCATTCGCTATAACAGCATATTACACGGCTCATTTGGCATGTGCCTTAAAACTAGCAGGAAAATGTTACAGGAACGAAAACATCAAGAGTGTTTATTAAACTGGTCAGTCGGTAACCGGCTCAACAGGTGACGATGGGCTTATTTTTGCGATACATCGGTCACCCGAACACGACGCGTCTGAAGGCTTGTCTATTACAATCGGTGTTGACTTGCCATTCGCTTAGACGTGAGCACACTTCCACTGAGCCAAGCGCTCCGCGACTAGGCTCATCTATACACCTATCGCAGCCAGCTCAAGCCTCGCGGATATCACGTTACTTACATCTGCCGACCTTTACTCTCAACCCCTCTCGTCTCGCTGTGCAGCAGCGTGGAGGTCACGTCGCTCCTTCCTATTTTCATATTTCGCAAAGTTTTGCTCCCTTATTTCCCATTCGCTCTTTTTCCATTTCCAATTTCTCAATCACCCCCCTCCCCCTGATAATAAAGGTAACGAGATCAGCTCACGGTCAGGGTCGATTGCATCCTAAAATCACGAACACCAACAGCTACAAGTGCTAGCGGGTTCACGCGAGTGCACTTGTAAGAGGCCAGGAGTGGTTGTTGTTGTTTATTAACATTTGCCACTGCCATAGTAATAAGGAAGTGGCATCACTTGCTCAGAACTTCACTAGTTTATGGACGCGACTCTCAAAACCTGCATCCACAGAAAGCAAATGTGTTGCCGGGTTGCTTTGGGAGAGTGAACATGGTCGGTCCATGGCTTTCTGGTCCAAACTACCCCCTCGTTGTTATCAGTACCCACTTCATTCTTTAAAGACTCACGGCGAGCCACTGCCTATTGCGCCAGATACAGGGTACTCGGCAGGGCTATACACAGCATAGGGCGGCAGCCAACTGCAGAGCACCGAGAGCAATTTGGTCAAGTATGTTAACTTAGCCAGCATGCCTTTAATTAGGAATAAACCGGAATATATAACAAAAACACACACGCACGCGATATGCCAACTCCACACAGAAAGGCACTCGAGTCGGGGAAATCGAACCCACCGCCCCAATCTCGATGCGAGGCGTCAGCGCTACTCTGTGCCCCGTGCCGCCGGAGAGCGCACGGAGACTCCATGAACAAGTTAGCGTTACTGACAATTCGTGAAGATGTACTTTAATTGCTCACCCCATGAGGCCTCAGGTTCGATTCCTGGCTCGAGTGCCTTTTTGTGTGGAGTTTGTTGTTCCCCCCGTAGGGTTTCGCTTGGTACTCCGTTTTCCTCCCACCGTCCAAACACACACTGCTGCGTATATTGGCATACTGAGTAAATTGCCCCAGAAAGTGTGCCCTCCGATGTACTGGCGTCACATCGTGGCTATTTCGCCCCCCCCCCCCGCCTTGCGCCCTCTGTCGGCCAGGATAGGCTCCAGCCCCCACGACCCTGTTAAGGATTAGGTGGGTCTTGGTCATGAATGAATCTAAGAGAAGCAGCGTCCAGTGGGCCTGCAGTCGCCACATCTTTCTCCACAATGTGGTAGAACAGGTTGGCAAAGAAAATAAAAGCACGAGTGGGTTATAGCACATGGTAAATTGTATTAGAGGGAATAATTGTACAGGTTTTAATACAACTGTCAACATCATGATTTAATAAGTTAGAAAAGCACTCGACAGTGAAATATTCAAGTGTTTACAATCTTCCTGAAAGTGAATTCAAAAGTGTCCTAATCAAATACAAGACTACAAACGAATAAATTTCTCAGTTTTATTTCTCTTCATTTTTTTTCAAGTGACTTTAAATAAAATGGCAGCTCCCCCATCCTATCCCAGCCCCCCAAAAATATATTGGCGCAGGAATAAAACGCACATGAAAAAAAATGAGCTCGCCTGAAAAAACCCGGAGATGAACGGCGAGATGGCGCGGGCACAAGGATAAACAGAACGGTAGAGAACACACAATGTTTATTAGGAGGGAAAAAAACGGTCAAAATGTACATTAAAGGCAAAACATTTTCAGAAGTAAAAACTTCACCACAGAAAACTTAACGAAAAAAATCTAACCTTCAACTCCTTGGCCATATCATTGTTTTCACACGATCAACAACTTTAGCGTCATGTCATCATATGCAGGCATTTCGTTAAAATTACACACGGCGATTGTACAGACCTGGCGCCCTGGTGGCCATCGAGATGGGAACACCGCACAGTGCTGTGTGACAGCCATTCGCACTCAACAAAGGTTAGATTTTCCTTTTTTTGTTACTCCCCACCCCCGTACATTACGCTCCGTTGTTGGTATGCTGCTTCTAGTAACAGTCTTGGAGACGTGTTATCACTGGTCGATGCAATATACAACAGCCATGGCTTTATTTTCTAAATTAGCGGGATATGAAACGGGGCAGGTAGACATCCCTGGAAGCATTGGTGGTTTTATTAATGGCGAAACTCGGCTCGAAATCCCTGCAACAAACGCAGGAACTGAGCGTTTAAAATAAGTCGGCATGCTTACCTGCAATACAACTGATGACAAGGTGCTTTATTTTGTTGCCGCAGTGGTAAGTAAAGATATATGTTGTAGGTTTGGGCTTCCGAGGATTTCTAACGGCCCCAATTGTGATGATTCAAGCACCAATGTAAAATACTGTGCACGATAAACGTGGGTGGTGATGCCATTTAAACCCAGGCTGCACCAACGCCCGGCAAACATCGCGACACCATAGCAAAACAACCAGCGATGAGTGACAGACCACAGAGCGTAAGAGTAAAATTGCCGATGGTTGTATATGTTTTTTTAAAATAGAAAATACATTTTTCTCTTAGTTAAAATATGTTACTACACTGACTTGTTTTCAGCGACAAAAACACATTTTTTTGCTTTGCCACTTGCTGGTGATTTTATTGCACCAATAGTTTATTTCCCCCCGTATCGTGCTTTGTTTTACTTCGTTTTCGTCTAGCTCACTTGGGGCCAAACACGCTGCTGCTTATTGAACCTGCGCGCGTCACACCATTTACACAAACCCACAACAAAGTGATTAAAAAAGAAATTGTAACATGAAACAATTGTCATAGACAAATAAAACGCAAAAAAAAACAATGTCACGTTTAAAGATTGCAAGTCCAAATGGCCAGATGGCTCAAAAGGTCAGATGCTCTAACCGCGCTTGAAAACGGAGCCAGCACCACTGAGATCCTGGGTTCATATCCTGCGCTCTCACCTGAGACTAACCCCAGGTCTCAAGTGCAACGAGTTTGCTGGTTTCAACCCGGTCACAGGTGACTGCACGACAGGAAAAACATCGGTTTTGCAGCAGACTCGGTCTCGCCCTTCTAACATCGCCGGCATAACATGACCTGCTAACACGTCTGCACTGCTGTAAAAGCCGACGGTGGCAAGAGAGACTTTGTGAAAGGGCCAAGCTAAGGCCTGGAATGCCACTTCTGGGTCACTTCCCAGCAGTGTGGGGGTTACACCGAGACTGCAGTTCCTCATACAGCACAATAAACATGTGACTGGACAACCTCAAGATTACTGAGAAAAGAACAAATTGATGAATTGGTTAAAGTAAATATTAAAAGAAAATTGTTGAAAAAAATATCTTCGAAATTTTTTGTAGGTATGGGACATTTGAATAGTTTTAAATGATCGAATAGATAACATGAGGGCGAGAGAACGCTGTGATGGGTTTTAGACGCGGTCGCTGACAGACGTGATCTCAGGGTGCTTCCCAGACACTCCCGGGATCCGTGGCCTGCCAACGGAGCCCGGGACAGTGCCGGTGACACGGCATTGCGATGGCCCACTCACCCGCGGCCACAGCCAGCAGATAAACCAAATCTAAAGGTGGAGCCCCAACGCGGCGGCGAGGGTGACCAAGCAGATACGAGTCGGCGACGGCAAAACGACGATCGTCACCTTCATGTCTTTCGCAGCATCCATTCTCCCGACATAGTTTGCCACTGGAATGGACATGCATGGCTCAAGGGCCTCTACCGAGCCTAGCCAATTCATGTTGAACCTTAATAATATAATGCCTCACTGGATTTGCACTTCATAACATTATGGAATGAATTAAGAGGAGCACAAAGGGAGACTGAAGAATCAGATGTTAATACATGAACAGTGGATGTTAATATGAAAGCATTCTGGTGGTTCGTAGCTGAAACCCCAGCAGTGAATGACTTATTCCATCATTCCTCTGAGGAAAGAATGCACATCACACTGATCAGCAAACATGGACTTTCCTGTGCTGCAACTGCTCTTTGTTTTTGGAACATGGAATTTCCTTCACCGGCTAAACTTGGCCTAAATGATAACCAAAACCTCAGACTCACTTGAATAGGCAGACCTTTCATATTACAGTATATTGACAGATTCACAGTTACTTTGTTTGTCAGGGTATGCAGCAATTACTCTAAATATGTCAATTGCCACATAAATCCAGGGCAATCAGTAGTTGCTTACTCAAAGTGGAAAGCCATGTCTTATGCTTGGGAGCACTTTCTTGTGCCCAGCTGAAAGAGACAGACATTTCAAGATTTGGCATGGTAGCATGGCTTCTATGCTTTTACGCTCAACACAACATGTTTTTGATGTTTTTATTTTACCTATGCTCATTTTACTAACATTATTAACACCGACTGTCACTAACAAATGTGCCAAAAATTAAAACAATTAGTTGCCAAGGGTAGATGTCACTGGTCAGAAATGACGAGAACGAATCTCCCAATAGTAAAATAAGTGATTAACCATCCGACTTGCCGACACTAACTTCTGTTTGGGATCTGAAAACTAAACAACACCTCCAGTGGCAAAGCGCTCCAAGCGGAGGTGACGACCACCGCTACCCACGCTGGCTCTGCGCGCAACTCCTGCGCTCCGCAGTGGTAACACGTGGTGCAAGGTGGGGGGGGAATAACCGCGAGGAAGCATGTGTCCGCTCCGAATAGCACGCAAACGACGAACGAAATAAAACGACCACAACTGCGAAAAGAAATGGGATATCTGTACACTATTCCCACCCGAGCCCTCTCCTCTGACCCGCACTACCGACCCCACCACGACTCCACACGTCCGACCGCCCGCCCGCCCACCCACCCACCCACCACACCCCATCCCCACCCTGAGCCTCAGTGACGAACTGGGCTCCAGGCACCGACAAGACCGCACCTCAATGGGCAGCGATTCAGCACCTGGCCAGCGTGGTATCAATGATTCTCACTGGTTACAGTCTCTTCTAAGTCAGTCTCAGCCAGTTTCTTTTGCTTATTTTTGTACTTTAGTTTTTTTTCTCTCTCCATATTTTCTCTTTTTGTTTTAAACATCCAGGAATGCTCTTTCATTTAAAGGCTGGGTACATGTAACAACTGAAGAGAAGGAAAAAAAAAATCACATTTCTCCGGATCAAGAGACAAGTATAAAAGTTCTCTGTACATTAGCGAGAAGGGGAAAGCTTGATAACGCAGGAAAAGAAAAAAAATGCACGCATGCACGCACGCACGCGTTCTCGCCACCGCCGTGTCTATTCATCATGGGATTTGGACGAGGCATGACAGTTCACTCGCGTATGGCGGGATGACACGCAGACGCTGGAGTGGAGATTGAACCCAAACGTCCCCGAGATGAACACATCACTGCCCACACGTCTCGAACCACAAAGGCAATGACGACTAAACGACTCAAGAGGGAAAAATACCAAACAAGCTCTCTGCACGAAGGCAGTGTACGGTTTTCATCGCTTCCTCCATTACAAAAAGCGCTTCGGTTAACACAAGTGCATCTTTTTTTAAAGCGGGTAAATATCGCTGTTAATTACACCCTACGAGGTGGTGTACACACGTACACGTGCACACAGATATATACACAGATGCGTGTCTGCCAGAGGGCGTTCACTCAAGTTTTGAGAACGAGGGGTCAGCACCTCCAAGTATGTGTCCAAGGTTAACACTTTCACTTTAGTTTCATATTTCTTATCCTCCCCCTGACCCTAACATCCCCCCCCCTACCCCAACCCTCGTGGTTTACCGGAAAGGCGCCTAAAGAGGTGACAGCTCAATGAGGTATGCTACGTTCTTTATGGGAAGAACGGCTAGAAAGACGAGGCTTTAAAATAAGCCCGACCGTCGACAGGTGTTCTTCACATCTCATTGACAAAACCTGTATGATCGCCCTTTGCGTACGCTGTACATACGCACACGTTTGTCTACGGTAAAGTTGAAATGAGGATTGTTTTATGCAGCTCTTCATGCTCGTCAATGTGACTCGTCTATGGGTGATCGTTATTGCAATAGGGGTTTTTCTCCTCCATTGTAAACTAGTTCTCATTCTCATATCAACTGTAAAAGTGCCAATCTATGCTTGTGTGTGCATATGTAAAGCACCGTATATATCTACATCATATACACACACACACTCTGCACGCATGAGGCACACGCACACAGTGTGTGTATATATACACGTGTGCGCAACATTTTCAGCCTGCGTTATAAGCAAACATAGGCACGCGCACACACGTACACCGTATACACACATATATACACACACAATATAGACATTAGTTTTATAACACATTTTTACAGTAGGGCACATAGGTATTTCATATATATCATTACCTTTAAGTAAAATCACTATCTTTTTGAATGGGCAGAAAGAGCAATGACACAAAGCGCCTTGATGTTGGTACAGGTATTAGGCATGTAACGACTCGTCTATATAAAGCCGGCTATCGGAATTACGGTGTTACCGAATCGTCGCCGTGGCCATATTTACACGTATGCTAATTAAAATCCTGCTGGGCTCAAAAGCAACGACGCTAACGAGACGGGACAGGGAATGAGAAGAAACGCGGTGGAGAAATGAGACAGCGCCCGATTCTAGATTCAAAACGGCACCAGTAAATCGCGACAAACTTGCAGGGCGTGAGATCGTTACAAGTCGAACAAGTATGAGACAGCTCAAGGACTCTCACAAGAGTCCATGGCAAGCACCACGGCCTGAGGCATCCTCCGAGTCTTAAATACGCACAGCATTTGATAGTTAGGTTCAACAGAACCCTTGCATACAAATTCTACATCTCTTATCTATAGTTTAACAAATGTATAAAACATAATTTCATACATTACTATAATCCTCTTCAACACTACGATTCGAAAAGGTGATCATTGTGGTCGTTCAAATAAAAAAAAACTTCTCAGCATACTCACTTGCGATGAATGCCCACCAAAGTCAGTGCTTTTAAAACGAAGATATTTTTCCCCATTAAAAATTAGCCGTTTGTGAAAAAGCCGAAATATAGGGGTGGTCATCTGCAGAGGTGTCGAGACCTAAAGGGGTCTCCCCCCCCCTCCCCTCACCAGCTACGCTCACTCACAATCGGATGCTCGCAGGTAGGTGATTGTGGTACCTCCAAGAAGGGTGAGACATCGTAGTTTCACCAAAGTGTGAGTAGAGTTGGGAACTTACAGGGAAGCAGTCTCGGCCAAAAGATGGATGGAAACAAACATTTAACCACGGAGTTCTGCAATAGCTCATTCATTTCTGGTCACCAGCTACCAGGATACAGCTGCGAGGATGTCAAAATGTAGACAGCGCAAGTTAAGATATGATTGCAGTATACAGATACAGGATGCTGAGATCCGGCTACAACAAGATCAGGATCTGGCCGTTATGTTGCTTATGTGCGAGATCCAGCCAATGCATCATTAGATCAGGCCATGTGTTCATGATCCAGCTGCTGCATGAAAAGATCTGGCACTCATGGAACCTAGCCATCACATATCAAGATGTGATTAACACATGTTAACATGTGACTATTGCACGTCGAAATCCAGCTAAGGGCACGTCAAGGTTGGGCTATGGGATGTCAAAGTTGCGCTTGGAATAAGGGTTAGGCACAGTTGGTTTGTAGAAACAAGCACGTTATAAGCAGGTCAGGATGCACGGCGACGATAGCGGAACGTCAAACTACAACTCGACGTGCGATCGTCCAAATCGCGATGCTCGCCAATTGTATCCTGACGAGACAGAACTCGGCAAACTACGGCTGACACTGGAGACATGAACACGCGCGTCACACTTTTGGCGAGGCTGCTCCCCGACGGGTGGGACACGGCCGGTATAAAACTACGCAAGGAGCCCTGGCGACTACGATGGCACCACTCTCTCACTGGCACACTCGTGCGTCACAAGACTGCCAAACAGTGCACTAGAAACAATAGAGAGAGCTTGCAGGTATTTTTCAACGAGAGTGAAAGGTAATCCATATCCAATAGCCTTTTTATTTGATAGTTTTTTCTTAAAGTATTATAAATCATACTTACACCACCGAATGTTCAAAGTTGATTCAAATAACGTTACATATTAACAGCGTTTCATTAAAAACAATTCGGATCCCTGTTAAAATAAAACAAAAAATAAACACCCCTTTTATAAAACCTCCCAATACTCCTGACGATATATAGCATATCTCTTAGGGCTGCGAAGGCTTGAGTTAGTGAGATCTATGTACATTTCCAGAGAAACAACAGGTTTATTTTCTGTTTGCTTTTTTTTTTAAAAAGGACAAAAATTCTACTTTGTACATTTTGGTTGTGGAGATATGGTGAAGGGGGAGGGGGGGAATAATAATACAAATTAATAACAATAATAATAGTACAGAAGAGAATTTGGTCAACTCTGAGAATGCCAGCACTGCTCATAAGTGCATTCGTGACACATGGCAGTCCTTTGCGAGTGCCTGGGATGAAACCCCACACTCGAGTGCAGTTTGTGTCCATTAAATACGTTAAATAATTCCACGAGCTTGCCTTGGCCTCTCCGGACCAAAAGAGCAGACACCTTGTTCAGCAACTGACAGCATTGTCATAGCAAAACCCGCAAGTCTAAGCATGTAGTCATTATAATTGTCAATGTTTACTTCTTTAATAGGCATGGTCTCTGACCTTGGTTGGGTGAACGTTTGAAAGTTATCCATTATTTGTGAACGTGTTTGGCGAGGGTGTCTATACGAGGTAATGCGTAGAAGAATACGTGTTGGTGTGTTTAAAATTAGAATGCCATGTACAGGTTAAAATAATTCCTATGTCCATGTAGGAGTGCAAATGACTAGGCGTCTAAAAACCTTTGTGCACACATTAACAAGGGTCGCACGGTGGCGCAGTGAGTAGCACAATATCCTCATAGCAAGAAGTTCCGGGTTCGGTTCCCAGCTCGGGTGCCTGTGTGGAGTTTGGCCTCCCCGTGGTTTTTCGTCAGGTGGTCCTGTTTCCTCCCATCGTCCAAAGACGCGCTGCTGCCTAGGTTAATTGGCCTGCTGAGTAAATTGCCCCCGCCACAAAAAAGTGCCCTGCAATGTACTGTGTAATGGCATCACATCCCGGGTATAGCTCCGCCTTGCGCCGTGTGTCTGCCACGATAGGCTTCGACCCCTGGCCCTGTAGAGGATTAAGCGGGTCCTAATATTGAACTGAACAAGTTAACAATGTATGTTCGTCCGAATGCGTATGAACATGCTGTGTGTGCACCGCGTGTGCGTGTTAATGAGTAATGCCTGGATGTAAACGCATCAGTTAACATGTGACCTGAACTTGCGAGTTGGTACTGACACGCAAGCATGCCTGAGAACACTAGATAGCAGGGGGGAGGGGTGAGCAAGTTTGTGCGTGCGTCACTTCAAAGCGTCACCAAAAGCCAAGGCAGCAAAGGAATTGCTGATTTGGTTTGAGAAAAAACAACAGACTCTAAACAACGGCATTGCTGGGGAACCAGGGCTGACCAAACACCGCCTGCGCTGCAGCTCACAGGCACCAAGACTCAAGCACAAGGGGAGAAAGGATTTAAAAAGGGGTTGACTCCACACTACATTTAGGAGTTATGCCCACCGCACAGCGGGGCCTGGAAGGTCGCGCATCACTTCTTGAGTTAATTTTCAATCCTTGATTTAATTTTTTCCCCCAGCTCTCCTTTCTCTTCCCTTTTACAGACACTCCACATGCCTCGCACCTGCACAAATCACTACTCCTGTGCAAGCTGGACTCGGACAAAATGCCGACAACGCCTCTAAAAATGCTTTTAATTTGTGTTCTTGCGCAATCGTTTCAAAAACTTTGGTTGCTGCAACTATTGTGTCATAAATTTATTTGTTTATCAATTCGCTCAATTGTATTATCTTGTATGTGCAAGACTGATATTGTTTTAAACATGACCGACTTGTGTGCTAGCTGCCGAAATTTTAGGAATACAAATGCAAAAAAACTGAAAATTTGAAAAATATACCTTTACACAAAAAAAAGTTCGTCTGCGAAGCTTTTTTTGGCTTTTTCTAGTTTTTTTTTTACGAAAACTTATTTTTTAAAAACCACCAACAAATGCAGTAAAAACTTGTGCTGTGTAGGCTTTTGCATTGACAAGACGACGGCATGTACAGTAGTACAGTGAGCGGCTGGCTGTCAGGTTCATGTACAATCTGCTGTCAAACTTGAGGAAGTACACACCACATAACCACACATTCAACATGCTTTCGCCCTGAGACTTGGATAAGATTGCAGGAAATTAACCAAATCGACAAACATGCAATCGTCAGCACATTTCTTTTTGTCAGTCCGGAGTTACCCCTTTTGCACATCATTAATATTATCATCTATATATTTTTCTTCATTATTAAGTTTAGATCCAAAGGACCTCGCTAAACTGTATCACATAAAAAAAATAGAATTAAAAAAATAAACTAAAATAATTAAAATATCTTTTGTCAATAACTACTTGGTTAGCCCACACCACCGTGCTTGTAATGCACACCGAGCTGTTGATTCATTTGCCAATGAAAGCGAAACGTTTAGAAGATCCGATAAAACTACACGCAACTTTATGGAGGAAAAAAAAACAAAAAAGATTTCGGAAATGCACAAGCGCACACGCGGAGATGGGAAACCGGCCGGTTGAAAACGATTCTGTGTAGCGCAACCCTGTGGCGTGATGGCGCATTTTTTGCTTTTTTGTCCAGCCTGCGCAGAATGCTTACATCATCATGGCGAGTTAAGAAAAACAGAAAGGAAACACTAACAAAAATAACATCCGTCGCTACATATATTATTACTATTACACAGAATCAACGAACGAATGAAAAGAAAAGGGCCGAATGAGAACAACCAAGAAGGAAACATTTAAAATAGGGGACAATAGCTGGCTGTACAATTACGGCAGGAGGCACGGGGGCGCTCGCGCCGCTGGGGCAATAGCAGAATCGTCGCATTGTTGATGGGAGGGTAGGGGGTGGGGGGGACAGAGCGATTGCTGAGGTGGAGGAGACGTCGGTGGTTGTGGCGCCAGTGGCCGGCGCCCCCGTGCACTACCTGCGCCCGCCCCCCGTGAAGTGGATGCCGTTGGGCAGCGGTGACGGGGAGGCTCGCGGCGGCGGCGGAGCCATCGTCGACAGCTGAGATGGTGGCATCAGCAGCTCAAGCTCCACGAGCAGGGAGAAGTGGTCAGAGGGAATGCTGGGGTGCGGGCAGCCCGTCACGTTGTTCTCCTCCAGCCAGTGCGTGTCCAGCGGACCCAGCACACCCAGCAGGTTTAGGTGCAGCTTCGAGTAGAAGATGTAGTCGATGATGCCCTGCGGGGAGTGCGGGAGAGCACAGTCATCTTTCTGCAAGTCAGGATGTGCGGGTGACTTGGGGCATCGGTGTTATACAACATCACTGATCATTGCACAACGTTTTCTGTAAATAAATGGTACAGCTGACATGAACATTGTTGTCTTTTATCACACACTAACGTCCCCAAGGCCTCCATAAATATAAAAACAGAAAGGGAATTCAAAGATAAATAAAAACTAAAAAGTGCTCCACCATGGGAGCGCAGTACAGCACATCACTTGCCCAAGAGCACCAAGGGAAACCGGTGTGCGGGCATGGCCGCGGGTGATCCTGCTATGACGTGATGTCAGGTCGGATGGTATTTGCGCAACCATAAAAATCTGAATGAGCTTCCTTGATTCAAATGAACTCGCGGTGCTGTAAAAAAATATTCTTTCATACTTATTTTTCTGAACAATATTGGCTCTATGGCCTTTGTCTATGGTTGAGTATTGGCAGCAAACCGAAGTGGTGCACTCATCACCTGACTAATCACTCTTACGGCCCTGTCTAAATGAGATGCTTTTCAATAAACTGTCGCAGAAACAAGTCGGGGCTCACTTGGTGTGCGGTCTGCCTGAAAACACATGCTGCGGTGCCGGCACCTCGTGATGGAAGGATGCAAGGTGCAGCGACGACAACTCCTGCTCAACGCCTCTGCGAACGCACCTTGAAGTCGTAGGTGTAGTTGGTGTATGGCATGATGCCGTTCTCGTAGGCGCTGCGCATCTTGAACGAATGCGTGATGAAGCCATTGGGCGAGCCCTTGCCGTTGCAGCTGAAGTTCATGAGACACTTATTGTAGGCGAGCTCCTTCAGGTCCTTGTGGTTCTCGGGGACGCCGCCCGAGCTTAGGTACTCCACCACACCTGCTCGGCAAGATGGGCACGGCGGACGTTAGCTTCTTTTCACCTCTGCGAATCTGCAATGCTAGAGCTGCCGCCGCCACTGCCGTTACTGCCATGTGCGTGGCAGGATGGTGCCATGCTTGAAGCAATCTACTTGCCACGACATAGGTCAGATGGGCGAGAGTTTATATCATCCATCATCCATCAATGCGTCTGGTCTTTGTATGTCATCCTCACTATCAACTGTGAAAGCCTGATTATATTCAAATTTTATTAAATTAAATGGCGACAAAATATAAGTTTTGCTTGTCGGAACCCCACACCAATTGTCAAAAGCTTACCCCATCCAATTGATGCTTGACGACCAGACAGACCATCGAAGTAAGTCCAGAGTCTAGGAGTGCTTTTTGATTCCTCACTCAACTTTGAGACACATCAAACAAGGTGATGAAGGCAGCGCATTTTCATTTCAGAAACATAGCCAGACTGTGCAACATCGCGTCACCCTGATGCTGAGAAGCTAATACACATCTTCATCTCTTCACGAATCGATTACTGCAATGCACTGCTCCCTGACACCCCTGCCTACCTGATCAATCATCTCCAACGTGTGCAGAATGCGGCTGCTAGAGTCCTCGCTCGTACACCTATCCATTATCACATATCCCTAGTGCTGGTGTCTCTCCACTGGTTACCGGTTAAATACAGGATTGAATTCAAGATCCTCCGTCTCACCTACAAGGCTCACTGGCGCTTCTGCGACATACATCTGTGACGTACTACAGGCACCCTCCTCAAAAAGACAACTTCGATCTTCCAATACGTGCTTGCTGCATGTGCCCAGATCACACCTACATTTCATGGGTGACAAAGCCTTCTCGCGCACTCCTCCCAAACTCTGGAACAATGCCCTTCCTTTGGAGAGTCGCTCAGCCGAGTCCTTGGGCATCTTCAAATCTCGTCTCATAACTCACTTGTTCCATAGGGCTTTCAAGCCCTCTGGCTAGGACTGTTAATGAGGCTCAATGTTATTGTGCCTGGATGGCGGCTTTCTGTCAACCTGTGCCTGCTCGAGAACATTTATTCCTTCCTTGTTTGCTAAATAATTATTTTTCTTTTTAACATTTCTCATTTTCGGTCCTAGAATTTATTGCTACTATTTGACTTACAGTTGAGCTGTCCTGATGTTGTCGTTGACAAGCCGTTCTCTCCACAGCTCTGTGCAGCGCTCTGTGGCCCTCGGGTGAAAAGAGCTCTATAAATGCAATTATTATGTTTATTACAATTGGTAGTCGTCGATGCCTCGTGGCTCAGAAATATTACAACCCCTTTAAGTCAACAGGAATTCCAATAGCAGAGCTTTCCATGTGCGTAAGTTACTCAGAGTAACGCACAAGATTAACTCATTACATAAGAATTGCACTTCGAGACCACTTTTCACTCGAGGGTCACAAAGCACTGTACAGAGCTGTAGAGAGAACGGCATGTCAACAACAACATCAGAGCAGTGCAATGCGTTTGTGAACAGTTCAACTTAAAGTAAAATAATGGCAATGATTTTGAGACTAATTAAAAATAAGCGATAAAAAATGATTCAACAAACAAGGAAGGGCTAAGTGTCCCTGGGCAGGTGCAGGTTGGCAGCGAGCAATCATCCCAGCACAACAATAGTGAGCCACATCAACAGTCCTAGCCAGAGAACTTGAAAGTCTTATGGAAAAATTGAGTTTTGAGACGAGATTTGAAGATGTCCTCGAATTTAGCTGAGCAAACCTCCAATGGAAGAGCATTCCAGAGTCTGGGGAGCACTGCGCGAGAAGGCTCCGTCACTCATTGAATGCAGGTGCGATCTGGGCTCATGCAGCAAGCCCGTATTGGCGGATCGGAGAGGTCAGGTTGAGGAGGGAGCCTGGAGTAGATCATGGATGTATGTTGGAGCAGTGCCAGGAGAGATTTGTAGATGTGGAGGATCCTGAAATTGATCCTATATTTAACTGGTAACCAGTGGAGAGACATCAGTGGATGGTTGCGAGTGAAGACTCCAGCAGCCACATTCTGAATGCGCTGGAGACCATTGATCAGGTAGGCAGGGGTGCCAGGGAACAGTGCATTGCAAAAGTCGATTTGTGAAGAGATCAAGATGTGTTGTAGCTTCTTAGCATCAGAGGGTGACTGGATGTTGTGCAATCTGGTTATGTTTCTAAGGTGGAAATAGGTCACCTTCGTCACCTTGTTAATGTGTGTCTTGAAGCTGAATGAGGAATGAAGAGTCACTCGTGGATTCCAGATGGCCTTAAAAACTTCAATGGTCTGTCTGGTCGTCAAGCATCAACTGGATGGGTTCAGCCTTCGGCAATTGGGGCAGGGTTCTAACAAGCAAAACTTTTGTTTGGTCACCATTTAGTTTCAAGGAAGGCTCAACGTATGAAAATTGCTCTTATCCCGAGAGGGCAGCTCTCTAAATCAATTCTAAAACAGCATAAGGACATGCTGCCGTTGGAACCGGTTCAGTCGTGCTCCCTCTGTGTGTCGACTTAAGGCAGAGCGAATAGAATTAAAAGACAGTGGCAATGGAAAACCGAAGCTCGTTACCCGAGTCGGGCAGCGAGTTAAGGTCGGCGCAGAGCAGCAGCGGGATGGTGCTGCAGTCGCCCTTGGAGGAACCGCCGGCACCACCGGAGGACTTGACGAGCGCACGGCTCGCCTCCTCGGCAATGCTTCGGAGCTCCGAAAGGAACATCATTGTCTGGATCAGCTTGACGTCCGAGAACTCAGGGTCCCAGTGGATGTGCGCATTGGCGACGAGCAGGGTCTGCTTAACGTCGTTGCCCGTGAGCAATGCTAAAATGGATACCACAAACAATTCAATGAACATCAAAATGAAATAATGTATTATTAATCACACCGCACTTTCTGCACAAATAATTTGCCAAGTGTAAGGTCAAAGGGGAATCTGAGATAAGTAATTGGAGTGAACAGTGCAAGTGTTAAGTTTTAACTCGATGGTGGAATTTTTTCACACACACGAAACAGCAATGCTATTTGTGAGACTGTAATAATCAAATGTGAACAAGCAGCCCTAGCTCATTCTCACATGCAATACACGGGTTAATGATGTTGGTGAGCAGCACTGTTCAGGCCAGCAAGCCACACGAGAGGGGGTGGCGTGGAGACCACAATAATTGACTGCTTTTGTAGTGAATACCGATGTTTATCAGGTCCATTAGAAAGTGCAGACCCCTCAGTTGCCCTACCGCTCGCAGAGACATTAGTTTTACTTAATAAAGGTAGACCCCTGGCTCTCAAGGTAATCTCAATGTTAATGTGAGCTCACACCATCCAGCACAACATAGTGTATACACTTGGCCCACCTATCCATTCACACCCGCCCCACGCTTTCCTTCTGAAAAACAAAGCTCATTAGCCTGAAAATCACCTTTGAAGCAAGTGCTATTAGCAAGTGCCTATGAAGGCAGATATGCCATGAGAGGATGGGTGGCCAACATCACGCCCGGCTGCCTTTGTCTTCCCAGTGATAATGTTTACATATTACACAACGGGGTTTAAAGAATGAAACCGGTGAAGTAGTAGTTGAAGAAATTTTACACAAAACTATGATGATATGGAAAAAATGTTGAATGAGGAAAATGAGAGGGATGGTAAAGCTGAGAGTGCCAAGAAGAAATAACAACTAGAACAGGTGATCAGAGATGAATATTGACAAGGCAGGAGGTCCAATCAAGGTAGCTGTAGAAATGCTTATAGTTTATGAAAAGGGGATAAAATGGACGACAAAACTGTGTAAAAAACAGTGAAAGGCGGCCAAATACCAGATAACTTTCAAAAGTCTACTCGTTTCTATATTCAAAGACAAAAAGAAGACAAACTCAATTGTGGATCTTGCAGAGAAAAAACTCCCATTGCAAAACGTTGCAATGGGGGGAGAGGGAGCGATTGACGCAGCTATCCCGAGAGAGCAGCTTTTCAAAGCAATCATCCTGCATCGAGCCATGAAAACTGACATCATTACATGTGTATTCGCAGTGTAATTGTATATGGAGCAGAGATTTGACCTATGAAAGCAGATATTGAAAATGCGTTTGAAAGAATAGATATGATGGACTATGAAGTTTCCCTGAAAAACAACCAGTGTGGAATTAATAGAGAATGCAGGGATGGAGAAAAAATTGATGTGTTAATGAAGAGCAGACTGAAATGTGTAGATGATGTTGAAAAGAAAGAAGATGATAATTGTCAAAGCTGGCATGAAATTTGAAGCAGGAGGAAAAGCTGGTAGTGGTAGGCCAACAAAACGTGGATAAAGACAGTGGAAGACGATCTTAAGAAGATGGGTTTAACAACAGAGGATGCAAAGAATAGGAAAAGGTGGAAAAGAATGATAGGCGGTAATGGCACACCTTGATGAAACTGGGAAAAATGTCTTAATGAATCTCAATTAGGACTGCGTCGAACTAAAGTCATGACCATTTAGACATTCATCACCAACTTTGGTTGTAAGCAAAAGTTGAACATGAGTCGCCGGTTGGTTGCCACACTACTGCTCCCCACACATACAAGAACTGCTGTTCGCCACAGTCGTGGTCAGCTGCTCCTTTAGGCCATGCAAAGTGTCAAAGGCTCGATGATGTGTCAAGGGACAGACCCAGGTGCCACGGGTTGCTTGATTGAGATGACTGCCAAGGCATCACTTCTGTTTCCTACTGTGCCAGCTCGCTGAGTTTTAGTTGCCAAGTGCTCCGCTCGCTGTCGTAAGCGTCACCCCTCCGCCATTTGTTGTTGTTGGAGGATGACTGCCTCGAACTGCCCAGTAGTGTCCTTCACAATGCTCATTCTGGAGGGACCCCGCATGGAGGGGTCAGCTTGGCTCTGCCATTCGAGGTCCCTTCAGTGTCAGGAATGTACTGTGGCTGGTAACGTGGAATACCCAAATGCTCACACACAATGCATTGCATACACACAACCACTCACAGGAGCCCTGAAAGTTCACATCCTTGACCTCAAGCAACACAGCCACCCCGATGTTGTCCTTGGTCATGACGCGGTTCAGCATGGCCTCTGAACCCTCCGAATTAGCCATGGCCAGCTGGTTAAACTCCACCAGGTGCTCTTTGATCAGTGTGAACCTTAATGTGGGGGGGGGGGGACACACGGACAGATGGGTTTCAGGATAAGTAACAGTACATTCGAGGGAAGAGGGACCCTACACTTGCAAAACAAGAGAACACATCCTAACTCCTAACACCCTACACCAGCACGAAATGGCCTAAAGCACATACTACATGTATAGTGGTTCTAACAATAATCTATCACTTAGAATATGCATGGCGTCATTTACTCTCAAAAGACAGATGAACAACTCAAAGGTGTAACTGCAAAGAGGCGAGAGAGAGAGAGAGGGGGCTATGCGGCAAACATCTGCCAAACACTGTGTCCTCCATATATTACACTATTGATCACAGAGCGAGTGCTATGAAAGTGCGCCCAAAGCGTTCTCCAGGAACCAAAACGCTAACACACTCTCTGTTGCTAATGGGTGGAGAAACAAGCCAACTGTGGAGAGACCCATAACTTGATGGATTAGACTTGCTCTTAAGAGCTGCTGTCCTTTCGGTTTCGCCATGGCAAGTTTCACAAACCAAATATGCCAAAAATAATGGTTCTATTGATAGACAGACCGGTCAGACCTCTGACTTTATGCTGTCATTGTACCGCATTTCAGTAGCTGGTGAATGCAATGTCGCTAATGACTGTCCAAACACAACATTCAGTTTGTTGTGTTTGTATCTCAAAGTCCACATCTCGAGCTTTCAAGACCACTGGGTATTGTCTGCTGTAGAAATAGGTATCCATATCAAAACACTGCCCCCTGTGCTTCGTAGCTGTAAGGATGAGGTGGAATGAGGTTGGGAGGCACTCTACTATTGCGTTCACTCACTTGTCGCTCTTGAAGAAGACAGCACAGCCATCAACAAACTTGCGCTCTTGCTCGGACATGGTGCGTGCACGCGACTTGGAGCTGAAAATGCCGCTATAGCCCTGCAGCTTGAGTTCTGGCAGGAAGAAGTTCCAGTATTGGTCTGTCTCCACCTCCTGCACTCAGTAACCAGATGATGACAGGGGGCTTATAATAGCCACTGGTGTTAAACAAGTTGCCACTGCACGGACTGCTTCAGACAATACATGGCACTTGTATTTTTACCCTGCCTGTCAACTTTATTGAATAGTCTGCATTCACACATTTCTCCTCTGCTTGTTGTTCCATTTGTTACCATTATATCTTCCTGCGATATCTCCCTCGTAACTATGTGCTGCGCATATTCTCAGCGAACTGTTAACACGATCTAATAATAAAGAACTAGATTGATGTGCACTATAGCCGTCCGGGGTTGCATGGTACCGCAGTGAGTAGCGCTGCTGCTTCACAGCAAGATCCCGGGTTCAATTTCTGGCTTGGGTGGCTTTCTGTGTAGAGTTTGCCTTTTAGATCCCCGTGTCTGCGTGGGTTTTTGGCGGAGACTCCGGTTTCCTCCCACCATCTAAAGACACGCTGCTGCCTTGGTTAATTGGCCTGCTGAGTAAAGGGCCCTAAAAAAGTGCCCTGTGATGTCTTGGTGCCAGTTCCTGGGCACAGCCCCCACCTTGTGCCCTATGTCTGCCGGGATAGGGTCTGCCCCCCGCTTAATCCAGACCCTGTACAGGATTAAGCAGGTACTGCTCGTGACTATCAGTCTGCTCGCTGGTTGGTTGACGAGATCACGTGATTTATATTGCACAAAAGTGCATATTTAGAGAACTAAAAGTCACTCTTTCCTTTGGTGTGATATGACTGACAGGCACACGCAGGGCTGCTCTCACTTTCAATGGTTCACCTTTCTCCACTGTGTCCTGCCACACCTGGCCACGTTGGTCCTTCCTTACCCTTACCTCCAATGCCAATCCTTCCCTTTCCTACTCTGCATTATATATCATTCACAACCCTTAACGTTCAATAACTTAGATCTGCTATTCTCAACTGCCCTTGCCTGCACTCCAACCTCACCGACTTCACTGAACATGCTTCGTGAATTCAAATACGTTTTTCCCTTTACGTAACTATCCTTTCTTGTACCCAAGTGCACTGATCTCTACACAACTACCCTTAGCTATGTTCAATTTTCCTTCCCTGCACTCAGAAAAAATTTCCCATACTCGCCACTTTACCAATACAACCCTGCCCTTCTTCCCTATGCTCGACCATTCCCGTCCATGTCGTGGACACGCACGCCTCCGCCCTCGCCTGCCGCCGTCCCACTCGCCTGTAGGCTGATGATGTCGGCGCTGTAATGCATGATCTCCTGCATGATGCCCTTCTTGCGGTACTCCCACGCGAGAGCCCACGTCGGACAGTAGCCGTACAGCTGCCGCGTGGCGTACTTGTCACACAGCACGTTGTAGCACATGACCGTGATTATGGCTGCGCACACACATGCACAAAGATCCCTCATGTAACCTCTAGCCGTTCGGTTGGGCTGAGTGCGACTGGCGAGCACCTATTAAGTCTGACAATGGCACAAAATGGAGGGGTGTGGCAAGCACTTCACCCTGCTAATTTCCCCAATGCAGACATTAAACTCTATATAAGGTACTCATTTTAGACCGAGCTGACTTAAGAAGAACCCAATACTGGTTCAGATATTCATCGATGATGTCAGCTGTAAGTGGGAATCGAATTGTGGTCGCTGGGTTTATAGTGCAGCACACGCACCCCTAAACTACCGCACACCCAAAAATACACAGTCCTGTGCTAAGAAAAATCATGCAGCATGTGTGGTCTCAGAGAACATAACCCGATCTTGTAAAATAATACTTATAAAATGTATATCTCTTGTAAATCCACTGCTGGATGAACAAATTCCTACTGACACTTGTCTCAAGGCATTTTCCAGGTGAAGAAATGGTCGAGCATAACCAAATATTTCATTACAACCACCAAAATACCGTTAGCATGTGACATCTAAGTCACTTCAAGTTGTTCCTGGAACTCGGGCTGTTGTCAAAAACGTAAATGATGGTCAAAAGTTACACAACACAAAGCTCCACAGTTTGGATTAACGGCAGCTTCAGTCAAGTGAACCTTCAAGACATGGCTACATTAGCTTAAACATTTTCAACATAGAATTATAAATGTGCCTTCATTATACAAAGGCATTTAGATAATCTACATGCACGTGTATGTACACAACCAGTGTGGTCAATGTACTGTTGAATAGGGGCCTCCCCATACCATGCAGACCACGTGTTATTTATACTTTTTGCAACACACTGAGTAACGTTAGTAAAACTAGGAGTGCAAAATAATGATGGAAGTTTGCTGCAATACCCTGTACTGCCCAGAGCCTATTACAACTATTTCCCTCAAAACACGCCCACCCATACAAGCATCATCAGGCTGCTTGACTTTGGAGATATGGCAAAGACCATCCGAAGCTGCCTAAAGCAAGATAAAAAGTAAAAAGCAACCCTAATTATGATCCTCATCCTGATCACAGCACTAGTGCCAGTCTTTTGAAAATACTATTAATACAAATAGTGAATCAACACCCTTATTAATGAACGTGACATCAACGCGGGTACTGTTTTTGATCATTGTATCCGTCCTCGTACAGAGAATTGCTCATGACGTGACACGCGATAACCCAGGGCATCGAGCCATGAAGACCTTCAGAAAAGCCTGACGATGCCTCCAACGTGGGAGGCAAAATGCCGTGAAGGAGAGCAAAGGAACGCTGGAAACAGCAATAATGAAAGAACAGCTATGGAGAGTAACTCTCAAGCCAGGATGATCTCAAGTCCTCACCGGCTGGCCGCGCTCGGTCTGGGTTCGCGAGCTGGATCCATGGCCGAGGGGGTGGCTGGTCCGGCTGCACAGAAGCTGAATGACACGTGGGCACACAAATCACACGGCTGTTACCACTGGCGTCACCGCCAAAGCTACTACATACAGGAAACAAAGTGTTCCAACTGACATACAGACGAAGCACATCACAGGGCTATGCATGGAAAAATAGCCACTTAAGCAGAAATTTACCATACTCACTACACACATGCTTGTGAAAACAAGTGGCAAAAATTAGCAACAATAACAGTTGCACTTCTATAGGACTTTTCACCCGGGGGTCACAAAGGGGTGCACAGAGCGCTTTGTAAGCCTCGGCATGTCAACAGCAACATTGTCAGAGTAGATCATTTAAAAGTAAAATAATGGCTATAAATCAGTAAAGAACATAAAATAACAGATAGAAATAATTGTTAAACAAATGAAGGAAAGAATAAGTGTTCCTGAGCAGGTGCCGATCAACTGCGAGCCATCATCCAAGCACAACAGCAAGCAACATCAACAGTTCTAGCCAAAGGACTTCAATGCCTTACGGAACAAGTGAGTCTTGAGATGGGATTTGAACTCAGCCAAGGGTTATTTCGGAAAACATGTACACCGCCAACAACATTACTATAACACACAGCTAGTTAAGGATACATAGGTAGGATTAAATATAATCAGAGCCTGCACCATTTATTCCCCCCTCTTTTTTACTGCTTCCAACTTTGTTACTCATTCAGGTTTGTGTACACACCAGGCCGTTGATGGTCTCTAACAAAGTGAACTTTCAGATGCTGAATTACAACTGCCGACTTAGCCCATCTTCATCACTGAAACCTGGATTAAAAGAACGCTTGGTATTCATAAGTTCAGCTACTTTAGACTCGACAGATTCTCCAAGCTCTCAGCTACATACATCTACATACACGAAGACATTGCATATTCTTCACTCCATTCAACCAGGAGTCAATGGCCTTCCGTTGACGATAACTTTCTGTGAAAACAACAAAGATATCACTATTTACTGTTGCTTCCAGGCAACAAAAAGTTTTGGTTCCGAATTGCTGCTACTTCTGCAGGTTGTCATCACCACATTATCTGGATCACGCGTTAACCCTGACGTCCTCATATCAAACGCTCTAGGAAGGTTTGTAGATGTGGGTTTCCTGAGAAACTAGACAAGTGACCACTCAATGACATTTGGTGTTTCCTCAGGGTTATGTGCTATGCTCATTCTCTTTTTTTCTGGACAACAACAATCTAGGCATCACGATCGCTTCTAAAAGCTGCTATTTCAGAATAACCGCAACAATCAAGGCATCGCGATCGCTTCGAAAAATTGCTCTTTTAGAACAGCCACGTCGATCGCCCCCCTGTCCTCTATCGCGACACGTTGGAGGCATCCTCAGGCGCTGTGTGTGGGTCACGTATATGACTCCTATTTGTATGCAGGTACTATGTATATGTTAACAAGAGCAAAGTTAAATTATTCTCGGGCTGCTCTAAGCCCATATTCGCCACATCTGCATAATGTGGCTCTGAAATCGCACCTTACAGAACAGGACGGCAACTTTGAATTTCTTGGCATTATCCTGGACTCGAAACGGTCTCTCAAGCCTCAAAGTGACCACCAGTGAAAAAATTAATCGGATTCCTCTACGCTGTAATCCACTTGATGTCATTTGAATACAGATGAATTCAAGTGGAATATCACCACCATCCTGTCCATATGTAATTATAGTTACCACCTAGCTTCCAAATCTATGTTAAAACGTCTCACTCCATTTTACATCAGCCCTTAATACTCCTTATAGAACCCATCATTGATATCTGTACATTAACTCAAGTCTTTTCACCCACGTACATCCAGAGACATCATCACTGAGCTGTCTTCATCTTAAACGTCTTCTTAATCAAATCGGCACACCAACTACCAAAGGACCGTCGCCTCTAACTTCCTTTCATAGCCTCAGAAGAATCTCCTTATTCCTATACTAATTAAAAGAATATTCCATGGAAATCAGTAACTGAGCACCTGTTGCTCGAAGTTACATTACATAGAGCCTATCCGATCACTCGTGGCTGTCGTGCGGTGTTGCATTTCCTGCAATAAAGGTATAAGTTCAAAAACTATTTGCTAAAGCTTTGGAAATGAGTTTTTCCAACATTTTTGAAATACTCCTTCCGCTCGTTTACAGACTGAATGCCTGATGATTGCTTCGAAAAGCTGCTCTCTCGGGATAGCCGCGTCGATTGCTTCCTCGACGCGGCTGTCCCGAGAGAGCAGCTTTTCAAAGCAATCATCATGCATCGAGCTGTGAAAACCTACATCATTACAGATTGAATGCCTCCCATTCCTCTTCCTCCTTTGTACTTCTATTAAATTAACGTAGAGCATCTATACTTAACTTTTCCTGGTGCCTATAGCTGCCACAAGTTTGCCCAGTCTTTCAATTTGTGTACATTCGTGACGTCACTACTAGACTAAAATATAGCGCTTACTAGCACCTTGACTAAATATTAATGGCACCTCTTGCCTTCATATTTTATTTCCAATTTGTGTTTCCTGTGATTGTAAAACAACTCATTAGTTAGTTGTTCGATATTACTTAAGGACCCTGAAGTTGTTCTCTGCAATAGTGAGGTTTTTGTTAGTTTTTTATGCAATGCTTATGCACCATGGATCTCTCGGAAATAGCTGAGCAACTTGCCAAACGGGAACATCTGTATAACAAATAAACTCAAATTCAATAAGATACTATCTATACCCATCGGGTTACAAGTAGAGCAATGTGACCAACGCAAGAACATAATATTAACACGCCACAAAGTTACAATCCTCGCAATTATTATTATTATAAATTCTTATCCCCTCCTTGAACCGCCACCTTACAGTGGTGGAGGGGTTTGTGTGCCCAAATGATCCGAGGAGCTATGTTGTCGGGGGCTTTACGCCCCTGGTAGGGTCTCCCATGGCAAGCAGGTCCTAGGTGACGGGCCAGACGAAGAGCGGTTCACAA